>JASXTE010000004.1:1260000-1317500 GCA_030280995.1 Hemileia vastatrix
ATAGTAAGGAATTGTCTCCTTGACTACTTTCCCTTGTTCCTGTATTGTAATTGAGTAGTCTTTGTCGACGTCAAGTAGTTTTCTGTTGTTTTGGATGGTGGACTTTGTCATATAATCAAGCCTCTGCTTGCTGTTTCCATTTCCCCCATCCAAATCTTTATCTCTCTATTCTCTTTGTTCCCTCCATTGCTTCCTCCTGTCCCCTGCTTCCCCTTTGGCCGCTTCTGACAGTCATTGCACTGTGTGGGGAGAATAGGGTCTTTTGTTCAGTTTTAGCACACACTTTGTTTTAGTTACTTGTTGTTGTAAGGTGCACAGTTGCTGATTGACCTGTGTTTAGCTTTCCCTTGTGCTAAAACTTCTACAGGTTATGGGCCCAGTTGCCTAAAGCACCTCCTTCAAGTATATTTACAACACAACCACTTACTGAACAATAAGACAGCCTTTCTCTCAGATTTTGGATCACTCCTTACTCCACATCTCTCATTCTCCAAATCTCCTGCTGTTGACTCAACATAATCATGGCCTCTAACCAGGATTCCAGTAGATCAATGATTCCTCTTCTTACTGATGACTCCTATGACACCTGGGAAAGCACTATGAGCCTTCACTTTGAAGTTCTGGACCTCTTTGGCTTGGTTTCTGGAAAAGTTCTTGCTCCTCTTCCAACTAATGATGGTTCTCCTGCAGATACTGAAACCAAATCTGAACTTGCACAATGGATCAGAAATGACACCAGGTGCAAATATGAAATTATTACCAGAGTTGATGAAGCAAACAAGAAACTGGTGCATACATGTCCCACTGCTCATGCCATGTGGACAGCATTGGCACGCAGACATGCCAGTAATCAAGTTGGATCAAGAATCTCTCATTTCTTATCCATGGTCACTTTCTCTCTTTCTGATGGATAAGATTACAAAGCTCATGTGGACACTTTCAAAAGGATTAACTTTCATATGATCCACTCTGGGCTTATTATTTCTCTGGAAGTCCTTATTTATCTCTTCTTTGCTACTCTTCCTCCTTCCTTCAAACATTGGTGTGGTCTTCTTACCAGAGACAGACAAGAAATTGACAATATGCGCCTGGATGATGTTTTATCTTCTTTTTGGGATTATGCTTCTGATGAAAAAGTAGTTGATGATTTTCAAAATGTTATGTCAACTGCAAATGCTCATTCTGCATCTCACAAATCCTCAACATCATCCAAATCCAAAGCATGTAGCAAATTATCAAGCTCTGTTCATGGCCAAAATATGGGACATGATGACAACCACTGTTTTGCGCAACATCCTGAACTCTGTCCTCCCAAGAAAAATCAAGCCAACGCTGTTTCCTCTTCTTCCAAGAATGACCCTGCTAAATCTGAAACAGGCACCCCAAAAGAAGAATCATCTGCACCTACAGCCAACTCCGCCTTTGCTTTTCCTTCTGACCAACATTTTATTTTTGGAGCTGTTGCCCATCCATCTGACAAAGAAGATCCCATTATCATTACCAATGTCTCTGCATCCATGGCTTCTCACTCAGCCAATCTTCCTCCAATTATTGATTCTGGTGCCAGTTGTCACATGTTTAATAACAGAGACAGTTTCATCACCTTTCAGCCCACTAATGTTCAAATTCAACTTGCTGGAGTAGGCAAATCCATTGTTGCCACTGGACAAGGAACAGTTGCTGCATCAGGAGGCCTTGAAGGAAAATTCTACTTCTCTGACACATTATATGTTCCTGATCTTGGCAGAAATCTTATCTCTCTTGGATGTCTATGGAGAACTGGTTGTCTTCTTATTCCTGCTCCCTCTAATCCAATTTCAAACTTCATTATCACATGTAATGGAAAGAATGACATGGGAGGAGTTATTTCCAATTCTTTGTTTGGAGTTTCTATCATTCCAAAAAGGCATGTCTCTCTCTGCATCATCAGCCCTCACTGCCAAATCTTCAACACAGTCTCTAACTCTTTGGCATAATAGACTAGGACATCCTCACGCCCCATACATTCAAAAACTCTTTAATGGATTGGCTTCTGATGTATCTAGCTCTAGTTTGTCTGACTCTGAAATGAATTTCTGTGAACTGTGTGTTTTGGGTAAACAAACCCATGCTTCCTTTCCTGGTCATTTGCCTGCTGCCAAAAATCCTCTTGAAGTTGTACACACAGATTTATCTGTAAAAATTCAGCCTCCTTCCTTTGATGGTTCACAGTATTATCTTCTTAAGTTCACATATCAGGCCACTTCATACTGTCATGTTTATCTCATTTCATCCAAAGCCCAATATTTAAGTATTTTCTAGAATATAAGGCGTCAGTTGAGTTGCAAACTGGTTTTAAGATTAAGAAGTTAGTTTGTGATAATGGTGGTGAATATATTAATGCTGGTCTTACCAACTTCCTAAAACAACACGGGATTTCTCTTCAAGTGACAGCTCCTTACACTCCTCAACAAAATCCAATTTCTGAGAGAGGAAAACTGTATCGCTAAAGAAAAATCCAAAACAATGATGTTCCACTCAAATGCTCCAATTGAACTTTGGTCTGAAGCAGTCAACACCTCAGTTTATCGTGAAAACAGGTTACCAACCAAAGCTCTTTTCAATAAATCAACTCCCTTTGAAGCCTGGAACAAATCCAAACCCAGAATTTCACATCTTAAAGTCTTTGGTTGTGCATGCTATGCTTTTCTTAACAAACTTCAGTGTCCTGGAAAGTTCTCAGCCAATGCCAGGAAGTGTGCTATGTTAGGATATGAAGAAGGAACAACAAATTATTGTGTTTGGGATTTGGAACTCAAGAAAGTAGTTATTGCCAAATCTTTAGCATTTAATGAATTCTTTTTTTCCTTTCATATCCTCAAGTTCCAAGCATGTTCAATGGTCACAACTCCTAAAACAAGTTCCTGAAACACATAAACTGTGTTTCCAGTGGGCCTGAAGGGTTAAAAGAATGAATCACTGTGGTATACCCAGGAATTAATTGTTTTGACCATTATGATGAAATGTCCTTTCTCAGGTACTTAAAAAATTAGGATCATCCTAGTCCTCTAAAAAATGTGGATGTAGACAAAGTTAATAAATTGGTTCTGAAGATTTTACCAGGGAAGAGTCTCAACTTTTCATAGTTTCTGATCAAGCCATAGCAGATGAGAGATCACCAAACAACCTATTTCCAATAGAATTACTTCAATACCATCAATCCATCATATTTTTCTCTACACTCTTTGTCTCACTAAAGAAGGGTTGCCCAATCATGTTACTTCTTAACCTTGACCCAGCTTCAGGATTTATGTAATGGCATCAGTCTGGTGGTGACACAAATTGAAAGAAAGGTGATAGAAGCATGTATACTCTCTGGACCATATAAAGGAAATTGGGTGTTTATCCCAAGGATCACATGGGAGAGTTCACCCAATTCCAGTCTTCCATTCACACTGCGCAGATTTCAGAACCCTATTAGATTAGCTTATAGCATGACAATCAACAAGGTCCAAGGTCAATCTTTAGACATGGTAGGTCTTAACCTGAAATCACCAGTTTTTTGCACTTGGTCAATTATATGTAGCACTTTCAAGGGCAAAGTACAGTGCAAACATTCATGTACTATGATTACCTGAGAAAGCTAAAATGGAAGGGGCAGTCAATGTGGTATACAAAAAAGTCCTAAATAATTGTATTTAATTTTTTTATCATGAACCCAATGGGAGGATAATAAACATAATACATTTATTTATATTGACCTTCAGCCTTGATACCATCCAATACTAACATCACTCACTTCTGGGACCAATATCTGGATGTATAATCATGTCAATCATGTATATTCTACACTGTTATAACAAAAAAATCTTGACCTTTGGCCCAGATGTGTAATCATACCAATCATCCATATTCAACACAGTTAAGACCAACATATGGGCCAAAGCTCTGGATGTATTATCATGCCAATCATGATTACTCAACATTATTATGACTAACATCCAGGCCAAAGATCCAGATGTAGAATGATGCTTACCCCCTAATATGTGTACAAGCCTGATATATCTGTCTGCATAGCAGACAAATAGCAAGCTTATATATAAATAAAAGAAGTAGTACCCTCACTTCTTAAAAAAAAAAAAAATTAAAATTAAAAAAATAAAAAAATAAAAATAAAATTGGAAATTTGGAAATTTGGAAATTGGGCTGCTAACCTAACTGACTCTAACACTCTGATTCCACATTGAATACTTCAGGGCTATACCTCACTAGGTGCAGCAGCCCTACCAGTAAATTCTCATTTCATAACCACTCATACCACTAAAAACCTGAGATTGTAAGATATATTTATCATGCAAGGTGCGTAAGCACACAGGCACATATATCCAAGCAAAAGGTCCAGATGTGTGTGCATGCCTGCTGAACATTTGCATAGCAGACAGGTAGCAGGCTTGTCGAAATAAAATAAAAGAAAAACTAATAAATAAATAAATAAAACTAAAAAAGATGTCTCAACACTTTTTCTTCTTCTCATCATTACCATGTATTTATCCTTAAAACAGAAAAAAAACATTTGAGACAAAAGAACGTGATAGCACTTAGCCATTACCACTATGACTATTGTTATTGCCACTACTATTACTGCTACTAAACTACTACTGCCACTACTGCTGATGTTATTGCTATTGCTACCACTACCAATACTGCTACTGCTACTACCTCAAAAAAAAAAAAAGAAAAGAAAAGAAAAAAAAGAAAAAGAAAAAGAAAAGATCTTATTCCCCCCCTGCTCCCTTGCCCTCATCGATACACCACTGACTCACCCCCAACCTTCTATGACACATTTATCTCTTCACATTTTCCACTTTTGGTTCTTCTCATTACCTTCGATGCCTACTTTCACCAACTTGATCACTTCCACTCCCATCCTTCTTCCCAAATCTTCCATGATGATATAAGACATCAGTAGCTTCAACCCCAGCTTCACTTTGTATTTTTTCAATTTCTTCTAAAATCGGTTTATACTCCACTATCTCCCCCCCCCCCCCCCCCCACACACACACACACATATATACACATTTTCCAAAAATGAATGATGGATCAATAGAAAAATAAAAATAAAAAAACATCAGAAAATTTTCTTCAAAAAAATAAAAAAAATAAAAAATCACAACTCACAATACCTTTCTTGTGCATACGCAAAACCTATCAAAAACAACCAAACCAAGATTCTCAATTCAGCAAACCACTTATGGAAATATGACTTTGATGTATATTGATATAGTCATAGTACAAAAAGAAAAAAAAAAAAAAAAAGGCCAAAATCAATGACCTACCGCCTCTCCTTAATTCTTTTCCTCGGAGTTGAGAATCTGAATGAGCTTTTTGAGCCCAATACTGCAAAAATTAAATACCCCATGAGCTAAATAAAACCAAACAACAGTCTACACGCACACATACACACACATAAAAAAAAAATAATAAATAAAAGTATCAACGCACTTCTTTACTCCTATCATAAAACTTTTTAAGACTTTCACCAGGTAAAGGAGTACTCATCATATCTTCAACAGAACGTTGAGTAGATTTTGAAACGCCTATAAAAGTTTCAACTTGTTGACTTAAAGTTGTCTAAAGTAATCATACCGATATATATCAAAAGAAAGAGAAAAATTCACAATCAAAAAGACACTTTTCAAAAGAGAAAAAAAAAAAAGAAACCAAACCAAACCTGTTTACAATCTACATTTTCATCCTTCATCGAGTCAACTACACTTTCATTTTGAGAAACGGAAGATGTAGATTTAATTTTACTACAAGAATCGAGCTTTTTGGTATGAGATTTTGGTTTTAGGGGGTTATCTTTATGATCATTTTTGGTATCAAGTTTACTTTGGTTCTCATTTTTGTCTGATTCGTCATTCTCTTCATCATCATCGTCGTCTTTTACATCTTCTTCGTCGTCATCATCATCATCATCATCATCATCATCATCATCATCATCATCATCATCTTCTCCTTCTTCTTCTTCTCCTTCTTCTTCTTCTTCACTATCATCACCACTTTCTTCTTCGTTCCATATATGATTATCCAAATCATCATCTCGTAAACAAACATACCTATCAAGTTTATCCAAAGCAATACTATAAAACGATTGTAAAGTATATTCTCTATCTTGAGATTCATGAATTCCCCCATATCTATAGAGACACACACACACACACACGCACACACACACACAAAAAAAAAAAAAAAAAAAATTATATATATATATTAGTAACAGTTAAAAAGGGCAAAGATTTTACAACAAAAAGAGGATGGATGGAATTAGAAAGATGGGGAAGATTACATATATAGTGTATTTTTCAAAACAGCTAGCATGGTATTATAGCGAGCCATCGGAATAGACTTCTCAGGATCATCATCATGTTCATCAGGTTGATTATCACAACCACCGTCACCATCCTCATTGACATTAACCTCATCTTTACTTTTTTCAGAACGTTTTTGCAGCTTTAATGTTTGCAATTGTTCTCGCAATTCATGATCAGCTTTTAACCTAGCCAATTCAACTCTATCTTCTTCATCCAATTCATCCTGATCTGGGTCTGATACATCATTTTTTGGAGAATTCAATGATGACATTTGTTGATGATCAAGATGTTGAGATACTTGGATTTTATTTTTACGTCTAGCACCTGATGATTTCTTTCTTCTTTTTAAATTATGAATTGTCCATCGACCGTTACCAGAGAGTTGATAAGAAAATCTGAGTTGAAACATAAATAAAATAAAATAATAAAAATAAAAATTTACATTTGCTAATGAAACAAAGAATTTGAAAAGAAAAAGAAAGAGAGAGAGAGAGAGAGAGGGAGAGGAAAAGGGGGAAGACCAAGTAAAATGACTTACAAATCATTGTACAATTCACTAGTTAAATTTTCATCATCTTCAACATCATGAACACCACCAAAACCAATAGCCGTCATTCTATTGGTCCAATTGACCATTGTCACACCACTTCTCAAAGAAGGAGGATTTCCAATCCGCTTACGTTTCTCCCATTTTATTTTATTCCAATCGGCAGAGGGATCGAATTTTAGAAAAAAAGTGTCATCTAGAGGCATACCTTTGAACTTGGTTTTGGATAAGTAAACTTTACAGTAACCACCTAACATTGTTGAGGATGAAAATGAGAATGAGAGAAAGAAAAAGCATGATGGCATGTTAAGACAATCTACCATGTAAAACCACACCATCTGGAGTTGAAAGGAAGGAAAAGCCTGATCGGGGACTGATAATATTTTGGTAGGTAGTGAAAAGTAGCTATTAGGGGGGGGGAAAGAAACTAAGAAAGGTTTGAAAAGATAGAACACACCTTGGCCATCTTTCATTGTCTTTGGGAGTGAGCTGCCTCCACTTGTATTCCAAGGTGTCAAAAACCCAGAGATCATTAAGATAGACAGTTTTGGCGATAGTATCTAATTTAAGATGGGATAGGGGTTAAGAAGAGTTGAAGAGATAGATAGGGATTGTAAGATGATGATGATACACAAGATTATATTTTACCTTGAAAACCCTAAACAGGGTGATAGAAGGGATAAATGGAGTGAGGTGAGGTGAGTGAGAAGAGGATTGTGAATTGAATCATACACCAAAGAGAATGATCCAATGCTTCCAAACAGTCATCCTATGGCCACTCCTAGCTGAGGGTTTAATCTTTGAATCAATTTTCTCCCAAACATGAGTTGACAGATCAAAACACCACTGAAGATGGGAGTCATTTCAAATCCAAGGTGTTGAAGGGTAGAAGAATAAGGGAGATCAGGGAGGGGGTGGGTGGGTGTAAACAAAGAAGATGTTGATTAATTACCAGGTCACGATAATGATGGAAGGAAGATTCATTTTTTGAAGCAAATTCACCACCTAGAAGAGAGAGAGAGGAGATGAATTGTACGGAAGAGCAGACAGACAGACAGACAGACAGACCAACACGTACCAAAGATCCAAAGTTTACCACCATCAGCAGGTGTGGCGACCTTTATATTTGAAACAAAGGGGAAAAGAGACTAAAAGGATGAGAGAGAGAGAGAGAGAGAGAGAGAGAGAGAGATGAAGGGAGAGTATGACAAAACAAATAGGAAGGACCATTTGATGGGCAGAGCGAGGGCCAGGAAAGCAAGGAGAACTGAAACGCCTCCATTCATTTTTGTCAGGAGTGAAACGCTAGAGAGAACAAGAGTTAAAGGAGATGAGAAGAAAAGAAAGGAAAGGAAAAGACCAACGTAGAGATCGTTGTAAAAATGAGCGAGGGTTCCATCGAAGAATTCGCCACCAAAAAGCCAGATGGAAGGAAGACAAGGATCAGGAGTGAAGGAGGCATTAGCTCTTCTGGAAGGAGGACCGTCGACGATGTCCTGAGAGAGTTTATGGTCATGTTCCCACTTTCTGGAGAGAAGAAGGGAAGTTAGGATAGGTCAAGTGAAGGGAAGGGAAGGGAAGGATCGACCGACAGACGGAATTGCTCGAGGATGAGATGGAGATTGTCTTCGTGTTGGTGGTTGGGGAGTGACTTGCGGATGAGTTTCTGCTGCTGCTTCTGTCGCTTGGCGGCCTTGACGGCTTGTTTTTGTGTTTTGGGACGGCGCATTGTTGAGATTGGAAAGAAGAAGGATAGACAATAGACAATAGACAATAGACAATAGACAATAGACAATAGACAATAGACAATAATCATATACATTAATCACATACATTAATCATATACATTAATCACATACATTAATCATAGACAATCATCATATACAATACATTAATCACACACAACACACACAATACATTAATCACACTCATCACATTCACATCACACTCATGCCTCACAAACCACCCAAACCACTCATCCACTCCTCTCTCTCCATTCTGCCTCACGAATCCTTAGCTCACTTCAATCGGTTCGCTCTTCTTCACTCACTCACTCTCACTCACTCACTCTCACTCACTCACTCTCACTCACTCACTCTCACTCACTCACTCACTCACTCTCTCACTTCTTCTCATCAGTCGCGTCGAAGAGGCCTTTCGTCCTGCAGTCAACAAGGCTTTCAAATCTGCTACCTCAAAACACATCAAATCTAAACTCCCTACTACTACCACTACCTCCTCATCTATCACTCCCAACACAACAACAACAACAACAACAACAACAACTAAACTTCTCGATTTCCCTCCTAAACCTATATCTCGTTTACCCGTCGGAACTCCCTCAGCTTCTCAACCACCTACCTCTCTACCTCATCCTTTAAAACGTTTAAAATCTTCTTCTTCTTCTTCTTCTTCTTCTTCACGATCTTCATTCAAATCTTCATCGCCTCATCTTACCGTCCATCATCGTTCGCTTGTCACCGGTCGCTTACCCATTTCTGCTTCTCAAAAAAAATTACTTGAATCTGAACGTGAAAAAGCTATTCAACGTTATCGGGAACTTAAGCTACTTAAACGTTAACCCTTCCCCCCTCCCCCCCCCCATCTCCTCTCTTGAATGACTCGTTTAAGTGGTAATGATACTAATAAAGATTATTATTTTATTTAAAAAATAAAAAGACCAATCCTATTACCTTTTTCTACTTTTCATGACATAAATAAGCGTGAAAATAAAACAAAAAAAGTGCAAGTCGAAGATGTGTATGCACAGAAACATAAATATATATATATTTTTTTATTTTATTTTTTTTTATTTTTTGGGATTCTCAACGTTTTGTTCCATTCTCTTTGTCATGTCCCCCCTTAAGGTGAAGAATAAATTGATTAGAATATATATACAATATACAAAAAAAAAAACAGTTTAAGGGGGTCTGTCAGTTCTGGCTAAATTCACACTTCAAACTAAAGTACTGATTTCAAACCCAACATCTTCTCAGTCCTTCCATTTTTTGCAAATAAATAAATAAAAATAAAAGAGGTCACTTATTTCAAAAATTCAAAATAATAATCATAATAAATGCCAGTGTCTTCAGTTTTGAGCTCCATATTAGCACTTGTTTTTGCATTGAATTATATATATATATATATATATATATGTATATATTATTTATTTTTTGATACTCAGCAAATTAAGAAATTAAAAACAACGATATTCTATTAAAGAATGATCATAAAGTCTCAGTCTAATGTGATGTAAAAGTGCTATGAAATCTCTTTAAATGACTCTAAAAAAAAATGGTTAATAATAATAATCCATAGCATAATATAATGATAGTTGTAGAAGAATTGTCAGGAGGCTGAGTTCAAGTACAGAGACATGAATCGCTTGATTAGTCAGTTGTCTAGAAAATTTTAATGGTCCAGTATGAACAATATTGTTCAAATCCAAATAAGTATTAAAATATATCTCAATGTAATGGTCTCAGTAATTTAATTTCTCTAATGATCAACAATATACAGCTTACAGTTGGTAGAAAAATTGAACTAACAATTTAAAACAATATTTAAAAGACTTTTTTAAAATGGGCTATTGATATGTATGGTAATTGTAATGGTTACATGTTTTAATTGTAATGATAAAGAATGTAGAAAATAAGACCACAAACCTCCTCCTTTTATACCCATCAATCTCCCAATGTTCCCCTTTGAATTACCAATCATTCACACAGCCAATAATGACTCAATCTAGCAGTTACACATTCCAATCTACTCCAGGATTATCCCATAACAAACGGAGATTCATATCACATGCCAAAACACAAAAATTAACAGGGGTGAATCCCTCAAAATAGAGTAATCATCCAAAAAGAGAGTATATGCATAAAATTCTTAAAATAAAAGACTATATCAGGAAACAAAGGACCTAAAAAAAAAATAAAAAAAAATAAAAAATAAAAAAATAAAGTTTAATGAAAGGGGAATGAACAGTAGAAATGATAATCTAATATATTATTAAACATTTATACATGAAATCCCCATCTAAAAATGACCATTATATAGCCTCAGAAACCCAAAATAAGACATGAAATGTTAGGTGACTGAATACAGACACTTGGAAGGCACTTGCACAGCTAAATCCTTGACTAAATAGGCAATATGAAGCATGGTAGTGAAATCTGGGCACCAATCTTGAGGTTATTAATAAAATGTGTGCATATAATGAGGTCAATGCACTAATAATGAAATTAGGACACTAAATAAACACCTCTTGCTTATTTTAGCATGTTTACACATATGGAGCATACAATGTGGGGTCATTTTAGTGTGAAATGAATCACTTTTTTAATAATGAAGCTATGCACATGGGATAAATGCAGGCAGCATAAGGCCAGTACACAGAAGCCATTTCTAGCATAAAAAAACATCATTTTTTTTTTTTGAAAAGCGTTCTTTTTATACATTCAATTAGCCAAATCAATAGTCCTAAATATGGCAAATTGATCTATCAATGCACAATTTAGATATTATTAAATTTATAGTACATATCTTCAACTTTTAAAGTGATTTAAAGCACATTAATTCATTATTTCATTATAATAGGGGGTATCAAAGTTGACCAATCTGCAATTAAATTAATTGCCAATAAAAATCCTTATATCCCAATTATTTTTGCTAATCATTGGGTTATTAGACATTTTACATGTCAAAGTTGACCTCTTATCCAACATTTTTGTACTCAATGTTTCATAACCACATATCAGACAGCTTTCTGTCATAACCACATCTTGGCCTACTTTCATTCAGAGCCACATCTTTGACTACTCTCTGGATATACCTTCTACCTTGCTGCGCACTCCCATTATCATCTCATCCTGTCTATTCTCTCCATTCAGAACACCTTGCTATCTCATCTGCTTGTTTTTTCTCCTTTTCATCTTCAATTATCTTAACATGCCCCCTCATCATAATTCTTCTCAATGGCAGCCTTCCCCCAGTTGTTCTTCAAATCACACTACTCCCTCTTTCCCCTGCTGAACTGAGAAATAAAAGACCATTCAATTAAAAAAAGATGATCATCTCATTCTTATCAACTAGCTGAAAACTAAATATAACTATGATTCTTGCTTTGGTACCAAAAATGCAACTAAAGTAGGACGGCACCCAGCATCAAAAGTTAATGGTTATTTTCTAATGGCCAACGAATTACGGAATAAGAACAAGGGAAGGATAGATTTTTAACCTAAACATTGGTCTGAACGCTTCAAGCATTATTGAGCCAAATATAAGAAGGCAAAGACACTCTCATTTTCTATTGGTTTTGGTATTACCAACATTGATATCAGTAAGGGCATATAATCCATAGATGATAAACTTAAATCTCTATGTCCATACTTTATAGAGATGGATGCTATTTTTGGAGAGTGAGCTGATGTTAATCCTGAAAACATGTTGGATGGTGAAGATTCTATCTCCAAACATGATGTTGAAAGAAATCTTTTTCCTTCTTATTCTACTCAAGCCTCCCCTCATTTAACTTCCACAAAATCAAGATATCTTTTCAATAGATCCTTATGGCAATATAAACCAACCTGATCTAACTCAAGTATGTTTTTTTTTCTTTTATCTTACCAATTCTTTTTTTTATTTACATTTTCTTATTTATAAAGAGGCTGAAGAACAAACACAGGAGCCACAATCAACTGAGTCAGAAGCCAGCAACAATGATGAGGAGGAAAATGAAACCTTAAACAAAAAGCAAAGGGCTTTAAGTAGTCTAAGTTTCCACTCTCAAAGAAGAAGAAGAAGTGATACTTCATCTCAAACCCCTTTTTCATCTATCAAAGAATTTTTGGAGAAACATGATGCTGGTAAGTGATACCAAACCTTTTAATACTTTACTCTGCTTTTCTTCAACTTTTTGTTAATATTTCTTATCACTCTAGAACAAGTGGAAGTTGCTAAAGAGAATCTAAAGTTTGAAAAGAAAAAAATATGAGCTCTCTTTAAGGAGGGATGACAGGGTACATGATTTGGAAGAGAAGAAGTTTGAACTCTCTTTACAGATGGATGATAGGACACAAGTCTTGGAGGAGATGAAGTACAAACTCTCTTTACAGAAAGATGATAAGGCACAAGACTTGAAGGAGAAGAAATTTGAGTTATCTCTAAGTATTGAAAAATCAAAGAAAGAGGAGAAAACACTTGAGCATCAAAACCTCATGGAACAGATGAAATATAAGCTTGCTGATTGTGAAGAAAATTCCAAACAGAAAGATTTCTTGATAGAATGTGTTAAAGCTAAAATATCTGTTGAGAAAATTGAACATTTAAAGAAATTGTTTGATGACTAGTTTGTTTTATTTCTCTCACACTTCAATTGTTCATAATTAATTGTACATAAGATTTTATCTTAATTTCCTGTATTTCTTTACTCTATCCATCATTAGTTGAGTTTTCATATTTTAATGTTATAAATTCTCTTTTAAATATAATTTTCAAGACTTTTTAATGTTAAAAAATTTATTTTTAGTTAAAATTTTCAAGTCACATTTGAAAATTTCCCAATCCCACCCCTGCATTTGATTGAACTAAGGGGCAGGTATCACCAAAATTCTTTCTAGTAAAAGAATTTTACAAGTCTTATATGAAATTTCGGCAATACTCCCCCCTGAATTTTATTGAATTAAGGGATGCATATCACCAAAATTTCAAGTCAAGTTTTTTTTTAAAGTCTGATATGAAAATTTGGTAATACCCCCCCCCTGCAATTTATTGAATCAAAGATGTCAGCCTGTATATCTCCAGGACTGAGTAAAAAGTAATTATAAGTTATGTTAAACACATGAACTATACATGGGAATAATAAATAAGAGTACACAAATAGTATACATAAGTAAAATTATGATAATACACAAAAAATGCCATTATAACACCTTATATACACGCATATATCCACCTTTTATAGGTCTTATGTACTTAATATTAAGTTGGAATATGTTAGGGTAATCTTAAGAACCTTAAGTATAGGGCTACATAATTTTTAAGTACACTTAAAGCTGTTATATTCATTGTTTTATGCAAAAAACAAGAAATGCGCTTTATTTCACTTAAAAGTTGACTATATGCGCTATAAAATTGAGAATATCAAAATTGCGCTTTGACAGATCAATTGGGCTCATTTAGAACTATTGATTTGGATATTTAAATGCATAAAAATAACACTTTTCAAATTTGGTGTTTTTTATGCCAGAAATGGCTTCTGTGTACTGGCCACATACTGCCTGCTTTTTTCCCGTGTGAATAGCTTCATTTTTAGCAAAGTTAGCTTTTTCACACTATAATTACCCCACATTCTACACCCACTGTGGGGAAACACACTAAAATAGGAGACAGGCGCTTATTTAGTGTCCTAGCTTAATTAATAATGCATTGACCTTGTTTATATGCACTAATTTCATTAATAACCTCACTCTTGGCACTTTATTTCATCACCACGCTTAAATTCGCCTAATTTTAGTCAAGGATTTACCCGTGCAAGCGTCTGCCAAGAACTGCATGTAGTTACCCCACATCTCACGCTCTTTTTTAAGTTTTTGGGTGGTTTCTCAGTCAATTTTGGTTATTTTTGAATGGGAATTTCACGTAGTATAATGTCAGGATTAGCCCCATTATTTCTACAGTCAATCCCCCTTATTATTAAGCTATTATTAACCTTAAAAAGTCTCCTTTAGTCTTTTATATTATTGTTTTATATGCATATACTCTCTTTTTGTCTTTTTCTTTAATTTTGATGGATTTCCCTTATTATTACAGGATTTTGGCGGTTGTTACTCTTATAATTATGTCATGGGTTACTGGTAATGTTGATGGGCATGTCTATTAGTTGTTTAGAGGCGTCATTAACTGTGTATTGGGTGGTATATCAAGGGAAACATTGGGGAACTCAGTGTGTATAAAAGGAGGAGGTTTTTGGGTTGTATTTCTTCATTCTTTATCATTACAATTTAACCAATATAACCAAACCAATCACAATACATATCAATTAGTACTTTTATAATACTTTTGAATAGTATCTGAATTTATATAATCTATTTTTCTACCAACTATAAAGATTGTAAGCCATATATAAGAATAGTGAGAATTATATTACTGAGACCTTTATATTTGATTATATTTTACAACTTAGTGGATCAAATCTACAGTATTCATATAGGACCATTAAAATCTTCTAGACAACTGACTATTCAAGCTAGTTCACGTCCTTGTACTTGACCTTAGCCTGACAAAAAAAATCAAATGGAAAAAAAAAATTTAAAAATGAAAATTTCTACAACCAATTGTTTTCACTATTCCCAATCAAGTTTTCCTATTTTATATAATAGCCAGTAGAACAACCTAAGGCCAGATGCACCATTATATAAAAACAGTAATCTATCTTGATGTAACTCTAAAAAATAATTGGAAGAGACAAATCCAAAATTTAATGAAAAAAAATAAAAAATTAAAAATAAAATTAAAAAAAAAAGGAAAAAAAAAAGGAAAATTTAAAAAAAATTAAAAAAAGATAAAAAAAATAAAAAATAAAAAAAAATTTAATAAATGAGAAAAAAAAAAGAAAGAAAAAGAAAAAAAAATGGAAGAAAATATTTAATGATAGAAATTTTTTTATAATATTTTAGTTACCATACTTGACAGATCTACTATGAAAAATTTTTTTATCTATTTTTTTTTGTTTTTATTATTAATACGTTTAATAAGACCTTCATTTATTTGGAATGAACAGCCAAAATGGGTAAATTCTTGAAAATAAACTAATGTTGGAGGTTCTTTAGTTGTTTGATGCTGATGTTGAGAAGAATTACATATAGCCTCAACTATTACATTGGCACTACAAAAATCAATAATACATATATGGTCAGGAAAATAAAGGCCATGACCCTCATCAGAAGAGGGTGATGGAATAGGAACACCAGTCTCTGTATTAATATAAGAGAAAATTTCAAATGTTAGACAATTCTTATCATGTTTATCTAGATGAAAATTATTGTAGAATCCTTTATAAGTGATGATAACATTAGAAGAAAAAACATAAGCATTTATTCACTATGCAATATAGGGGGTGGTGTTGCTAGCAAGTTCTCAACCTGAACTCAGATTGAACTCAGACTGAACTCATACTGAACCCATACTGAACTCTACTTGAACACCCACCTAAAAATGTTCTGCTGAATGGTGTTCATCCCTGATTGTATGGTTCCTTTATCAATAGCTCAATGTGTCAGCCTATATATCCCTAGGACTGAGTATTTCTTATACTTATAATAAGATAACCTTAAGTAAATTAAGCTTATATCTTAAAAATAAGGTTAAAATAATAATATATATTATTATATTATATATATATATAATTATTATTCTATTATATAACTTATAGTAGTTTAAATAGCTTATCCATAGCCTAATAATACTTAATAAGGTGTTAATGGAGTCATAATATACTTATCTTAAGTGATATGAAGTAATTATTGACATACATAAGCTGATATGTATACATAAATCTCATATTCAGTGAAATATGCAGTATATTATGTATATTTAGGTATAAAAGTGGGTTTTAGCCCCTTAATAGCCTATAACCTTTGTTTTTCTGCTTATTTTAGGTCATATGGACAAAATCAGTGGACTCACAACGCCTACAGAAGCATAGACACCTATATCAGGCACATACACCCAGTTTAGACAACTTAATTTACTTCATTGGATGGTTATTCACAGATTTATGGGTTGGAAGGATGTTTCTGGGTTAATGTGGATGCTTGGGGATGTTATTGGGGGCTTGGAAATTTTATTTGTTTCCTTTATATGCTTTTGGTTTCATTAAATCTCTTTTTGATTGTTTATTTTACCTGTTTCTTCATGGTATCCGCTTTTATCTGGATTTTCTATTTATGGTATAGATCTGTGTTATTATTAATAGTGATGGAGGGTCCTTACTGGAGGTCTGGGTGTTGAATCTGCTTGAAGTGGACGCCATGGGGAGGTGATGGGCCCTCACAGTGCTGTAATTGCCAGGGATAGCAGTGACATCATCTGGATTGAAGGTCTGTGCACTCCAGTGGATTTGGGTATAAGTAAGGAGGGATTTTGACGGTTATTTATCATCATTCACTTACTACAATTCAAAACAAACACTACAATACAATTATTAGTATTCAGAAATATATTATAAAAGCCATTATAAATTGATATTATCTTTATATAAGCTATAACTATATATTATACATCTATTTTCCACCACTAGCACACATTTTAATCCAAGTATTGTGAGTTTTATTTGAGTATAACTATTTTATTAGTCTTCCCCTGAGGTTTAATCACTAAATCATTTATCAATAAGTAGTAGGATCATAATAAAACACTATTATATCATACTTGTATACTAGACTATACTGACACAATGTGTGTTCAATCTGTGGTGAGTTTGAGTACAAGGTTGTGGACTCGCTAGCAAGTCCACCCCCCATATTGTGTGGTTATTGCTTCTTCCCATTCAGGATCAGACCAATTTGGTAAAACAGATTTCAATGAAAGTTGATTGTTTTTTTGAAAAGCTTGAATACATAATTTTTTAAATCAATTTGCCAAGAATATATTAAATGATGCTAAAGAATTCCATTTTTTCAGATCTTCTTCCATTTGCTCTGGTTTCAAATTTTTCCATAAAGAATAAATTCCTGAAATATATGACAAAATTAAAAATTTCTTATAATAAAAAAATATTTAAACACCAAAAGAAACTCCTTGATCATATCCTTGTTGTCAACCAAAACCTTTCATGACACCAGAAATCAAATTTTTATTTGATAAGGGTTTTTGAACCAAAGCCATTTGATAGAGAGTAGAAATTAAATCAGAAAGCTGGCAAAAAACTTCATCCTTTTTCCCATTAAATGAATTAACTTCTAAGATGAATTGAGGTTTGTATCCATTATTGACAACTGCAACAATGAGATATATACCCCCTTCTGTAATGTTTTTGATGTTTTTTAAAAAAAAATTCTTAACATTTGATATTGAAGTCTTATAAACTTTGAGATTGTCCAAATGTCCAAAGAATTTTTTGCAAAATATCTTCATCCTAATCAATTTTCTATTTTGATCTAATTTTTTCCTTGAATTGCTTGATTCTTTAGCTGTCTCCAAGATTTTCTGCTAAGGAAAGCTCAGATTGATTGGGAGAAGGAATAGAATTGAAGAACATTGAAGAGATGGAAGAAAGTAAAGATAAAGAAGAAGAAGTTGAATATATTTTATGGTTATTCTTGGAGCTTTAAAGATTTGAAGACAAGGAAGAAAGAGTGAATAAAGATGATTCAGAAGAAATTGATGATAACAAAGATGAGCAAGTTAAATTTTCCATAGTAGCCTCCTTGAAAAAAAAATTATAAAACAAAAAATAAATAAATAAATAAATATATTTAAAAAAACCCCCCCAACAATAAAAAATTATCAGTAAAATAATTGAAAAGAAAAAAAAATTGCAAAAAAATCAGTAAAAAATTTTGAATTTTTTTTTTTAAATTTAAAACTAAAAACCTGAATTAGGATTGAAATATTAGGTGATATCCTAGAAAACAAATTTCTAAAAAAAAAAAAAAAAAAAAAATTGTTAAATAAATTGCAAAAAAATAAAAATAAAAATAAATCCTGAATGGTTTTTTAAATACAAGATAAAGTTCTTGAAAAAAAAAACAAATTCACCAAAAAAAAAAAAAAGAGTAAATAAAAAATAATTATAATAAATTCAGTAAATTTAATTGCAAAAAAATAAATAAATAATAAAATAACTTACCTGCTATTGGAAATACCACTTGATTCCCTTCAATCCAATTTATTATAATAAAATTAAAAAAAACTTTAATTCAGTAAATTTCAGAATAATTAATTATTTTCAAAAAAAAAAAAAACACAAAAAAAAACAAATTACCTGTTTTTTTTCAAAACAGGGGGAAATGTCCAGAAACTAAGGGAAAGAAAAAAAAATTCTGTAAAAAAAAATTAAAAAGCAGAGATTAGTCTTTTTTTTCTTGCTTCAAAATTCCCCCCAATAGTCCCCCCCCTTTACCCCTTCAATCCCCCCTTTAACCCTTCCTTGCCCACCTCAAACCCCCCTTTAACCCCTCCTTGCCCACCTCAAACCCCCCCTTTACCCCCTCCTTACCCGCCCCTAAATCCCACCCTTCAGCCCCCCTTTACCCCTTCTTTACCCCCTCAAACCCCTGCACAAACCCCCTACACCCATCTTATTGAATCAGTAACGATTTGATAAGTTAATGAACAATTGCTAACAATTTTTCACTAACTTATTTAATTTTTAGCAATTAAATAAGTTAATGAAAGATCATCAGAAATTATTCATTAACTTATTGAATTGATAGCAATTTGATAAGTAGGTACTGGGGGGTGTGTGGAGGGGTTTGAGGTGGGTTTGAGGGGGCCAAGGAGGGGGTGAAGGGGGGTGAAGGGGGAGTTTGAGGCAGGCAAGGAGGGGGTAAAGGGGGAGTAAAGAAGGGGTTAAGGGGGGGTTGAGGTGGGAAAGGAGGGATTAAAGGGGAGATTGAGGGGGTAAAGGGGGGGAGTTGAGGTGGCAAAGAAGGGGAGAAAGGGGGGTATGGAGGCAGACAAGGAGGGGGTAAAGGGATGGAATTGAGGTGGCCGAGAAGGGGAGAAAGGAGGGTATGGAGGCTGACAAGGAGGGGGGAAAGGGGGATGATGGTGGGTAAAAAAAAAGAAAAAAAAGATAAAAAAGATAAAGCAAAAAAAACAAAATTAGTCTAACCTTGAAAATCAAAAAAAAGAAAAAAAAAGGACAAAAAAAAAGGAGAAAAAATAAATTATTAGCAAGTAAAAAAAATCAAAAATTAGAAAAAAAATGACTTACCTTGAGAGATGATGAGATGAGAAAATAGAAGAATTGAAAATATTTGAGGGATGTTTGAGGAGTGGAGGAAATGGATATGTGGGATGAACAAAAAAATGAAACAGTGAAAAATTATGCGATTGCAGAAAATATGTGATTTCATGTTGAGCTGATGAAATGAAACAAATGATACATCCAAAAAAGAGAATTGACAGAAAATTAAAAATTGTAGTTATGCAAAAAAAACAACCAACACAAGTGAATAAAACATGGAACAAGAAAATAACACATGTGAAAAAAAACAAGGAAGTTGAAAATTGGGAGAGTACAAAAAAATAATTTAAAAGGGTGGTGAAGAGAAATGTTGGAGAGTAATAGGCATAATGACAGAGCATATGCGAGTTGAATGAATGTTTTGTGATTCAAGGGAGGGGAGAGCCGTTTCTGGTTCAGGATCCTCTTCTCTATAAAGATCATTCCACTCATCCTTTAAATCAGCTAGGATATTGTGGAGTATAACGCAAGTCATTATCTGTCAGCCTAAATATCCTTAGGACTGAGTATTTCTTATGCTTAAAATAAGATAACCTTTATTAGATTAAGCTTATATCTTAAAAATAAGGTTAAAATAATAATATATATTATTTTATTATATATATATAATTATTATTCTATTATATAATTTATAATAGTTTAAATAGCTTATCCATGGCCTAATAATACTTATTAAGGTGTTAATGGAGTCATAATATACTTATCTTAAGTGATATGAAGTAATTATTGACATACATAAGCTTATATGCATACATAAATCTCATATTCAGTGAAATATGCAGTATATTATGTATATTTAGGTATATAAGTGGGTTTTAGCCCCTTAATAGCCTATAACCTTTGTTTTTCTGCTTATTTTAGGTCATATGGACGAAATCAGTGGATTCACAACGCCTACAGAAGCATAGACACCTATATCAGGCGCATACACCCAGTTTGGACAACTAAAATTACTTCCTTGGATGGTTATTCACGGATTTATGGGTTGGAAAGATGTTTTTGGGTTAATGTGGATGCTTGGGGATGTTATTAGGGGCTTGGACATTTTATTTGTTTCCTTTATATACTTTTAGTTTCATTAAATCTCTTTTTGATCATTTATTTTACCTGTTTCTTTATGGTATCCGCTTTTATCTGGGTTTTCTATTTATGGTATGACTCTGTGTTATTATTAATAGTGATGGAGGGTCCTTACTGGAGGTCTGGGTGTTGAAACTGCTTGAAGTGGACGCCATGGGGAGGTGAGGGGCCCTCACAGTGCTGTAATTGCCGGGGATAGCAGTGACATCATCTGGATTGAAGGTCTGTGCACTCCAGTTGATTTGGGTATAAGTAAGGAGGGATTTTGACGGTTTATTATCATCATTCAATTACTACACTTCAAACAAACATTACACTACAATTATTAACATTCAGAAATATATTATAAAGCCCTTATAAATTGATATTATCTTTATAATAGCTATAACTATATTTTATTCTTCTATTTTCCACCACTAGCACGCATTTAAATCCAAGTATTGTGAGTTTAATTTGAGTATAACTATTCTATTAGTCTTCCCCTGAGGTTTAATCACTAAATCATTTATTAATAAGTAGTAGGACCATAAAATAACACTATTATATCATACTTATATACTAGACTGTACTGACAATTGGGGGTCTTTCCTTATATTTTACTTATTATTTAGTATAAGCCTTGGGATGTGATTTTTACCTTAGTACAACTCCTTCCTCAGCTCACCCTTACAAGGGAAAAAAGCGCCAAAAATCAGGACTGGCAACCATCCCTTGGTAAGTAACTTACCCTCTCAGATTAGACATAATACTGATAATTACAATATAGGTAATTCTATTGATGTTAAATCTGTACAAAAAATAGAGGAGGATTTAAGAAATTTAGGTTTTAGAGTAGATACACCTGACTTGTGTTTTGTCCATAATAACAGTACTATATACAATGATAATACAGTTAATCCTCAGTTGCAACCACCTACTAGTGAGATGAGAAGTTCACAGGAGAGTGAGAGAATTGAAAAGGAGGACATGGAATATTTTAACAATAATCCAACTGTCCATAGAATTGTTTCAGCATTGTGGAATAGAATGACTGATTGTGAGGAACAGACAGTTAAACTCACTAGTGATACAATTTCATCCTTAACATTGAACATTTCTCAATTAGCAACACGTAATAAAGAATTAGAGAAAGAACATTTGTCTCTAACTCTTAAATATGATTCATTGAGTAATAAATATAATGACCTTTCAAACAAATTTTGTGAGTTAGAAAAATTATATGAAACACACTTATTAAAAACTGAATCAAGAACAAAGTTATCTTTTGCACAGACAAATCAAAGTGTCTCTGAGCTGCTACAAAGATTAACTAAAGTTGAGATTGAAACTGCCAATCTACTAATGAACCAGGATAATCATAAGTATAATCAATATAATAATAATCCTTTCATTGGCAAAAGTGAATCTCATTCCTTCCCTATACCACCACAATTGAAACCATCTGGTGGTAGTGTCAAATCTGAAAATGTAAGTCACAAATCCGTGCAGGAAGAAATACAAGACCATTTATCAAAAGTAAATGAGTTGTTGAATTTACCTAAGATTAGTGAGATAAAATCCAATCAGAAGAACTGGCCTAAAATAGATCAGTACCCAACTTATGATGGGGAAGCCAGCTCTGATTAGCAATATTTTATTCAAAGAATTGACAACTTGAAATTCTCATATAAGTTACCAGATGAAGAGATAACATCAAAATTAATTTCTTTATTTAAGGATGTTGCTTTCTTATGGTTTGAAGCTGTCTTAAGTGAGGGTAGAGACTACTCTTGGGCTGAATGGAAACAACTTATTGAAAAACAATTTGGAGGTTCTAAATTCAGGCTTACTCAGCAGAGACTGTATGAGAAGACTAGGTATAATCTGTTGAGTGGTGACAAACCTATGGTATTTTTAATGAATTTAAACAAAATATTAAAAGTCATTGAGCCTCATATGGATTTTAACTTATGGAAAGATAAGATAATATACAAATTACCTATATCTGTCAGAGACATTGTTGTAGCTAGAACATTAAATGTTACTGAATATTCTGACTTTATTGATATTTGCAATGAAATATTATTAAACCATAAGTATGAATCAAGGTATTCCACTTATAAACAAAATTTTGAACCTGTAAAAACTCAGAATTCAAAAACACTTCAGGAGAAGCAGAAAAAACCTACTGCACCTGTAGTACGTAAAAAGTATGAAACAAATACTTGTTATAAGTGTAACAAACCTTGGATAAAAGGTCACAAATGTGAGAAAAACATAAATATTGTTGAAAATCAACGTGAATCTGAAACTGAAACTGAAAAAAGTAAAGAATCAAGTGATTATGACAGCAATATCTCATATAGTGATGAAAATGAAGTCTGTATGTTGGAAGATGATTTGTCCATCTTTGAAAATCCAATATTAAATATGGACTCAAATGAATCTTTAATGAATTTTGAGGATGCTGAAATCATTAAGGATATACAAGCTGATAACTTTAGAATGACACCTATCACGGTTCCAGCTATCATTTCTGGTGAAAATGTTAATATAGTATTGGACACAGGAGCTGCTGGTTCAGTTGTTTCCACTAATACATTACAGAAAATTGATAGTGAATATAAGTTTAAGCTTGAACCACTTCAGAATAAAAATTGGAGAGGTTTTGGATCAGTACTACACCCCATTGGTAAATACAAAGCTGCTGTTTTCTTTAAACACCAACATGGTTATGTAAGGGTAACTTGTGACTTTGTAGTAATGGATAATACAAATTGTAGTAACTGTTTTATCATTGGAAATGATATTCTGACTAAATTTGGTGTAAAATTAGACCCTGCTAATAACAATTTTACAATTGGCATGAATGGTAAAAGGAAATTTAAAATAAATTCTTTTAACACAGTCTTACACATTGAGTCAGTAACAAATTCCCCGTCTAAAGGAAGAGAATCCAATGAGTTGGAACTTCTGGAAACAGAAATTTCAAAAGCATCATTTGGCACTCAGATAAGTGAAACTGAGAAAGATAATATTTTGGAATTAATTAAAGCTTTTCCAATGGCTTTTGCACATGGTACAAATGAACTTGGCCTTGTAAAAGATCATGAAATGAAAATTAGTTTAACCTGTGATATGGATAATATTCCTGCTAGTCTTAAAAAGAAACCATACCCTGCTTCACCAATGAAGAGGAAAGACATAGAGGATAATATTAAGATGTTATTAAAAATGAACATTCTTGAGAAGGTTGAAACTACACCAAAATATTGTGTAATATCACCAGTGCTGATTTCTTATGAACAAGATAAAGCAAGACTGTGCGGTGATTATAGAGCATTAAATACATTTACAGTAGATGATATTTATCCCTTGCCAAGGATTGCCTCTATACATGCTACCCTTAAAGGTGCTAAATATATAAGTTTCCTAGATGGAAATAAAGGGTACCATCAAATTCCTGTTGAAAAGAATTCACAGAACTTTTTGTTGATAACAACACACATGGGAATTTATAAGTATGTCAGAATGCCATTTGGACCAAAGAATGCTCCATCAGTATTTCAAAAGTTAATGGATATAACATTCCATAATGAAATGATTGAGGGATGGTTAATGGTATACATTGATGACATCATAGTGTTCTCTAAAAATTTTGATGAACACTTAATCCATTTAAGGAAAGTATTTCAGAAAATGGATGAAATAAAAATGACCCTTGCATTGAAAAAATGTAAATTTGGGTTTGAATCTTTAAAAGTGCTTGGTCATATTGTATCTGGCTTACAAATATGTGTAGACCAAAATAAAGTGGCTGCAATAAAGAATATTGGCATTCCTCAAAATGTGAAGGATGTACAATCTTTTCTTGGAATGTGTGGTTATTATAGACAATATATAAAAAACTACCAATCAATTGCTGCACCACTGACCACACTGATAAAGAAATCAGAAGCTTTCATTTGGAATAATGAAAGACAACAAGCTTTTAATAAGTTGAAAGAATGTTTAATGACAGCTCCTATCTTGGGATTACCAGATTTCCAATTACCTTTTGTATTATATACAGATGCAAGTTTTATTGGACTGGGTGCTGCTTTGCATCAAAAACAACTTATTGAAGGTAAAATGTCAGAAGTAGTAATCTGCTATATTTCACGTACTCTGAGAAGTGGTGAATTGAAATATGGTGCTACTCAACTTGAATGTTTGGCAGTAGTATGGGCTCTTGAAAAGCTACATTATTACCTGGAAGACCAAAAATTTGAGTTAATAACTGACTGTAGTGCAGTTAAGTCACTCTTAAACATGAAAACTCCTAATAGACACATGTTTAGATGGCAATTAGCTGTACAAGAATACAGAGGACGGATGACTATTACACATAGAGCAGGAACCTTGCACTCTAATGTAGATCTGTTATCTAGAGTACCTCTGCCTAATAATGATGATAATCCTGCTTATGTTCCTGAGTCAGAGATTATTAACATTTATGGCATTTATATTGTAGATCTTGAGGATGAATTTATGCAATCAATTCTTGATAAGTATAATTCAGATCCTGAATTAAGTAAATTAACTACAATATTAAATGATCCATCTAATGCTTCAATGAATGTTTTAATAAAAACATTACCAATTAAGTATAAAGAGGCATTAGAAAAAGGAAAATTTTCCATTGAGGATGGTTTTATATATTACAGGAAAAAATTAAGTAATGTGATTGTAATTCCCCCTTCAATGAAGGAGTTAATGTTAAGTATATGTCATGATGATATATTAGCAGGTCATTTTGACTACCATAAAACATTAACCAGAGTAAAAAACACAGCTTGGTGGATTAACATGTCTGAGGATGTTCAGAAATATGTTGAAACATGTGATTCTTGTCAAAAATCTAAAAGATTAACAGGAAAAAGAGCTGGTTTATTACAACAAATTGAGCAACCAAAAGCTCCATGGGAAATCATTAACATGGACTTTGTAACAGGTTTGCCAATATCAGGGCATAAGAGTTATAACTCCTGCTGGGTAATTGTAGATAGATTTACAAAGATGTGTAAATTTATTCCTACCCACAAAGAGGTTTCTGCAAAGGACTTAGCTTTTTTATGGTGGAAACAAATGTTAAATACAGCAGGTTTTCCCAAAGCAATAGTTTCTGACAGAGATCCTAAATTTACTTCTGAGTTCTGGACGTCACTTATGGATGTTTCAGGGTGTCAATTAAAACTTTCTACAGCACACCATCCACAAACTGATGGGCTAGCAGAAAGAATGATACAAACCTTAGAAGATATGATAAGAAGATACTGTGCTTTTGGTCTTAATTTTAAAGACAATGACAAATTCACGCATGATTGGGTAACCCTTATCCCAGGTTTAGAATTTGCATATAATAGTACAGTACATTCTGTCACTGGCAAAAAGCCATTTGAGTTATGGTTGGGTTATGTACCTAATACCCCTGCTAAAACTCTTAATAAGTTACCTAGATTGGATATTCATCCAGGTACCAAATCTTTTCTTCAGATGCAGGAATTATGCAGAAAACATGCTCAAGAATGTATAAATAAGGCTTTTGAGTATGAAAAGAAAAGATGGGATAAAGCCCATAAAGAACAAATGTTCAAAGAGGGTGATGAAGTCCTTATTTCAACGCTACATTTCAATTTAAATGGTAATGTTAAATTGAAGGATCCATTCATTGGACCATTTGTAGTTAAAAAGATGGTTGGTAATAATGCTGTTGAGGTTATTCTATATGCACCTTATGATAGAAAACAACCAGTATTTCCTATTTCTCTTATAAAACCATACCATTCTAATGATACTGCTCTCTTTCCAAGAAGATCAGGAAGGCATAAACAGCAACCTGAAGAAATAGTGGAAAAAGCAGAAATTGAAAAGATACTTAAAAAGAGACACCTTACGAAAGAAAAGGGAGTTGAGTATCTATTAAGATTTAAAAATAAATCAAGTGAATATGACCAGTGGATTCCAGAAAATGAAATCTCTGATCTTAAAAATCTCTTGAAAAAATTTAAATCTAAATAATACTGTTCATTCAGTATATGTATTATAAAAATTATTTTTTATTTTATTATTTCATTCCTTAAGATTAATTAAAATGTCTTAACATTTTTTTTATTGTTTTTTTTGGGGTGAGGGAGTGTCAGCCTAAATATCCTTAGGACTGAGTATTTCTTATGCTTAAAATAAGATAACCTTAATTAGATTAAGCTTATATCTTATAAATAAGGTTAAAATAATAATATATATTATTTTATTATATATATATATAATTATTATTCTATTATATAATTTATAATAGTTTAAATAGCTTATCCATGGCCTAATAATACTTATTAAGGTGTTAATGGAGTCATAATATACTTATCTTAAGTGATATGAAGTAATTATTGACATACATAAGCTTATATGTATACATAAATCTCATATTCAGTGAAATATGCAGTATATTATGTATATTTAGGTATATAAGTGGGTTTTAGCCCCTTAATAGCCTATAACCTTTGTTTTTCTGCTTATTTTAGGTCATATGGACGAAATAAGTGGATTCACAACGCCTACAGAAGCATAGACACCTATATCAGGCGCATACACCCAGTTTGGACAACTAAAATTACTTCCTTGGATGGTTATTCACGGATTTATGGGTTGGAAAGATGTTTTTGGGTTAATGTGGATGCTTGGGGATGTTATTAGGGGCTTGGACATTTTATTTGTTTCCTTTATATACTTTTAGTTTCATTAAATCTCTTTTTGATCATTTATTTTACCTGTTTCTTTATGGTATCCGCTTTTATCTGGGTTTTCTATTTATGGTATGACTCTGTGTTATTATTAATAGTGATGGAGGGTCCTTACTGGAGGTCTGGGTGTTGAAACTGCTTGAAGTGGACGCCATGGGGAGGTGAGGGGCCCTCACAGTGCTGTAATTGCCGGGGATAGCAGTGACATCATCTGGATTGAAGGTCTGTGCACTCCAGTTGATTTGGGTATAAGTAAGGAGGGATTTTGACGGTTTATTATCATCATTCAATTACTACACTTCAAACAAACATTAAACTACAATTATTAACATTCAGAAATATATTATAAAGCCCTTATAAATTGATATTATCTTTATAATAGCTATAACTATATTTTATTCTTCTATTTTCCACCACTAGCACGCATTTAAATCCAAGTATTGTGAGTTTAATTTGAGTATAACTATTCTATTAGTCTTCCCCTGAGGTTTAATCACTAAATCATTTATTAATAAGTAGTAGGACCATAAAATAACACTATTATATCATACTTATATACTAGACTGTACTGACATTATCCAACAATTTGCAGTTTTTATTTCCATTTTTTATTGAAATTGGATTCTGAGCTCCCGGAGACTAGAAAATCTTCCCTTTCAAATCCCAATAGCATGTTCAATCCATACTCTTGATTGGGAAAGGTGATAATTAAAGGTGTTTATGGGGTCATTCTCTATAGTTGCACCATGGAAAGCAGGTATAATGTACTTTCCACTTGCATATGCTGAGTCTGCAAGGAGGTACTGAGATTTTTCAAGGTATGAGTCAGGAGTTTGAGAAATCCTCATTCTTTGGAAGAAGGAAGAGTCATGACATGAGCCAGGGAAGCCACTATGGAAAGCAATAAATTTTTTATTGACATCACATACAAGTTGAATGGCAATAGAGTATCTAGAAAGAAGATAAAAAGTCAGTTTATGAAAGATGTGAAATTGGAGAAAATTTTGAAGAAATTTTTTTTGAGATCAAAATAATGGTTTCCTTCATAAGAAGGCTTTTGACTCAAAGGTATAGTTGTACCATCAACAAATCTTACACATCCAGGGAAACCTTCAGCTTGCATTACTTGAGAGGATTCAAATTGCTGTTGTGGAGTTGGACAAGCAAGTGTTTGAGACTTGAGGGAAAGGAGGGCAATCATACAGTGCTTGGTGTACAATATCACTATCCCATATCCTATGGTAAAGAGATTTTCCAAATGTCTTACAGCAGCACCATTTCCATTTGAGCCAAAGCAACATAGTGCAACAGTAAGTTGAATAGCAGGATAACACTTTTTATTTTGAGAACTGTTATGAAATATAGGATGTTTGAAGATGAGTTGATAAAGTTTGAAGAAAGAATCGGGAGAAGTTTGAAATAGTTGAGTGAAGTTTAGTTGAGGAATGTTGAAAATGGAGCGGAGATCATATCTGGGATCATGATGAAGGTTTGGCCCCCTTGGGTTTATGTAATGCTTTTTGAAAAGAAAAGACATATAGGCTAAAGCATCTTCCAAATCAGTGTCTGTTTTATAGTAAAGAACTAAAAGTAAAGAGATAGCATTCATAGTAGAGTGAAGTAGCTGCCTAGCAGAGAGGTGTTTAATAGTTGTTGGTGGAAGGCTTATGTGATGCGAGAAGTGGGAATTCACCCCCAAATTTGCAGTTGGGGTGTGTAGATAGAAAAAAACTTTAAGTGTTTGCAACCAAAATTAAATAGCATAGAGTGAGGAATGACTTAAGGATGGCATCAGCAATTATAAGTCATGTGACTTTCTTAAAAATCCATCATGGATGTGATGAGTTTGGGATCAGGAATTAGGAATGGAAATTGGGGTATAAGAGGCAGGATAATGCATTATTGTGGATTCCTTATCAACTAGCCCTAGGGCTAGTGGATGAGAATCTTCTGAAATCAATTATGTCTGATCCTGGGAAAAAAATTCCTGATCCCTAATTGCGGATCGGTCAACTTTTATACCCTTCTATTTTCTTAAATTCATTACCTCAAATTAAATTGTATTGTATTGTATTGTATTTTATTATATTGAGTTGTGCTTAGTTATGTATTATATAATTTTATTTTATTTTTTTGCACTTTATTACATTCCTTTTCAAAATATATAATAATGATTTATTATATTTTATCTCATTTTAGCATTTTTTTGAGTTGCCTTTTAAGTGATGGATTTTCTGAAAGGCATTATGAAACTGGTATGTTACAAGAAAAGAGATTAAGAGGTTGAAAAAATAAAAAAACAAGGAACAAAACATGGATGGTTAAAATTTTGAAATAAGATGTTTCAAATCTCAGTAAGGGGTGTGTTCCAAGGATTGATGAGAGGATGGAGATCTGGGTGTCTAATGTGACAGGGAAAGGGTGGGAAAGGAAGGGTTGATGTGTCCAAAATGCTGTTTTGGAAAAAAAATGGTGAAAAAAGTGCTAATTTGAGGTCATGACTGACACCCCCTAAAACCAGGGGGAAAAAGTAGCACTGGTAGGAAAGTGGTGTTTGAGTACTTGTGGAACAATTTTTGTTGAACCTGTGGACCAATTACTTTTGGACACATGTGGGAGAAAAATATCTCAAACAAAAACTTCCACTATAAGAAAATTTCAAGATATATATACATGCCAAGTTTTTCATACACTTATTTTCTGAAACCTCAATGAATAGTGGTTGATTCATCACCTCCAACATGTATTATATCAAATGGAAATATTTTTCAAATATATTGAATAATAATTTATAGTTATATTTTTGAGAGATATAAAACAGGCTATAGCTTCAAAACATTACTTAATTCATGTGGATTGACAGCTTTTGAGATATTTCAAACAACAGTCTTACCTTATCCCATCTCATTCACAAAAATTTTGATAAAGGGTGAAGGTTATCAGTGAATTCATCTGTAAATAGCTTTTTCCAACATCAATTCCAAGACTACCTCCACAAATACATCTCACTTCATCATTCTAATTGCATGATAAAATAAAGGGTATTCTGATGTGGAAATACCTAGAACCTTATGTATGTGGTAGGTGGAGGGAAAATTTTATAATAACTACAAATTTACTGAGAATTACCAATGATAAAACAGAAATCAAATATCTTTCAATGAAAATATTCAACAATAAAATATATAAAAAGGGAGGATATGTGGGAAGCTCATTAAAAGTATATTCTTTGATGTAGAGAAGCCTTGAAAAGATATAGCCAATATATTGAGGAAATTAATATATTAGGATATTCCATTGAATAATTGAGGTAGAATCAAAGTAATTTAATTAAAAATATTCTTCAAGATAGGAAGAAGAAGTAGTTAAACTAACACTCCATCTACCTACAGGTGAAATTACAGATTAAGAACCAGGTTGACCAAGGAATTTTTTAAGAATTCCCAAATGTGATTGATAAAGGCATCCAACTATTCTAATATGAGCTGTTTACTTGTTCCTAATTATAAGACTATACTTCTAAGGCAAAGGAGCAACATTATTATTAAATAATGAATATTTAAATCTGATAATTGTACTGTCTGATTTGAGCAGACTGATGCAGAAAGGGCCCCCGGATAAAATGGTTGACAGGATGATTTAAAATTATTTCACAAGATTGAGAGGTGATATTATTTTTCTTTTTTATATTTTTTTATTTTATTTTATTAAATTAAATTAAATTTCAATAAATTTAATGTAATTATATTTGATTTAATTAAATCAAATCAAATCAATTATATTATATTATTATATCTTATTTCATCTTATTTTATTTTATATTATATTATTTTACTCCATTTTATTTTATTTTATTTGATCATATTATATTATATTATATTATATTTTACTTTACTTTACTTTATTTTATATAATTTGATTTTAATTTACTTTACTTTACATTGATTTATTTTATTTTATTCTATTTTAATTTACTCTTACTTAAATTATTTTATTGTATGGTATTATATGTTATTAAATTACATGAAATTATATTAGCATTTAATATTAATTTACTTAGAATGTATTGCTCATGACATGTGCCATGAACACTAGCATCATAGGCCTGCAAATGGTGTTTTTGGGTGTGTGATGTGTGATGCTTCTTTTGTGCAAAAAAAGGATCACACATCACTCAACTCTTCTGTGGCCACTGGGAAGATGTGGACCCTCAAGCTGGATGTGTCAATGAATGGTCCATATGCACCAAGTGTCCACAAAAGAGGCATGTATTCCTGTCGACGGGTCGTCTAGAAGAAGAAGAAGAAGAAGGGGAAGAAGTAAAGAGGAGGGGAAGGAAAATATAAAAGAGGGACTACAATAGCTAGTAAGAAATGAAGAATAAAAATTTAATAAAATGATTAATTTAAAAGAGAGAGTTATAACGACAATTTGTGAGAAATGACAAAACAGTGAGTTATGGTTTATTTGTAATTATTTAATCAAGTAAATAAAAATCTTCTATGCGCGGCTAACAATTATTATTTTTAATGAACTAAAGGCAACCTTGTATTTATTATTGAGTATTTATATTAGACTTTTATTACTAATAAAATAATAATAATGATTTGTAAGTATTTCAAATGTTTATAATATAAGTGATAATTACCAGAGAGGTTTCCAAAGCCCATTTATAGGCAAGAGGACCATCTGGGGCATTTCAAGTGTATCTACAAATAGTTATAGTAATTTGAAAAAAAATTAATTTAATTTTAATTGAAACATATAAAATAAGAAAAAATGAAACAGTAAATTAAACCCATGAATAAGGAAATATTTTCCCACCATAAAATACCAGAATAAAACAATTTAAGATCATGAAAACTACATGAGTGTGAAACCTGAGAACTGTGAGAAAAAAAATTCAAAACAGGTATTACAAATAGATATAAAAGGTTTGATTAAAACAAAAAGAATTATTTTCACACTTTAATGTATATAATACTTCTTAATTCCTCCTCAGATTCAGAATCAACATCCATAGGCATTGGCTCACCATTCATGTCCAATGCTCCAAAACTAAGGGGGCCCATATCAGCTATACCCTTCTGCATTCTATACAGCTCCTCTTTGCTGTAATTCTTCCTAGCTGCACTAAGCTTAGGATCCACCTTTGAAGCCTTAGGCTTTTTTTGGGCCTGAGAACTGCTCTTAGGCCTTCCCACCTTTCCTGCTTCCACATCATAAACACCAGCAAAGCATTCCCCATATGACTTTCCATCACAAGAATACAACTCTAAACCACCAAAGGAAGATGTAAATAAGACTCTATTAGCCTCCTTTTCCATTTCCTTGCAATCATCTCCACCTTTTTCAGAAGTAGAAGCCTCATTAGGCAACTCTTCAAACCTTGGCCTCCTTGAGTTGACATTATGTCTTCTCCTCACCAAGTCCACTGGAGCCTGACCATCATTAGGCTTCACAAAAGAGCCATCTGGGAACTTGATCACTTTCCCATCAAATTCCACCTTCCCTTCAGACACATCCCTATTCAGTTCCCAAAAATCATTGGACTTGTGGCCCTTCCTGCTGCAATAAGAGCAGACCCAAGTATCACTCCTACCAACCCTCCTTTCAAAATCTCTAGGCTGATAAGGAGCCTTATTGGCCTTCTGAGACTCCTGAACAAAAATATGTAGCTGTTTTCTCAGATCTGCCAACTGCTCCACTACAGGATCAACTTCTTTAGGCTTTTCAGGAGCCTTTCCCTTGTTCACACTTTCCTTCTTCCTAAATTCCTCCACATCTTCAGCAAAAGCTTCACTGACCTTGCTAACATACCTAGTGCTAGCTTCTTGGCAATAATCCACTTCCAACAGTTTGAGATGACCCTCCAAAAACTCCTTCACCACAGAAAGAGAAGGAAACTTTTGATTTCCATTAGAAAGAATCTTCATTTTATCCTTCCTTGCCAACTCCTTCAGCACACCAATTCTAAAATTTGTGGCAAGAGCAGACCAGAAAATATCCCTTTCAGAGTCAGTACTCTCCAACTCGGAATATCCACCAAATAATCTACCACTAGCTCTAACTGAGCCAGAAACTTCCTATAAGTATGGAGGTTGTCCACTCCTCCGTAGGATTTCCATTCACTAGCAATCATATTGAGATCCACCATTGAATATCTGGATCCCCACCTGTCTGTCATCTGCAGACAAAACTTTTTCCAATCCTTTCTCCTATAACCCTCCATAGAAGCAACCTCCTTCACCAGAGCCCTGTCACCAATGTAGAAGATGACTTGCTTCACCATGTCCAAGTGAGAAGCACCATCCTCACTCCCAGCAGCCTCAAACAGCTCCAGAAACAACTTCAAATCCTCCCTTATGAACATAGGCCCCTTCCAGGACTTGATCCTAACAGAAGGCCTAACAGAAACTGGAGGATTACCATCCTCAGCAGCACCAACAGTTCCACTACCACCACTAGAGAAATAGGGTCCAGAAGCCATGGTTCAATAGATTCCAGAAAACCAATCTCCATCCACAGAAGAGAGTCCAAAAGTAACAGAAAGTCCAAAAAGCTAACCAATCCTCACCCCACGTTGGGCTCCAGAAATGTAGACAATCCTATAGTACTAGCTGTAGGCCTTGACAAAGGGAGTTGGAGTAAAACTGGAGAGAAAAACCCCTGTCCCTTTGAGAAAATACCAGGTGAGATTTATTTGCTACAGCAAATTAGAGACTGTTACTGTCAGCCAGGCTACTAGACTTACCCAGTGAAATAATTAATTATTTACTGGATGAAGCCGCACCCTATCATTTTTAATTATCATTTAATTATCATTTAGTTACATTAAAATTAGTTATAATAAATTAACTAATTACAAAATGTTAAAATTAAATTAATTAATTAAATAAATAATTAAAATTAAAATTATAATTTTGTCCCTTATATTTTTCTCTAACACCGTGCTCATTTGACAGGTTGGGAAAAAATAAAATTTTATATTAAAAAATAAATACAAAGATAAAATAAGATTTAAATATTCAAATAATATTAAATATATACAAAAAAATAAAATTTCTTATTTAGGATTGACTTTTACAGTAAATATTAAAAATATTGATGTATTTCTGACATACTCTGTAAATACATCTTTTTGACGCCTTCTTTTTAGAATAACTTTATTATTTGAAATACTCTTTCTGGAATGTTCTTTTTCTCTCTCTTTTCCTACTGTTTTTAGAATTTGTTTTCCGTGCTTTGTCTCTCCTTTGCCTATAAAAGGCCTCTCTTTTTTTTGTCTTTTGATCATTCTATCTTACCAAACCATTTTTACAACTATTAACCAACTAAACACTTATTCTTATATTCTATATCATTAGTATTTACAATAGCGTAATTCTAATTTATAATTTATATTAATATTTTAATCCTACCTCTTTTATTGAGTAAAAACATTCATCTTTGAATTAAGAAATACGTACAAAATTGTTGAGAATCCATTTAAGCCTTTTAAATCCTCGTAGAACTACGTACCAAATCTTCTAGACTAAAAGTATACCTTGACAATTGGGAACCTTTCCGAAATATCAACGGTGAAACGTTACTTGAGGCGTAATCGAGAGGACCATCGGCGTAGAAGCACCTGTAAAGGACGAGTGGAGGCAAGAAAACGACGAACGTCATACGTCACGTGATAAAAGTTTTTGCTGCGAACGGGAATCGAACCGCGCTCCAAAACTTAAGTTCATATACTGACTAAAGATCGTATATATCGTGGTAATTATTGTGATTACTATTTGTGGGTTACTCTTCACTCTTCATTTGCTACGTATTTCCTTTTACTCAGCACTCTGTAAGTGGCATTAATTTGCTCATTTTGCAGGGGGAGGTGTCTGGTAATTGGAATTTAATTTTATTATTATATTTTTTTTTATTTTTCCTGGTTGACCATAATAGAGCAATAACTGTTCTTAGTCCCAGAGGTAATAAAATAATTATATATTAATATTAATTATTATCATTTTTCAGTTGACAATTGTCCTGATTAATTTGAATTTTAATTGTTCCAGTTGACAAACTGTCCTGACAATAAAATATTTTATTAAATAAAATAATTATTATAATTTTTCAGTTGACATTTGTCCTGATTAATTAATTGTTCCAGTTGACAAATTGTCCTGACAATTATATTTTTTTTAATAAATAATTAACATTTCATTACTTCAGTTGACTTTGAGTCCTGGTAATCCAATAAATCTTTTTAAGTAATAAAATTCATATTTAAATTACTTCAGTTGACATTAAGTCCTGGTAGTTAATTAATCAGTTAAAATAATTTTTATTAATAAAGATTCATATTTGATTATTTCAGTTGACAATAAATCCTGGTAATAAATTAGTTGATTTAAATCCTGAAAATAAAAATTAATAGATATTCTAATTTATTTCTACAGTTGATTGCATTATCCTGGTTTTAAATTTTTTTATTAATTTTATTTAAGTTGATTTTTATCCTAATAAGATTTTTTTTTGATTTATTTTTATTTTATTTCTGTTAAATAAAAATTAAAAATAAAAGACTAATTAATTTTGTCTCTTTTCCTTCATTTCAGTAGAATCTTAAAATGACTGATCAAAGTGGTTTTACTGCACGTGAAGAAGAACTAGACTTAATTGATTATGATGAGCCTACTTCTGTAAGTTCTCCTTTAACAAGAAGAATTTCTCAAACTAATAGATCCTTGCCCCAAACAGGATGTGGAAATGGAAGAAGTAGAAATCCTAGTGGACAATACTCAGGATCAGAAACCCAGGACAAACCCACCAGAAGAGCTTCCAAGAGGCTTCAAAATAAAAAAGATGCCGTTGTCCCAGCAGATAAAGAATCTGTCAACCCACATAAAGGAGTTAAAGACAGACAGCTTAAAACTAAAGGTAAGGGTAGATGCCTTGGAAGAATGGGAGAAAAGAAAAAATACTTCTCTCCAAGAGAAAAGGAAACCTCTTCCTCCCAGGGATCAACAACAATTGGCTCCCCAATCCCAAGAGATGGTAGAAGTGTCCAAGTGGCAGTGGGACTGGCTCAACACACAGTGGGACTACTTAGCTCAAAATCAGCATCAATTACCTCAGGTAGGTCCATCAAGGCCCACCCAGGCAAACCCCACTCCTCCCCACCCTTATCAAGGAGGCAAAAGAAGAAGGAAGCCCAACATGGTGATACCCAGCAAACCCTGGTACCTCCCTCTATTGATTCTCAAGTGCCTTTTCTTGTGGCTGACTCTGTTCCTTCAGGTAAATCTGGAAGGCAAGATGAAACCCTGAGACCTATAGAGGCTGGGAATAGTAGACAGTTATCTCATGTATCCAATCCATTACTTTTAATTGCTACCTCAATGATTAATCCTGATATGGCTGTGATTGATGAAACTCTTGACCCTGAGTTCTATGAGAGCCTGGAAAGTTACTCAGTTTCCTTATTGAGAAACACTCCGGATGTAGCAAGAATTAATGATGAGCACTTGAGAGATATTATTGCCAAGCAAAATCATATAATGAACAATATGCAATTGACTCAGAGATATAATAGTTTGTTAACTGATCAGGGTTATCAAGCATTAAAAAGTGAAGCACAGAGAGTCTCTGATGAATTGTCTCATTACAAAGCAACCCATGAAAAGAAAATTGCTTTATGGCAAAATATAAAAAATGATTTGTCTAAACTAAAAGATACTGTATCTGCCTGTTGCCAGGAGGTAGAGATAGATAAGATAAATCTGAAAAGATTGAGTGACCAGTTGTCATCTTTTCAACATAAAAATCAATTATCTTTTGCAACTGTCAATGAAAGTTTATCTAGTCTTCCAAGAATGAAAACAAGACTAACAACCATTGAAGAAACATTGAACTCATTGTTAAATGACCAAAAATATTCTGACAATTCTGTGAAGGAACATATAGTGCAGGATTATTTCCTGACATGTGCCACCATTAAGTCTTCAATACCCTCTGATGTAACCTTGGTAGTGGTGGGGAAAAAGTGGGGCATCTAGGTGCAGCAGTCAACCACTGTGAGGAGAGCATTCTTTCTTTAATACTTGGGTAATTCCACTATAAGATCATAGGAGAGCTTCTTCCATGGCTGTTTGTAGATGTTTAGTGGCATCATTGGTGTTGTTGTTGGACTAGCCTTGCTCCTCTGAAAAGATTAACATGCTGTAGAAAGAAAAAGCTCTATAATACTAAGCTATAGACACAATCTGAGATGGGTTGTTTCTCCTTTCTAAAATCAATTTAAAAAGAATTTCCTTCCACTCTAATATTTAAAGACAGTGAAAGCATGTATTATAAGTGTGGTTATATATTTTGGGGAAGAAAGTAGAATGGGTTAAAAGAGAACTTTTCCAAAGAAAGAAATAATATATTTTAATATAAGTAATCTATCTGTTGGCTAGATCTATTCTCTGTAAGCACTAGTATTCTCAGTCACTTCCTCTTGAAGTGCTCTATCTAATATTATCCTTACTGTAGCAATAAAATAACTCTACAGTGCTAATTCTGGTATGCACACCCAATGTGAACAAAAAAAATAAAATATATCTAAATTTCTTTTCTATGAATAATAATTCTATTTCACTCTCTATTTTTCTATATTAATCCTCTCCCTCCTCTAAAAGTGAGTGCCCTTTTATATATTGTATGTTCAGCACATCTTCCCTATGTTTCCTTTCCCTATGGGTTTTCCCACACAACTTCAATGCTAATTCAAGAGTATCAAATGGTAACTAAGCATCTCAATAATCCATGTACATTTTTTAGCATAAGTCTGGGTTCTAATAGAATGTGAAACATTTGTGCAAGTACAGATATTAGAACCTAATTCTCTATCTTTTGTACATACCCTATGCTTTTGAGATCCCTGAATAAATAATAGGTACTTTACTGCCTTCCATACCTATTTTAATAACCCATGCTCTCCATATGAGTATCCACTAATAGTGAAACCCTTCACGCTAATTCAATACCCTTTCTTCAAGTCTTACTTCTTTTTCTTCTATTTTTGAGCACTGCTTATCAACCCACTTGTTCTTCTAGTGCTACCTTCTTCCTCTAACAAGCTTCTGTCAACAATGTACAAGCATAGCTTTATCCAAGAGAAATCACTCTTATCTAAATGTGAATTTTGTACCATTTCTTATTGCTTCTTCCTAAGTCCATAATATGCATCTAGAGCTAACCATGAATGTCACAAGTACCTACCATACCCTCTGTCTTTTAGTCCATTATGCACTTTCCTCTATCCTTTACTTGCCCCAGCTTGTATATCCATAGTACACTAAAAAAACTGTGCGTGGAGAGTCTAATTTTTCTGTGATTTTGAAGACCCCTTTGTTGTGCTTCTGTAACCATCCTTCCTGGAAACCCCTTTTTTGTGCTTCCTGCTAACTGATGCATTTGCTGCATTACTGCAAGATGTGTACCACAATGCTGCTACATAGTGCTGGACATATGCCTCTATGGACTTACAGAAGAATTTTCAATTTAACAGCTCCATTTTCTTTAGAAGTTCTGGGTGTCCTGCCATTGGGGAGTCATGTCTTTATCTTACCACTTGCCTCTTGAGATCTTCATCATTTGGCACCACTATCCTCCCATTCCAATACAGTGTTTCTCCATCCAGGTAATACTCCTTCAACCCTTTACTTACCAATACCTCCTTAGATAACAGTGCCTTCACCAACTCCTATGCTCCCTCATCCTTTTCTGGAACCTGCCTTATCCATTCCATCAAATCTTCATCTTCCAACTCCACCTCATCTAGGATTACCCCCTCTTCAAGATCCCCCTTCAAAAAGGTTTCTCCAACAGTATGCAGCTGGTTTGGCACTAAGCACAAGTCAGGGCCGCATGATAGTGCATCATTTTTTCTAATTTTCTTCCCTGATCAAAATTTAAAAAGTAAATTTAACGCTGCTTAACATTTCTTTCCAGTGTGATTGCTGTTGAGTCAATTTGTTAGTGGTCAGAAAGGTTTCCAAGTTTTTGTGATCTGTGTATATAATATCTTGTAAATGGTGTGTTCCTCCTTCCAAGGTACATGACAAATATTCTACTGGGTGTATGAAATTTTGGGCATCATATTGGGATAATACTGTGTCTAGCACAAAGTCTGAGAAGTTGCATTCAAGAAAAAACGGCTTTAGTAAGTCTGGGATCACAAGAATAGGGGCTGTCACAAATTATCTATTCAGGTAGTCAAACACATCTTGTTGGCTACTTTCCAAATGAATTTGGCTTCTATTTTTGTCAGGTGATGAAGTGGTTGGCAAATGTGGGAGTGATTTTCTATAAAGTGGCAATAAAAAATTTCAAAGCTTAAAAAAAAGACTTTTTCTCTTACTTCTCCTCCCCCACCTGGTAATCCATTAAATATAATTAGATACCTGGGGTGGTCTGATTTTTATTTTCTCATTTTATTTCTCTTTAAAAACTTATTGGAAATAAAACAGTCTGTAGCCCCACAATCCATCAGGGCTAATACATTTGTTGTGGCATCAAGGGTCATTAAAGGTAAGTTCAGTATAATACAATTATCATTTACTTCAAGTGGCTTAAATTATGATAATTCTTCTACTAAATGCACCTTATCCTCTTCCTTTACTCTTCTAAAGTAGGTAAATACCTTCTCTCCCTAGTTCTGTCTTTTACCTGCTCCTTACCTGTGCTATCCTCCACTTCACCAACCCTTATTTTTCCCCTACATTCCCTTGCCAAGTGACCACTTTCTCCACACCTTAGACACAAACCTTTACTCATGCACCTTTGGTGTTCCTCAATTGAAATAATTTTCTTCCCACTAGCACCCTATGAATTTTCTGTGTCAATATCCATGGCATTTGGGTCCTGGGCACTGGACCCACTTGATGAGGCATAGTTGCACCACTGATGAGTGACACTTCTGCCATCCATTTGTTGATGTGTGAACTCATTATCAATTTGGGTAGCCAGCTCCATGAGTGTTTGGAGAGATCTTGGACAAGGGTGACTGATTAGGGTATTTCTGACTCATAGTGAGAGCCCATTCCTGAAGTGAAACATGAGTGCTCCTTCTCCCCATGTTGTGACGTAGCTGTTGTGGCCCCAGAATTCCAACACATACTTGGCCACTGAATGTTTCTGGTGTAATTGGTTTAACACATGTTCCATGGTTGTGGCCAAGTCAGGATCACCAAAATCTTGCTCAAATGCTGCCATGAACTGGCAAAAAGTTGTTGCCACATTGGTACCTTCAAGGAGTTCTTTTGTTTATGGCCTTGCCCAGCATGCCACTGTGTCTGTGAGTTAAGATATTTCACATTCAATTTTTGAACACTCATCTGGGAACTTCTGACCATTGAGGAGGACATAGAGGTTTACCTGTGATGCATACTGATCTGCCTGGGGGCCTCACATTCCATCAAATATTTCTGGGACTGCAATCTATGGGCCTTTTACAGGTGGTGCTAGTGTGGTGGGGAGTGCCTATGTTTTGGCTTCAGCAGCATCCAACTTTGCCTCCATGGTACCATGATATGAGGGTTTTTTCTCTGCTAGATGTTCCATGAGTCTGGTATTCTATTCTTGCAAGCATACCATCTGCTCTTGCCTTGCAGCAAGGAGCGCTGCATTTGATTGACCTGAGGGGTTCATGATTCTTTTGTAGTGTACCAGTTATAGATCAGACAAAACATTAAGACCTAAGAGGGTGGACTACTACTAATGCTAAGACTAGTCAAAGACAGGACTGACTATGCTGATACAACAGTGAGACTAACTAGACTGGCCATGTTAGGGCTGCCAACAGCAAGTGTTACAACTACAGGAGACTAAGAAATAACTGGATTACTAAATAAGTTGTCCAATGAGGAGCACTCCACAGCACTTGCCCCATATAACCCCCTTATGCAATATCCACTCTTCTGCCTCTTTACAATGCATAGCACCTATAGCACTCCTCCTCCCCACCTCTCAACCAATTCCTAACACTAGCCCTCCTTTTAGATCATTAATTAATTTTATTTAGTTTCAATTTTTCAATTTTCAAATTACATTTTTTATCAGTTTTTACTACTTGAAGTTCATTTTATTTTTATTTTTCCCCTCACCTCCTTCTCCATCTAATTATTTAAAGCTTATATAAAAACCAATCAAATGAAATTTAAAAAGAAAAAAGGGGAAACAAAACAAATGAGAAAACATAAACAAACCAACAAATGTGATCAAATACACAAAACACTCTTCCATCAACATAAATATAAAAATATAATATAGTAATATGATGAAATCATGAAACTTGGAAAAACTCTATTTTTTCATTGTTGTGAGACCTACCTACCTCAACACTGTCCAAATGTCCACCAATTTTCTTATCCTGGCAACTCCCTTGATCAACTTAATCAAATTCCAAGTCCTATACCCATCATTAGACAAAACAATAGCCAAAACACCTACCAGCCCAGCAAAACTAATTGCTATAACTGCTCTCTTTCTTTGTAACCTTCGCAACTTTTCATGTCTCATTTGAATGATTTTTTCTTTTTCTAATTGTTTTTGTTTTTCATATTCAATTAAAACAGGATCAGGTAAGACAGTTGATTCAATTGGAGAAAGGAGGATATTATGTGCTTGGGTATCTGAGAGTGGAGGGTCAAGATCCCAAGTATAAATACAACTATTTTTTCCCATGATCTTGTTGAGACCAAGTTGAGAAGACTGAGGAGGATATTTATTATAGAGATTGAGAGTAAGTTGGATAAGGGTTTCTACAGATATTGGTTTTTGGTTGATTGGAGTAGAAGACCCCAAGGAAGGACTATCAATAGGATGTAATTCAGTTGAATCTCCTGGTTCATCTGAGATCAGTCCCTCTTTATTAGGCGGTGGATTTTCCAATACCAGTGGAGGAAGTAGGGCCATGAGATGGTGTATCATGGCTGGATCAGGAGCAAGATTCTGATCAATAGATTGCTTGACAAAATCAGATATCACGTCATTTTTAAGAATGCAGATAGTAGCTGCGAGATAAGAAATCATGATAGGATTTTGAGCTAGTAGAAAGTCGAATAAACGACAGACAATAGGTAGAGAATGCAGGTCGTGAGCGGTGAGAGTGAGGACCCAAGAGAGTGAAAAGACGGGTAATCCATGTGGATGATCAGCGATCAGAGTTGCTAGAGAAGGAAGTTCTAAGGATAAGATAGTGTGAGTGATACGAAGATATCCCATGGTTGGCTGCATGGTGGGTAACATCGAGTCACGTGTCCGGTGAAGGGCGAGTGCTTTGACGAGAGAGAACGTGAAGGAGAATGGAAAAGAGTAGGAAACGAGAAGGAAGACGGCTACGATATCATGGAATCCCTGAAAATAGGAGAGATTTGGATGAGTGCGCAGAGTGGCGATGATGAGATTGGAGAGTGAATCCCGGAGAGAAGCTCTCTGGTGAGATGTGAGTGCTGTTGACAGCAAGAGTGAGTTACACAACACAATTCAAACCAAAGCAAAAAAAGATAATAAAAATAAAAATAAAAATAAAAATAAAAATAAGAAAAAGAAACAAAAGTCAGCATCCATCCTTCCATCCAATAACAAAAACAAAAAAGTCCACATTCCGCACCGCACCCGACGGATAATGAGAAAATGCGCGCGCAACATCAAGTCCAACTTGAGATTCATCAGGATGAGGTTTCAAGTCTTTCCAGGTCTTTGGTATCAATTTCTTCGTCTTCTTTTGCTTGATCTTTTTTTCGTCTTCAGTTTGGGTGTGATCATGGGGTTCTTTTTTTTCTTCTTCGCTGTTTTCGTCGTCTTGATTTTTTTCGTTTTCATTCTTGTCAGCATCATCACTATCAGGTTTTTCTTCATCATCATCATCGCCATGCTCTTCTTCTTCAGCACCGCCATCATTTTTATTCCTTCTCATCTCGCTATCAACATCGACATCGACGCCAAGAAGCACAGCCCTACCAAGACATCCGATCAAAAGAACTCAGTTAGTCGACCCCAGTAAACGTATTGATACATCTGATCCCTCTGTCCTCCTGCACACATACACACACACATATATGTATCTATAAACTTACCAGCTCTCAGCCCGAATTCGATTATCATCAAATCCACGATAGGTCGCCTGTTGACGAGCGGCAGTAAGTCTAGATTGAGAAAGTGAAGCGGACAGTCTTTGCGAAAGAGAAGGGGAAGAGGAAGGCTCATGATGATGATGATGGTTGCTTACTTCCATTTGCCCTTCCTCCTCTTCTCTTACTCCCTCTCTCACGCACTCACTCTCACTCACGCGCACACTCACATTGATTCGGTGTTTTATTTTGGTTTTGGTTTTGGTTTTGTTTGTTTTGTTTGTTTTTTTGTTTTTTTGTTTTGATGCTTTTGTTTCTTTTTTTTTCTCTTTTATCGGTTCTGCATCAGTCTCATTTTGCATAGTACAGATTTTCTTTTTCCATAGTTCATTTTTGATACGCCTACATTCAAAAAGGGGACATTATTAGAACACACCGACAGGCTCAACAGAAAGTGTTAGATGCACGCCAGTGATGTCATTTTCTTTTATTTTCAATTTAAATGTCAAGTACGTACTCAGGACATTTTAAGCTTTAATACTATGTGACAACACCCCATCAAAATTAAAAATCACACCCCCATTAATACATACTGCCAATTCCAAAACGCTTGCGTTTTTTTGAAAAAAATAAAAAAAAAACCCCACCCGCCAAAATGTGCTCAGATGTGCAAGGTCAGCTGACATGCAAGCACATTTTGGCAGGAAAAGAGTGGGTCTTTTTTTTCTTTACATTACCTTGACATTTGAATTGAAATGAAAACGAAAATGACATCACCGGCGTGCATCTAAAACACTTTCTGTCTAGTCGGTCGGTGTGTCTCAATACAGGTAAAACTGGAAAAGCTTGCGGTTTTCTCGCCACTTATTCCTTACCAAAAAGCGACCTCACCTCAAGTATTCGGCGGAGAATCGGTGAGGAGAAACCTGCAAGCTCCTCAGGTGTTGCTGTAAAATTCCTTCAAAAAAAACTTGCAGCGTTCTAATAATGTTTTCCTTCCCGCTTCATCCTATAGAATATGAGATAAGATCACATCTCATCTTGTGAAATATGGTTAATTGGTGAAATAAAAATCATCCAATGATCCACTACTTTCAAAAAAAACAAAATGACATTCAACCCCCCCCCCCTCAAAAAGGAATTATAACCAGCATCCCAGTTCCAAATCCGCTATAAAAAAAACAAAATTTAATTTAATTAATTTTAATAAAATTTAGTAAAATAAAAAGTAATATAATATAATATAATATAATATAATATAATATAATATAATATAATATAATATAATATAATATAATATAATATAATATAATATAATATAATATAATATAATATAATATAATATAATATAATATAATATAATATAATATAATATAATATAATATAATATAATATAATATAATATAATATAATATAATATAATATAATATAATATAATATAATATAATATAATATAATATAATATAATATAATATAAATAACATAAAATAAAATAAAATAAAATAATAGGGGATATCAAACATGACCATATACACCTGTTGGACTTCAGTCTCAAAACGCCATTCCAAGACGCCATCATAAATGGCAGACTTGGGATTAGACATGTCAAACATTTGGTCAAATACTTCTTTTTCTTGCACATTAACACCAACCACAATTCAGTCCACCAATACACACATTCCCACAATCCACTGCACATCAGACCCCTTTTCCCCCAACCCCACATCATCCTAGACTCCCACTCAAATTTATATATTCATCATCACTGTAAGTTTTTTCATTTCTTATCTTCTATCATCACCTTATCAAGCTCATGTTTTTATTCTTTTTTCTATCTCAGTTTGTCTTATCTCACTAAATCCTGGTGTAAATTTAATAACTTTTATTCAAGAGACAATAACAGAAAAACTCATCATTCTTATAAAAACTTCCTCCACCTCCTATATTTCGCATTCTCTCACTCTCATGTATACATTTAATTTTGGACTAAAACTTCATTTTGACAAGATAAAATGTGAAAAAACTCTTCTTATAAGAGCAATACATGACTCTATAGCTTGATATAATCTATTGATTGAGATAAGCTTGGAATATTTTTATTGTTTTTTATTTCAATACTTTTGTAAAAAAGAAAACAAGTATAATGATATATATGATGTAGCATATTTATTTTGATAAACTAGTCACATTGACAAGTTGAAGTACAAGATTAATGTATTCAATCAGTGACAATATGTTTCTCTTAGTTGAAAGGTTTAACTTACCATCCTCTGAAAGCTGATAAACATTCAGTACACCCATTTCAAGCTCCCTCACAACTATTTTCTCTGGGGTAAGATTTTCAAGCAACTTGATAATCAAGATTTTTTTTACAAAAAAAAAGAAAGAAAGAAAGAAAAAATACATTCAAAAAACAACTCTTGTGTGGTAGGAAAAGAATCACGTGAAAAGGTTAACAAAATGAAACAATAGAATTCACCAAAGAGAATTGCCATGAGCAATGACCAAGACAATCTGACCTTGCAAAATATTTGGTTTTATTTCCTGATCAAAGTAAAGAATCATTCTATCACCTGTCATTTTTAGACTCTCACCATTAGGTGGAGCAATATCATAGCTTGGTCTCCATATTTGGACTTGCTCTTCACACCATTTTTTGAGGAAAAAAATAGGAGCAAGAGTAATCAAGGGTAAGAGGAAGTAAGGGTTGGAGTATGATGTTAGGGGGGCTTAAGACTATATGCACAAGGTACTGTGCATTTATAAATTTACCCTTAAGGATTAAGTGAAGAAAAATTTTAAGGTATGGGAGTGTGTGAACCTAATTCTGACTAATCAAGGTAAGGTGAAGAAGTGCTTGAGGGTCTTGGATTTACCCAACAGATGGCATGTGAAGGGAAAAGCATGCTGTTGAAGTACATCATTTAATGGGGGGATTTAATTTAAATTTAAATGACTTACTTGGTACCTGTTTTGAGGCTTGCTTGAATGGCATATATGGTAATGTTTGACATCTCTTAATATATATATAATATAATTAAAATAATAATAAAATAAAAATAAAATAAAACATGCTAAAAAAAATTTAAGAAAATTTGACTTGAAAATTTATCAAGCTTCATTTTTCCCATTCATGAAACACAAATGAACAATAAATTATTATAATACACAATATCTCCACTCTATAAATATAATAAAAGCTAAATGAAATGAATTTATTAAGGGGTATCAAAGTTAAAAATTTGAAATTATTTAAAATGAATTTCATAACACAATAAGAAAACCACAAACCTGAAATTAATTCTTGATAAAAAGGTGTTTTTGGGAGGCACAATATGGCATATTTATAAAAATAATCATGGTTTATTTGGTGGAAAAAAAGTATTTTGAAATAGAAGATATCTTACTTTGATACCCCCTATTAATTCATAAATGGAATTATGACAAAAAGAGCACAAAAAAAACTGTGTCATTTATATACTATCTTGCATCTCCATTTAATGGAGTACAATCATGTCAATAAAGCTTTATGTTTTTACAAAAAAATTAAAAAAAATATGATACTCACTCACTTACTTTCTTATCAATAAAAAAAAACTTTAAAAAACATCAAGAAAAAGAAAAAGAAGATGAAAATGAAAATTTTTAAAAAAAATCAATAAACCTTCAACTCTAATAAACACCTCAAATAATGATCATAATGATCATAATAATATAAACTGTCAAGGGTTTGGTTCAGAGGTAAGTCAGAGATAGAAAGAAATGAATGTATGTAAATTTTATGAGTTCAAAATAGTAGTGACCAAATATTTTCTTTCAATCAAAGTAATAAAATAATGTAATTTTAATATATTTACTTTTTAATATTTTCAATAGGGGATGTCAGTTCTGGCAAATCCGCACTTACAAATCCGCACTTAAATTTGACCAAATCCGCACTTAAATAAGTGCGGATTTCCAAAACACACTAGCCCCAATACTGGTGGATTTCAAAATGAAATAAGTCACTTATTTCACTCAAATCCGCACTTTCTCAACCAAAAGTGCTGATTTCACCATCAAGTCCCATTTCACTGATTTGTCAGCATCATCCCATTCATACGCAGCACTCCGCAGAATAACACTTCATAACTCAAAACATCGTACATCACTTACATCTTCATATCATATCATATAAGAGTCATGCCTTCCTCACTTTCAAATCGTGATAAATTACATAAAGCAATGACTTTCATGGCGCTTGAACTGCTCTTGGACTCTGATTCCGATTCTGATCTAGAAGAAGATTTTGTCGTTTTATCAAAAATGGCCAGGAAACGTTACCTTCTTCCCAGAAAGCCTCAAGTACTTCATACCCCCAAGTACACCATCCAAACACTTCTTAACCTATCTACACCCAGTTTTAGACAGCTGTTCAGGACTTCTCAGGAATGTTTCCTTAAATTGCTTGAGCTTATTCAGGATCATCCCATATTTCACAATAATTCTCAAAAAGAACAACGACATCCTTCAATTCAATTGGCCATCACACTATGTCGTTTGGGTTCAAATGGTAATGGAGCCGCTTTGAAACGTTTAGAAAATGTCTTTGATTTAGGGTATGGTTCAGTTAACACTTATACCAAACGATGTATCACTGCCATCAACTCCTTGGAATCTCAACTTCTCACCTGGCCAACAAAAGAAGAGCGACTTGAATTATCTCAGGTTATGCAAGCAGAGGGCTTCCCAGGATGTATTGGTTTTGTTGATGGTACTACTATTTGTTTGAGCCAGAAACCTACTCAAGGTGGAAACAATTACTTTGACTGTAAAAAGAAGTAGATTATTTTTAACTCCTTTCATTCTCTTTGAAGGTAACACAAACAAATATATCTTCTTTATAGATATTCAATTTATATTCAGCTTATATGTGACGTAATAAAAAAATTTATATCATTCTTCGCTGGCTATCCTGGCTCATTTCATGACTCCTATGTCTTCCAAAGAATGCAAAATTCAAATGAACCTGAAAAATTGAATGGAAAGTATGTACTTCCTGCTTTTCGGGGAGCAGCTTCAGAAGACAGTCAAAATGCCAAATTCAACAATCATTTGGCAAAGTCAAGAGTCCATATTGAACATTCTATTGGAATCTTGAAAGGCCGTTTTTCTAGTTTAAGGGAATTAAGAAGTCCTCTTAGAAATAAATCTGAAATGGAGGCGGTGATCAACTGGATTCTGTGTTGCACTATACTTCATAACCTACTTGCTGACCTCAAAGATCAATGGTTAGAGCTGTATGAAGATGAACAAGTTGATTCACCTCCGACTATATCCAACACTTCTATTTCTCAATCAACTAGTATAAGGGCGAAAATCCTTCCAATAACACTCCAACATTTTTCAACGCAATTTTAATTTTTTTCTCTTTCTCTTCAAATTATCAATTTGCATGTATTATTCACTGAGAATGGAAAATTTTTTTGCATATTTTTTTGGTTTTTGAATTTGCTGTTAAAGTCTTATTTTTTTTTCTCTCTGTGTTTTCTTTCATCAACTCAACATGAAATCGCATATTTTCAGCAAACACATATTTTTTCAGTCACTCAAAGGTTGGGAAAGAGTTGGAAGGGAAGATTAAGGGTTCCGAGGCATTTTAAATGAAGAAAAGGGTCTGGGAGAGGTTGAGAGGGGTGAAATGGGGATCAAAAGAGGATGGCATACAATGGGGCTGGGAGGATAGCGAAAGGCATGGGGAGGGAAGACAAGCATGTGTTGATAGAATTGAAAGGGATGGAGATTGGTGCAAACAGAATGTGAAAATAGGAGGATGAACTCTGTTCTTCGGGCGAAGAACAGAGTTCACTTCCATAAAATATTAGCTGAAACATAGTTTTCAATTCTGTAAAAACAGTTGTAAGTAATAGAAAAAGTCACTGATTTTTTTTCTATGTAATCCTTGCTTTACGAGGAGACTTTTGTGACGAAGCAGATTTTTGAGTTACCTTTTGAGATTTGGAATGTCTGGGAGGCATTATGAAACTGGCACATAACAAGAAAAAAGATTAAAAAGTAGAAGAAATAAGTAAAAAAGAATGTAAACATGCCTGGTCAAAATATTGAAAATGTTGGAGATTGGTGCAAACAGAATGTGAAAATAGGAGGATGAACTCTGTTCTTCGGGCGAAGAACAGAGTTCACTTCCATAAAATATTAGCTGAAACATAGTTTTCAATTCTGTAAAAACAGTTGTAAGTAATAGAAAAAGTCACTGATTTTTTTTCTATGTAATCCTTGCTTTACAAGGAGACTTTTGTGACGAAGCAGATTTTTGAGTTACCTTTTGAGATTTGGAATGTCTGGGAGGCATTATGAAACTGGCACATAACAAGAAAAAAGATTAAAAAGTAGAAGAAATAAGTAAAAAAGAATGTAAACATGCCTGGTCAAAATATTGAAAATGTCAGGAAGGGGTGTGTGCCGAGGATTGATGGGTAGGTAGCGAGGAAGGTCAGTGTGTCACATGTGACAGGGATGGGGTAAGAAACGAAGGGATGTTTTGTGGCCAAAATGTGGTTGTGAAAAAAAACGGGAAAAAAGTGCTGATTTGAGGTCATAACTGACACCCTTTTTTGAAATAAGTGACTTTTTTGCAAAATTTAAGTGCTGATTTGTAAGTGCTGATTTGGTTTGAAATCCGCACTTAATTTAAGTGCGGATTTTCCAGAACTGACACCCCCTAATAAAAGAATTTTAAGTTATTAATAATTGTAAACAAGATGCCCTTTCTCCTCTGAACTCAAGCCTCTTTTATAGGTAAAAAGGTATTAAACCATACATCTAAAGTAAAAGAATATTTCACAAATAACGAAATTCAAGGGTTTCTAGAAAAAGGAAAATAAGAGTAAATACACATGGACTTAGACACAATACTCAAAATTAGGACATGATATTAAAATAATGGGAATAATAATTACCGCTCCAGGTTGGATTTACCCATGTCTCAAAAATACTTTATACTATTATTCCCACTCAAAGAAAACATTCCCATGTCACTTCTTTCCATGATAGAACTCCCACCCAAAGAATTCCTAAATTTTCTGTCAGTAAGTGTGTGCATTAATTTATGGTGAGTTTTCATAAGTGATTAAATTAATTGTTTCTTAAGTGGTAATAGCCCAAATGAAGTAAGTATTTTGTATTTAGACTTAATACTTGGCTGAAGTTGAAAATGAAGCCTCAAAAACAAAAAAAACCATTACAAACAAATTCATAAATAAATAAATAAATTAATTAATTAATTAATCCAATTAACCCAATAAAATCTTTCAAAAAAAACCTTCTGCAATAAGAAGCCTTTTAAAATCAATAGGGGATACCAATGTTAGCAGATCCAAAGTTAGGGATCTGGAGTTTTTTTCCCTCTTATCCAACATTTTTAATTGCAGATGATTTTTATCCACTAGCCCAAGGGCTAGTGGATAAGAAATGCATGATCATGCATTAATCTCCCTCTTATACCCCAGTTTCCATTCCTAATTCCTGATCCCAAACTCATCACATCCATGATTGATTTGTCAGCAAGTCACATAACATATAATTTAAGATTCAATCCTTATGTCACTCTTCACTCTATGCTACTTAATTTTGGTTGAAAACACATAACATATTTTTCTATGTACACACCCCACCTGCTCATTTGGTGGTGAATTCCCGCTTTCCACTGGTCACCTAAGCCTACTACAGACAACCTTTCTACTGAAAATAATTAAGCACCTCTCTATTAGAAAGAAAATTCACTCAGCTAAGAATGCTATCACTTTAACTTTAACTGATGACTGCAGACTCGGAATATGCAAGTGGAAAGTACATTATACCTGCTTTCCAAGGTGAAACTTTAAAATATGACCCCAAAACCACCTTTAACTATCACTTTGCACAATCAAGAGTATGAATTAAACTTTTTATTGGTATTTTAAAGGGAAGATTTTCTAGCCTCTAGGAACTCAGAATCCAATTTAAAAAATATTGGAAATCAAAAATGCAAATCATTAGATAATGACTTGCAATATACTCAACAATATCCTAGCTGATTTAAAGAATGATTGGAATGATCTTAATGAAGAAGAAGATTGAAAACCTTTACCAGATCTCCCCTCCATTGAATCAAAAAACATACTTTCCACTGGCATATGCTCTGTCATTAAGCCAATCCCCCTCCAACATTTTGAAACACAACCCTTTTAATTTTTTTTTTCATACTCTCCAAATGTTCAACTTCTGTGCTTTATTCACTTGGTTTGGTGTTTTTTTTTTGAATATTCATTTTTATTTCTATTTTATGGTGAATTTCTCTTTTTTGGATGTCTCACTTGTTTTCATTCACCAGCTCAACATGAAATCACATAATTTTTCACTGTCTATTTTCTTTAGTCATCCCTCATATCCTTTTTGTCTTCTCCTCAAACATCCCTCAAACAATTTGGTTTCATTTATTTTCTCATCTCATCTCTCCAGGTAAGTCTTTTTTATTCATTTTTTTTTGATTTTCTACTTGCTAATTATATTTCTTATGTTTTTAAGTTTTTTTATTCTATTTTTGTATATAAATTTTTTTAATACCTTTTTTATGATTTTCAAGGTAAAATTAACCTTTTCTCTCTCTTCCTCTTCCTCTTCCTCTTCCTCTTCCTCTTCCTCTTCCTCTTCCTCTTCCTCTTCCTCTTCCTCTTCCTCTTCCTCTTCCTCTTCCTCTTCCTCTTCCTCTTCCTCTTCCTCTTCCTCTTCCTCTTCCTCTTCCTCTTCCTCTTCCTCTTCCTCTTCCTCTTCCTCTTCCTCTTCCTCTTCCTCTTCCTCTTCCTCTTCCTCTTCCTCTTCCTCTTCCTCTTCCTCTTCCTCTTCCTCTTCCTCTTCCTCTTCCTCTTCCTCTTCCTCTTCCTCTTCCTCTTCCTCTTCCTCTTCCTCTTCCTCTTCCTCTTCCTCTTCCTCTTCCTCTTCCTCTTCCTCTTCCTCTTCCTCTTCCTCTTCCTCTTCCTCTTCCTCTTCCTCTTCCTCTTCCTCTTCCTCTTCCTCTTCCTCTTCCTCTTCCTCTTCCTCTTCCTCTTCCTCTTCCTCTTCTCTTTCTTATTTTTTTAGCTCCATCACCCTACTCTTCATCCCTTCTTGGCATGGTCATTGTTCCCCCTTTCCCCTATTTCACTTTTTTTTTGGTTCCATGTCATTGAAACACATACATTGCACATTCTTTATGCATTTCACTTACTCCATATTCAATTTCCCCCAAATTCTAACTTCAATCTTTCTCACTCTATTTTTCCTACCTTTCAATCAAGGTAAGTTTCATCTTCTTGTTTTCATGTCTATATGATATCTATTTCTTTCTATGAGACCTTCATACTCAAATATATGTAGGACTTATATCTGGATAACAGTGGACTTATTCAACTCCTCATGTTGTCATTTTATTATCACTTTTCAAGTTCTTGTAAAAGCTTGAAAATCAGAGTTGGAATTAAGGTGAAGTTTATTTGAATCTAGAATCCCTCTAACTGAAGATACTTCTGAAGACTATCTTTCAGCTCCAGGAAACCAATTTGAATTTGATTCAGTGGTTGCAGAGATATTGACCTTTAAAGTTGAGCCTTTTTTTCCCAATTTGACTTTTTTTCTTTCATTTTTTTATATAAAAAACTAGGGTTAGGTTTCTTTAAATCATACTTCCCTTAAATGAAGCTTCTCAAGAAGCCTATCTTTCATTTCCCACAAAAAGGTTTGAATTGGCTTCAGTGGTTGCTGAGATATTGACCTTTAAAGTTTAGCCTTTTTTTCCTAATTTCACTTACTTTATTTCATGTTTATATATTGTGTAAGCCTGGATATCCCCAGGACTGAGTAAAAAATACTTATAATTTATTTTAAACACATGGACTATACATGGGAGCAATAAATTACAGTAGACAAATAGTATACATAAGTAAATTTATGATAATATACAAAATATGCCATTATAACACCTTATATACACGCATATATCCACTTTTTATAAGTCTTATTTACTTAATATTAAGTTGAAATATGTTGAGGTAATCTTGAGAGCCTTAAATATAAGGCTTCATGATTTTTAAGTAGACTTAAAGCTGTTGTTTTCCTTGTTTTATGTAAAAAACAAGAAATGAGCTTTAAATCACTTAAAAGTTGATTATATGCACTATAAATTTAATAATATTTAAAATGCACTTCAACAGATCAATTTTTCTTAATTAGGACTATTGATTTGGCTACTCAAATGCATAAAAATAACACTTTTCAAATTTGGTGTTTTTTATGCCAGAAATGGCTTCTGTGTACTGGCCACATACTGCCTGCATTTTTCCCATGTGAATAGCTTCATTTTTAGCAAAGTTAGCTTTTTCACACTATAATTACCCCACGTTCTAAGCCCACTGTGGGGAAACTCACTAAAATAGGCAACAGGCGCTTATTTAGTGTCCTAGCTTAATTATAAATGCATTGACCCTCTTTATATGCACTAATTTCATTAATAACCTCAATCTTGGTGCTTTAATTCACTACCACGCTTAAATTTGCCTATAGTAGTCAAGGATTTACCCATGCAAGCGCCTGCCAAGGACTGCATGTAGTTACCCCACATCTCATGCCCTTTTTTGGGTTTCTAAGTGGTTTCTCAGTCAATTTTGGTAATTTTTGAATGGGGATTTCACATAGTATAATGTCATGATTAGCCCCAACTTTTCTACTGTTGATCCCTTTTATTATTAAGTAATAATTAGTCTTAATTTTCCCTTTTTATTCTTTTATTTTAATGTATAATACGCATATACTCTCTTTTAAGCCTATTCTTTATTTTTGATGGATTATCCCTATTATTACAGGATTTTGGAAGCTGATATCATTCTAATTATGTTACTGGTCACTCTTTGTGTTTCTGTACATTTCTATTAGCTGGAATGAGGTGTCATTAACTGTGTATAGAGTTGTTAAATCAAGGGGCTCATTGGGAAAGTAATTGTGTATGAAAGGAGAGGGTTTTTTTGCTCTTATTTTCTACATTCTTTATCATTACAATTAAACATATAACCAATACAGTTACAATACATATCAATAGTACTTATAAAGTCTTTGAATAGTATCCAAATTTATTAAATCTATTTTTCTACCAACTATAAGATTGTAAGCCATATATAATTAGTGAGATTAAAATTACTGAGACCCTTATATTGAGTTATATTTTAATACTTATTGGATTTGTACTACAGTATTCATATAGGACCATTAAAATCTTCTAGACAACTGACCATTAAAGCTAGTTCAGGTCTCTGTAATTGACCTCAGCCTGACATATTGCATAACTAGAGAATAAGGCTTCTAAAACTCTTATCTGATGATAATCTAGGTATTTATCTCCCTCTAGTTTGAATTTTCATCATCACTTTTCAAGTTTTTGTGCAATTTCAAAAATCAGAGTCATTAATAGGGTTAGTTTCATTTAAATCTACTTTCCTTTTAAGTTGAATATTCTCCTGAAGCCTATCTTTTATTTTCAGAAAACCAATTTTAATTTGATTCAGTAGTTGCTGAGACATTGACCTTTAAAGTTGAGCTTTTTTCCCCCCAAATTTCACTTTTTATTTATTTCATAATGCATATCATAATGTTTACAACATGTATTTATCCTTCCAGATTCCTCAAATGACCTCTCTCTTTACTTATTATTCTCCCCTTTCATCAAGGTGTGTCTTTTTTCTATTTCTTACCATTCTCATTTGTCTAACTCTTCACTCATTTTGGCTGCTCTTATCAGATCAGTCAAAAGTTAGTCCAACATAATCCACAAGGTAAAAAAAGAAGGTAAAATTAATAAATTTACAAAAAATTTAGGTAGATCAAAAAAGTTTGGGGATTTGTAAATTCATTGAATATTGTTAATTTATTTCATAAATTTTTAATAAATAAATCTGATATTTCAATTGACTAAATTAAAGTAATGAGCCAATGAACTTGTGAAGTATAAAAGGTAATCATGTTCACAGTAAAATTGTTTCATGGGGCTCCTCTAGCCAATATTTGTGGAAGGTCCCAAACTTAGTCTCTAGAATTTTCTGAAATTTGGCTTGAGGGTTTGTCATTACTTTAAAACTAGTGAATTTGACTTATTTATTTATTTATTAATTTATGTAATAATATTAAATTTTTTTTTGGTGATTTTCACCCCTTACTTCAATAAATTTTGAGGGAGGGTATTGCCAAATTTTGCAAATCTGACATGGAAAATTGATTTCTTGGAAAAAATTTGGTGATTCCCACCCCCTTGCTTCAATAAAATGAAAGGGAGGATATTTCCAAATTTTTCAAAACAGATATAGAATTCTGTTGACATGGGTTTATTTTAAAAAAGGAACTTGGTGGTGAGGTGATCAAATTATGTTGGTGATGAGGATTTTTTGCTCAGGTGTCATTATTATTTTACTATCTGAAATTCTAAAAGTGTGATATTTTTTAGAATCCAGTAAGGACAAATGGTTTTATCAGAATCTCATGATATAACTATTTTTGATAAGATGAAAGGTCACTATTAACTTGGGAACTAAAAATAATATCCATTTCCTCATAGAGAAGACACATGACATTGAGCTTTTTGGAAACTGTTGTAACTCCATTCTTCAAATTATCATCATCAATACCAAAGCCAATGGAAGTGGAAGTGGAAGCAAAATGAGCACTTTTTATATTTTGATTGATAACTTTTGAATCTCTCCTTCATTTGCTTAAGATTGATGTCAATTCTCCCTTTTGTTTTTGTTTTTCTTTTTTTTACTTCATTTGCCATCAACATGAAACCATTGACCTTTGATGAAGGTGGACTTCTTACATCCAAAAAAAAAGCTTCATAATTTGATTTAATTTTTGAGTAAGATGATAACAATGAGATAATCTTCCTTTTTTTTTTTTTTTTTTTTTTTTGAGTTGCTTTTTGAGTGTTATGATTTTCTGGAAGGCATTATGAAATTGGTATGCTACAAGAAAAGAGATTAAGAAGAGGTTCAAAAATATAAAAATAAAATAAAAATAAAAATAAAATATAAAAAATAAAAAATAAAATAAAAACAAGGGGGAAAAAAAAAAACATGCCTGGTTCAAACATTTCACAATAAGGGTGATCAGTTCTGACAAAATCCACACTAAACTTAAGTGCAGATTTCAAAAAAATAAGTAAATAAATAAATAAATAAAATAAAAAACCCAAATCAACCCTTAAAAATGTTGCAAAAAATAAAAAAAATAAAAAAAAATAAAAAAAAATAAAATATTTTGGGTATCAGTGATGACCTCAAATCAGCCCTTTTTTTTTTTTTTTTTTTCACCAAATTTTTTTTTTTTTTTTTCCCAATTTTTTTTTTTTTCACAACCACATGTTGGCCACATCATTACTTCCTTGCTTCCCATCCCTGTGATATGTGACACTCAGACCTCAATCTGCTCATCTATCCTCAGCACACACACCTCACACTGAGATTTGAAACATTATATTGTGAAATTTTAACCAGTCATGGGTTTTTTTTTTTTTTTTTTTTTTTTTTTTTCTTCCTTTTTTTATGTTTTCAACCTTCCCCCCCCCCCCCCTCCACCCTCACCCAAAAAATCTGATGTCCACCTTCATATCAAAGGTCAATCATTGCTTTTTTGTTA
>JASXTE010000004.1:1322500-1590000 GCA_030280995.1 Hemileia vastatrix
GGAGGATGTATCCCGAAGATGAGGAAAGAGACTGAAGGGAGAGGAGTTGCGGTTGCGGTTGATTAAGGTGGGAGCAGCGGAAACAGAAAGAGATGGAGGATCAGGGCCACTAGGATAAGAGTGATTAGGATTGTTAGGGCTGGCCAAAGAGCGATATGGAGGCTTGGCCAACGAGCCGGTAATAACATGATCATGAGGAACCGATTTTGATAAGAGCGAATCACCCGAAAATAAATTGTGCTGCTGATTAAGTTTCTTAAAGCGCTGACGATGCCTCTCTTCAGGAGTAAGTAACGAATGGAGTGATGAAGGTAATAGTTCTGTCACATTGTCATCATCGTCATCATCATCATTATTAATATAATTATGATGATGATGGTCATCATCATCACTGTTCCCATCGCGATGGCGATGATGAAGATGATTCCACAATTTAAAATGTTCATCAGTTGGATCGAGGATAGATTTTGAGGGGGAAAAGCTGGGTCGAGTGGGACTGGCGGACATGGAGGGAGCACTTCGAGGAAAGCCATCATCTGACCCAACGGAACTATTTGGAGGGAGGAAGAGAGACTTGGAGCCTGGAGCGGAGAATGGAGAAGTGCCAAACGGACCAGGACTTTGATCACGCGGCCAGGCAGGTGAGCGATTATTGATAGCGATAGGCATGCACGAACGATCAGGGGACAGTGCACGTGAGGAGCTAGACCAAAGCAACGAGTCCCTAGCTAGCTCCGAGAGTTGGGAGTGCTGCTGATTACCCAAAGTGGCGGAAGATTTGGGAGAATGGAGGGAATGACGAAGATGGGGAGGAAGGGAGTTGAGAGACAAATGATCAAATGGGATATTTTGACGGTTGGAAGAAGCAAAGCCAAAGCGGCTGGGCTGGCTGAGTCTGTGAGGGTCATCGGCAGAAGCATTGAGGATAGAGGAGCCGTCGAGCCGGTTGGATGATGAAGGGTTTGCAGCCGAGCCATCGTCCAATTCGCCGGCACCGTGCATGGACACTTGTTCACCACTTTTAGCACCAGCTGGATGGGAGCTGGTGTCGCCGGACGCCGCTCCACTGGCTGCTGCTTCTCTGGCGGCGGCTTGGGCAGCACGCTTGTTTTTTCTATCCATGGACATGGGCTGTCCTGGAAGAATATGAGCCTGTGTGTGTGTGTGTGTGTGTGTGGGTGGGTGGGTGAAGAAGATTTAACATTGAGGGGATTGGTTAGCAAGCAGTTGAAAGAGAGACCCAAAACAAGTAGCGATAACGTACGAGTGCACACTTGTGCGCAAAGCGACAATTGCCTTTTACAAACCACTGACAAACAGGTTTACCTTGGCCTACCTCAGGGAGCTGATGTGAGAACTGACAAGCAGGTCCAGCAGAACAATTTCCAGCCTGAAAGATGAAGATGAAGATGAGTATTTTAGATGAAGAAGAAGAAGAAGAAGATAGCAGACCTTGTAAAATTTACAAATGACATGAGAGACTTTAGAAGTGGATTTTTTAGAAGGATTAGGATCATTAGTATTGAGAGGATGAGGAGAGTTAGCGGAGACAGGGGTAAGAGGAGGAGTCTGAGTGGAAGAATCCTTGACGAGAGAAAGATCTTTTTGAGGGAGAGAAGGACGAATTTTAGCAGAAGATAAAGGAAGGAAGATGTTGTGAGACTGCAAAGGACGAAGAGGGTCAGTGGGAGGATGTTGAGAGAGATGAGAAGACGAGGAAGGATGGGTGGGAAGGATGCTATCGGACGTCATGGGATGGAGAAGGAAGCAGAATTCGAGGAGAAAGATGGCGATGGACTGCGAATCAAAACACGGGTGGAAAGTGGGACTAAATGAAGCGGCTGTGGGACCAAAAGTAGTCCATCAAATGAAGCGCCTGTGAGTGTGAGTATAAAGGTGAAGGTGAGTGTGAGTATAAAGGTGAAGGTGAAGGTGAAGGTGAAGGTGAAGGTGAAGGTGAAGGTGAAGGTGAAGGTGAAGGTGAGTATAAAGGTGAGTATAAAGGTGAAGGTGAATGACTCCTGGAGAGCGATCCATTCTTCTCTCCTATTCCTTCCATCCCTCTTTCAACACTCCTCAAATAAACTACTGGCCTACGGACTTCCTCTTCCTCTTCCTTATTCTTTACTTATTTATCTCTCTATAAAACATTAATCTGTCTCACCCGGAAAACCAGCATCAAGGAAATCACTACTTGTACTGTACATACAACTTTAGGTTAGGCTATCAAATCCAATGGAAGACTTGTCCAAGAAGGGTGATCAACTACTAATTGAGAAACACTAGATAGAGAGAGAGGCAAATTGTTGGGAAATCTTTCAGTCTTTACAAGAAAGGAAGCTCCGTGTGTTATAATATGTCTTATCTTTCCAAAAAGCGTTACATCATCCCAAGGGGGCCAAATCTTTATCATGATCCCTGATATGATCTTGCCTCAATTCTTGAAACTCCTCAGTTAAACTTCACTCAACTCATCTCCAATCATCCTATCTTCCATAATAATTCCCATAACAAACAGTGTAATCCTGCCATTCAACTTGCTGTCCCACTATGTTGCTTTGGTTCAAATGAAAATGGTGCTGCTGTAAGACATTTAGATAATCTCTTTACCATCATATTATACACCAAGCACTGCATGATGGCTATCCTTTCCCTCAAGTCTCAAACACTTGCTTGGCCAACTCCACAACAGCAACTTCAATCCTCTCAAGTAATACAAGCTGAAGGTTTCCCTGGATGTGTAGGTTTTGTTGCTGGTACAACTATCCCTTTGACTCAAAAGCCTGCTCATGATGGCAACCATTATTTTGATCGCAAAAAAGGTTTCTTCAAAATCTCCTCCAAGTTCTCATCTTTCATAAACTGACTTTTTATCTTCTTTCTAGATACTCTATTGCTGTTCAACTTGTAGGTGATGTCAATAAAAAATTTATTGCTTTTAACAGTGGTTGCCCTGGATCATGACATGACTCTTCTGTCTTCCAAAGAATGAGGATTTCTCAAACTCCTGACTCATACTTTGACAAATCTCAGTACCTCCTTGCAGACTCAGCATATGCAAGTGGAGAGTACATTATACCTGCTTTCTGTGGTGCAACTAAAGTAAATGACCCCCAAACCACCTTTCATTATCACCTTGCCCAATCACGAGAACAGATTGAGCATGCTATTGGGATTTTAAAAGGAAGATTTTCTTGTTTTTGGTGTGGTCTTCCAACATTGGCAGAGCCCTTTGTTGGTCTATTTGGCATTGTTTTGATAGGTCTTAAATGTCATTGTTTAATAATTGGGTATTTTTCTGGATTTATTCAGCAAATATTGGGACTGCAGGGATGTGGGTACTACCATTGGATAGCCCCGGTTTTTCTCTATGTTTTATGTCTTGATGACATTTTTCAGATTTTAAGTATTTGAGGGATTATTTCTCATTTTTCATTTTAAAAGAAAGCTGTTTAATTTTGTTTTTTGTGTTTTACAGGCTAACCTTAACTCTTAGGGTTAAGTTCTTAGTACCATTAGAATGAGCTAATTTTTCTCTACATTTTATGTCTCAATGTTGTTATAGCCTAATTTTGTGTTTTAAAGGTTTTAGTAGTTGTAGTAGATTTTTCAAAGTATTTTGGGTATTTTTGGACGTTTTTGGTGGTTTTCTGGCTTCAGGGTGGTCCAGCCACCTCAGGCAGGCCTCCCAACATCAGGCAGCCTGCCTGCCTTAATGCTAGAAGTCTGGGAAGCAGTTCTATAGGGGGTGTTATGCAATTTGGTGCTCAAGAATGCCAAATTTGTTGGTGTGAATGGGCTTTTAGATAGTGGTCTGTGTGTATATAGTGAATAAGACAATTTTGGGGCAACTTTAATTATCATACAACCATCTGGAAGTGATATCCTTGTTCCTCACTCAGTTTTCACTGTTTTCTGGCCACAATTTGGCTGTGTTGGTTGCAAGGTGAGTTCTTCATTTAACTCAACTTTGGAAACTGGTTTCTCTGGCATAGTCTTGTAAGCTATATCAAGTATTATGGCTGTCTCTGGTGTGGATTTGCAGACTACATCAAGTATCTTTGCTTTCTCTGGTGTGGACATTGGTCTACATTTCAGTTCTTTGGTTTGGTAGTCTGTCTGGAGACTACTATCTTGGCTGATCAGGCAGTCAAGTGTATTGAAAAAGGGGCTTAAAATAACATGAACCAATTTACTGTAGCAGGTAAATCTCACTTTATTTTTCTAATGGAACAGGGGATTTTCTCTCTGGGTTTTCTCCTACTCCCCTGGTCAAGGCCTATAGCTAGTACTATAGGATTGTCTACAGCATTTGTGGAATTCCTTCAGCCAGTACTGCCCTTTGCTTAACTACCTCTGGCTTCTCCATCATCATGAGTTGTTCTTCCTCCTGATGAACCACACCATACCCACCAGGTTCCATACCATCCATTTCAACGTCTTCAATAGGCACAGGTGTATTCTCTCCAGAAGTATACCCTACTTCCTCCATATCTTTTGGATTCACATACCTAGTGCCAGCTCTTCTTGGCCTGCTAATTGTTGGTGTGGCCATTTACTTGTGTTTTTCTGCAAACATCTCCAAACGTGGTGCAGTACGTGGCGCTGAAACCACTCCTTCTTTCACATTAAAATCCAAAATTGTGCAAGTGACTGAAAAATTGACTGATTTCGCATCCTTGCCTTTCTCTTTAGCTTCAGGCTCCTTACCCTTGCTTGACTTGCCCTCCATGGACTTCTTATTAATATGATTGATGACCATGGCTTACATCCCTCCATCCTTGTTTTTAACAAGCTTAGTCCCATCTTCCAACATTAGTCACCACACAATATGGGGGGCGGACTTGCTAGCAAGTCCGCAACCTTGGACCCAAACTCACCATAGATTGAACACACATTGAGCTATTGATAAAGGAACCATACAATCAGGGATGAACACCACTCAGCAGAACAGTTTTAGGTGGGTGTTCAAGTAGAGTTCAGTATGGGTTCAGTATGAGTTCAGTCTGAGTTCCATCTGAGTTCCATCTGAGTTCAGGTTGAGGACTTGCTAGCAAGTCCACCCCCTATATTGCGTAGTGAGTGTAGTTCCATCATGTAAAATACCCTGTCTTCTTTATCCTTTTGAAGCGCATTACACCTCATCCTAGTATGCCCTTCTTTACTACAATAGTAACATACCATAGTAGCAAAACACAATATTGGGAAGGACACTTGGGCCTAAACACCTCCTTTTCTTTCCCCACTTCAATTATTTTCTTCTCCAATTTGTCAATCCTAGCCATAACAGAGTCTGCCTTTTTAATAAAAAGCTTTAATTTTAGGAGACAACACCTGAGGAGATAATTGCACATCAGACACATCCTGGTCCACTTCCTCACTATCCAAAGCTATTCTAACTGCCCAACGCTCAACTCAACACAACTTCATTTCAGCTTCCACTGCTGTCTCTACTTCCTCCAATCCAGGGTACTTATAATTACTATCCCTCTTCTTGACTAACTTTCCTTTGTTATCCAAGCACCTTTTTGCTAGTGCTGACCAATAACGCTCTTTGTGACCCTTTAGATCCTCCATAATGTCCTTGCATTCATTTGATACAAAGAGCAATACTTGGCGCACCATATCATATTTGGTCACTCCATGAACTTCAGCTGCCTGTTAAAACCTATGTAAGAACTTCTTGGTATTAATGCCTGAAAAACAAAGACTTTCATCTTTACACCTACTAATCATAGTTACCTTCTGTGTCAACAATGCTGAAAAATTGGGTAATTTAACCCTCTCCTGACCTCCTCTTGATGTAGTTGCAGTAGGTTCCATTTTTTAAATAAAAATTAAAACAGAATCCACAAAAATAAACACACACTTGATAACTTAACCCAACTATATCCACAATACAGCCCTACGCTACTCTCAGATAATGTCTATAGATCCACTCATTGTAGACCCTACTACTCTTCCACTGAAGCGCTGGCTTGATTACGCCCTGTTAACAAAACCCTGAAAACCAAAAAAAATCTAATCAAAACACTAGTTACAATTATGCCACTGTTGGGACACCAATTGTAGAGAGTTCTACTATACTAAGCAGTAGACACAATGCAAGATGGGTTGGTTCTTCTTTTCAATTTCTAAAAAGAAGTGCCTGCCCTTCTTATTTTTAAAGATAGCGCAATAATGTGTAACTCTAATATCTCACTAGTTAGTTTTTGTAAGTTTGAGAGATGATTTAGAAGATAATGAAAAACAAATATTAGTATCTGCATATTAAGAAAGGTCAAGGAGCGTAGCAGCTTTTAAAGAAGACACAAAGTCTTATTAGAACACTTCGCACGACTAACAGTAGTAAACCCCAAATACCTGTAGCGTGGAGTGAGCGAGTGAGACAGACGACACCGAGAAAAAGTAAGGCAAAAGGAAACAGGAAAGCAAAGAGATAAAAGAAAGATAAAATCTTAGATAAGTTCATTGCGTCAAGTTATAACAGTAAATGATAACATTTATGTACCTTTTAAAGAAGACACAAAGTCTTATTAGAACACTTCGCACGACTAACAGTAGTAAACCCCAAATACCTAGATCACAAACTATTAGACAAAAGACTACTAGGATAAAGAAGAAGAGAATACCTGTAGCGTGGAGTGAGCGAGTGAGACAGACAACACCGAGCGAAAGTAAGGCAAAAGGAAACAGGAAAGCAAAGAGATAAAAGAAAGATAAAATCTTAGATAAGTGAGGAAACATCGAAATATTGACTACAATATATATATTCTCAACAGGCATACTAAGTTTTATTTATCAATGGAACATCTATGCTTTTACAGCTCAGTGGCATTACTTTGCTCAGGCAGGGATGTCGTACTAGAGCTGAGGAATCTCATATTAGAAAGGAAGTAGAATGGATGGAAAATGTAGAGTTGTCAAGAAAGGACAGACTAGGTTTGTGGAGAAATTGAAAGGATTTCTAATACCCCCCCTGTCTGTATATCTCAGACAACATTTTTAAGACCCATTTTAGTGAGCAGGTTCTCAAATTTTGGTCGAGCCAGTGACTTTGTGAGTAAATCTGCAACCATGTTTTCAGTTGGAACATATCAAAGGGCCAGGTTTTTGGCTAAGACTTGCTCTCATATCCAGTGGTAGTGAATTTCAACGTGCTTAGATCGAGCATGAAAAAGAGGATTGTTGGCAAGATCCATAGCTCCTTGATTATCACCTTGCAGGATAGGAGGGTTAGTCAAAGAGATGTTGAGATCTTTCAAAAGGGCTACAATCCATAAGGTTTCTTTTCCAGCGTCAACCATGCCTCGATATTCAGCTTCAGAGGTGGCAAGTGCAATGGTTGGCTGTTTTTTAGATTGCCATGAGACAGAGGCTCCATTTAGTATGAAAAGATAGCCACTTGTTGATCTTCTGGTGATAGGACATCCGGCCCAGTCAGAGTCACTGAAGGCTTCATAGTCAGAATTCGTAAATACAGTGAGAGATTGAAGAGGATCTTGGGTAGCACCATAGACAATGGTTTTATCAATAGTATGTACTAGATATCAAAGAACTCGTTTGAAGGCTATCCAGTGAGTAATTCCCGGATTTTCCAAGTGTTGAGACAACTGAGAGGTCACAAATGATAGGTCAGGACGAGTGCATTGTACCAAGTAATTCAGGGAACCAATCGCACTTCTATAGTTCATGTTAAGTTTTTTAAACTGATTAATGTTTTCAGGGGAGTCTTCAATTAATTGCTGATTTGCAATCATAGGTGTGTGCACGGGCTTGGCATTTAGCATGTCGTAAGTAGATAAAAGATTTTTGATATAGAGATTTTGATTGAGAGAATAGGTTGAGTTTTGCACATCATGAGAAATGTGCATTCCGAGAAGATGTTTAACAATGCCACAATCGTCCATGTCAAACCTTTTTTGAATGGCTTCTCAAAACCAGGAGGTGTTTGGACCAAAGATAGCCAGATCATCGACATGGACAAAGACAAAAGTGGGATTTTCAAAGTCTTTTTTGATAAACAAGCACGGATCTGAGGCACTTGGTTCCATTTGAAGAGAGTTAAAGAAATCTTTGAGGTGTTGATACCAACAGCGGGGTGACTGTTTCAGACCATACAGACTTTTCTTAAGCTCTAAGACAGGATTTGAAAGAGAAGATGGCGGAAAGACACCAGAAGGAATTTTCATGTAAATGGTTTCTTCAGGAATGCCGTATAAGAAGGCACCCTTGACGTCCATTTGATGACAAGGCCAGTTTTACTTTGCAGCAACAGCAAAAAGGGTACGGAGGGTGGTTAATCGTCCTGTTGGAGCATGGGTTTCATTGTAATCAACTCCAGGTTGTTGAGAAAACCCTTGAGCACACAAGCGAGCCTTAAACTTTTTTACATGGCCATGTTCATTTTCTTTTACTTTGAACACCCAAGTCCAGCCAATGGGACGCACATCAGGAGGAGATTCAACAAATGACCACACATGATTTTTGTTCAAGTTTTCAAGTTCATCATTGATAGCGTCTTTCCAACTGTCAGCATACAAACCATTAATGGCTTGAGAATATGACTTTGGTGTAGGAATGTTTTTAGCAAGTAAATCAGGTGATTTTTTAGAGGCAGCATTTGCTTGACATCTTTTTTCATGGATTATGTTTTTAGGATCAATCTCAGAGGTAATTTCGTGAGATGGAGGAAGATTAGTCGTAGTCCAACGTTGAGCAGCTGGTGTTTGAGTAGTGAAAACTGGATATTCGGATTCGGAGAGATGAGGATTGAGTTCTTCAGCAATGGCTTCAGATGTATCAGACACTTCACAACTTTCATTTGGGTCTTCAAAGTTATCGTTTGAATTAGATTCAAGACTGGATACAGAAGGTGTCTGATCAATCACAGGGATGGGTAAGTCAAATTCCGAAAAGTCCTCCGTTAGCTTGTCAACTTCAGGAGCAATGCTGAGGTAGGGAAATTCGGATTCATTGAATTGAACATGATGTGAGGTTATGATTTTTTTATCATTAAGGTCAAAAAGCCTGTAACTTGTCATATTTTCAACATACCCAAGAAGGATGCATTTTTTACTATTAGGTGCAAATTTTCCTTTTCGAACATGTTTGGTGATCAAAGGCCATTCAGCACACCCAAAAGTTCTCAGGTTGTCAACTCGAGGTTTGAGATTAAAAAGTTTTTTGTAAGGAGTGACCATGTTGTTACTTTTAGTAGGGGATCGGTTCTCAAAAAAGATAGAGGTGTTGACTGCTTCTGCCCAAAACTCCAAAGGTAGATTAGCAGTGAATAGAAGAGCTTTGGCCTTTTCAGTGGTAGTACGATTGCCTCTCTCTGAAATTGGATTTTGCTCAGGATGGTGTGGCGAAGTAGTTATCATTCGTATACCTTCTTCATCAACAAAGGACTTAAATTGGTTATTGATATACTCTCCTCCATTATCGTTGACAAGATTAGTTATTTTGTAATTAAGATGCTTTTCAATAAACCTTTTAAAATGCCTAAATACAGGAAGAGTTTCATTTTTATTTTTAAGGGTAAATATAAATCTGTAATTGGAATAGGCATCTGTGATGCGAAAATAATATCTAGCACCATTAAGGGAAGATGGAGAAATTTTTCCACTCAGATCGCTGTGAAGGAATTCAAGGGGTCAAGAGGTAGGAGGAAGTGTTCCGGAAAAAGGAGCCTTGTGTAGCTTAGCCTTAACACAGGATTCGCAGAAAGGAAGAGATTCAACTGCAGGAAAGTTGATTATTTGAAGTTTCTTAAGTTCATTCAAATATTCAAGGCTAGGATGACCAAGACGTAGGTGCCAAACAGAAACAGGCAAAGACTTAGCGGTCAATGCGGAAACTACTTTGTAGGGAGATGGCTTACAAGGAAAAATGTTGAATTCCAGTAAGTTGTTTGAGATAGGTCCAGAGATGATTAATTTGTCATGTAGTTTGACTTTGTAATGAGACTCAGAACATTGCAGAGTGGGGCCCTTTTTTATGATATCAATTAAGGAAATTAGATTTTGCTTGAAAGAGGGCACATAAAGACAGTCTTTGAGTTGGATTTCAACGCCATTGACTATCCCTACAACACTGCCAGTACCTTGACACTTGACTGATCTTCCATTGCCTACAATGACAGATGACGTTTCAGAAACAAAGTCCAGAAAGTAAGATTGGTCATAGAAAATATGTTGAGTAGCTCCGCTGTCAAGGATTGAGTTGAAGCGAGGAGTGCAGTTGAAAGCAAAGGTGGATAGGCACATTCTAGAGGCCGATAAATCAATGACATCCAATTGAGATGCAAAATTGGCCTTAGCTTGATTTTTGTTCCCTTCACGTTCTTTTCGCAAGTGGGGATGGAGTTGGAAGCACTGGCTTTCTCTGTGCTTAGTTTTAGGGTTGTGTTTACCACCGGTGCATATTTTGGCGGGACCCTTTTTTGAGTAAAGAGCGGATGTGGTGGATGAATCAGGGGCTGAAATAGAATTTCGCTCAAAGTCCATAAGGGCTGATATTAATGACTGGGTGGTCAAAGGAGCTGTGGTGACGTTGGAATTAGAAAAAAGAGTTTGACACATGATTTCAAACTGTGCAGGAAGGCAGTGGAGAATCATTATGCACAGTGCTTCTTCGTTCATGCCGGCTTGAACAAGGTGGATTTCATTTTCAAGCAATTTAATTTCTTCCAGCATGGCCGCAAAATCACCATTGAAAGAAAATGTGTACAGTCTGTATAAGACTGCAACTTTGTTGGAGGCGCTTCTAGAATGATAGTGATCGAAGAGTGATTTTTAAACAAGAGCAGGGTTGTTGTCGTTAGTAGACCCTATGAAGATATTGGTGTGATAGGAGTCCATTTTGAGAAAGAAGATTCCCATGATCTTTTGTCGCTGCAATTCGGTGTCTTCAGTGAGAGGAGAAGATGATGATGCAACGGGGTTATTTTCGGGGGCTTTAGAATTGGAGGATTGAGAAGAGCGAATGGTGACTAGATGGTACAATCCATTCTGCAATAAGTAACCTTTCCTTTTCATTGACAAAGAAGGATAATTGGATTTGTTCAACACAGGAACATCCGAACCAGTGGAGACAGTGAGTGTATCGCTTGACATGGTGAGAAATGAAATGAAGGTTATAGTGTGCGATGAATTCTTTAGATTAAGTTTGCTCCTGGGCCCATAACCTAAGAAAGGTCAAGAAGCGTAGCAGCTTTTAAAGAAGACACAAAGTCTTATTAGAACACTTCGCACGACTAACAGTAGTAAACCCCAAATACCTGTAGCGTGGAGTGAGCGAGTGAGACAGACGACACCGAGAAAAAGTAAGGCAAAAGGAAACAGGAAAGCAAAGAGATAAAAGAAAGATAAAATCTTAGATAAGTTCATTGCGTCAAGTTATAACAGTAAATGATAACATTTATGTACCTTTTAAAGAAGACACAAAGTCTTATTAGAACACTTCGCACGACTAACAGTAGTAAACCCCAAATACCTAGATCACAAACTATTAGACAAAAGACTACTAGGATAAAGAAGAAGAGAATACCTGTAGCGTGGAGTGAGCGAGTGAGACAGACGACACCGAGCGAAAGTAAGGCAAAAGGAAACAGGAAAGCAAAGAGATAAAAGAAAGATAAAATCTTAGATAAGTGAGGAAACATCGAAATATTGACTACAATATATATATTCTCAACAGGCATACTAAGTTTTATTTATCAATGGAACATCTATGCTTTTACAGCTCAGTGGCATTACTTTGCTCAGGCAGGGATGTTGTACTAGAGCTGAGGAATCTCATATTAGAAAGGAATTAGAATGGATGGAAAATGTAGAGTTGTCGAGAAAGGACAGACTAGGTTTGTGGAGAAATTGAAAGGATTTCTAATACATATTTCTATTTTTAATAAGCACCAGTATCCACAGCTACTCCCTCTTGAAGCTCTCTCCTTGAACATGCCTTATTATAGCAATAAAATAACTCTAATAATAGTTTATCCTACTGAATCTATATTCTCTCTATGTTGTGCTTTATTTTTCTTTTCACTATACTATATGAAATACACACACAGGCGCACAAACTCTAAAGACTCAGAATATTTCTACCTAACTTACTACTCTCTTCCATTAGATAGCCCTTTCCTTATTCTCTTTCAGAACCCTGGACAAAGCTCCCTAGTAGATCTCCAGCGCTGTCTCTAGTGCCACATTAGTAAAACAATAACTAATCCATTAGTAAACTAAATACACCTCTTGTAACAGCTACAGCGCCTAATCATACCCTATGCTTACTAAAACTAGTATTAACTTGTTTCACTCATGTTCCACATGCACACTTATGACTGTACCTTGCACTGTTTCAGTGCTACTTTCCGCATTGACACCTTTTAGTGCTGATCCTTGTATTTTTGACTCTTGTGTAGTTTTGTGATTGATTCCCCAATCCTCATCACTTCATTACTAAGTTCATAGTTCTGACAATTCACTTAACTAGTTAGCCTCTGCAACTTACATTACCTGGTTCAGTAAGTTACAACACTAGCCATGGTGCAAAATACTATGTACTTGAGGCCTTCCTTAACACATAACACACAATTATTGGAAAATTTAAATCCATAATTTTCAGTGCTTGCACTCGTAAGTTAATAACACATAATTCCTTTGTGTGGCACATCTCGCTGCAAAGTCCAAGTGCACAGACCCTAAATCTTCTTCTGCGCTTCTCTTTCCCTTTTTTCTTTTAAAACCATAATTACATATTTATAATAGACCTATCTACTACACTATGATTCCCCTTTGTTCTTCCTGGGCTACACAAGCTGATTGGTCCAAAAGATATGTTACCTGTGATGCACGTACCACACTGTCCAAGTGGCATATTAGAAGTAGTGAGAGGCCTAGAATCTGGATGTAACTCCCTCTCATCCTATCCCCCCATAATATCACCTAATCTATAACACAACTTCTAAGCAAACACTTCTACAAACTCCTCTGTACTAGGTGGTATTCCAGAATCCTTAATTGTCACCCTATATAGTTCTCTAATATCATAAACTACCCTGAGCTTTCTGTTTGGTTTCTTAATGCATAATACTGGACTAGAATAGCTTGATGAAGATTTCTCATATAATCTAGTACAAATCTGTTTTCTAATGACTTTGATATAATCTTCTTTCAAAGCTGCATGAATTGGTATTGGATTTTTCTTCCAAGGTTTGTGACATACCACAGGAATCTTATATGGTTCACCATAAGAATTCTTTAACACACCTCTCTCCTCTTCAAAAAAATCTATGCCTTCTCACTCTTGACCATCACATCCAACAATAATTTCTTCTACTTTCCTGACAACCACTCTTTAGGCCCAAAATTAACAACACCCAATCTCTCAAAAGTGATCTGTGATGTTTCAGAAAATTCAGGTGGATTCTTGACCAAAGTACAGTCATAAGGATCTCTTGATAAATTTTGTCTTCTCAATGGTGGGTTCAGTTCAGCTGGTAGCAGTTCATTTATTGGTCTTATTTTATTTGCTACCTTCTTGTATCTTGCTGCATTGACATCCACTCTTACTTGAGGTATAAAGTCTCTTCTTGATCCATTGATAGAATAATTTTGACATAAATTTTCTTCATAATCCAAACCATCATCAATATAAGAATCAAAATAATATTTATTTTCAATTTATTAATTTTTTTATAATTTTCTGTCACCATTAAAGCCTATAATCCCATCATTAATACCATCCATACCAGACACAAAATCACCAGTACAGAAATTAGGCAGTTTAACCTCTTTCTGGAGGACAGAAACTGTACTATCACAAATATTATTTTTTTGCTGTTTTATTTTACCAAGATTTATTATAGATTTTTGATGATTTAATTGCAGTTTAACCTCTTGCTGGAGGTCAGAAATAAATTTTTCAGCACTTTAAACTGCACTATATCCTAAATTCCCATTCCAAATTTTATCCAAAACAATATAACCCATCTTTCCACTTACACCATCTTTAAAATTAATAGAAAAACTGGATAAAACAGCTAAACAAACAGAAACTTCCATCACATAAGTACACCTTAAAGTAATATCAACAGAAAATAATTGAGAATCCACTTGAATTACCTCCAAGTGAGCTGAACTATTGCGATACAGGATCTCTTCTTGAGGAGAGATTGCAAAATTAGAGAAATCAGCCCTTGCTACCCCAAAAAATGAGAGTCTCCATAATCTTTTTCTTTAATAAATTCACCAGAAGCTGAAATTTTAATTTGTCTCTTCATGGTGCAAACACAACATTGACACAAAGTAGTTACACCAGGCCTAGTTTCCCAACCTTCATCTCCTGGGGGTGCTAGACACATATTAATCCTTCTCATATTGTCCCCTTTAATCTCCAAACTAATACCCATACCAGACTGATATTATATCTTTGATTTAAAATCCATCAAAAAAGGACCACCCAGAACCATCTTCACAGCCCCTCTGGCCACATAAAAGTGAACCTTACCAACAGATTCACCAACACCTAACTTAACATGCTCTGCTGTAACCATCAGCTCAGTAGCATGCCCTTCAATACCTCTAAGATTACCTTCAGTATCAGATTTAATAGGCAGACCAATACTTGTAGCCTGCTCAAAATAAATAAGATTTCTTTTAGACCCAGAATCCGCAAGGGCCTTTAACTCTCTACCATTGAGAGTAACCAACAAATATCCTAAAGGAGCAGAAAAATGAGTTTCTACCTCCACACAAAATCTCTCCACAATTTCACACATATACTCCACCTCTCCAGTGGCCACCTGTCTCCTTGTTAGATGCTTCTTTTGCTTTTCTGCAAGGGCTGGACTAATCATAAATAATTTTCCCAACAATAAGGGAATCTGGAGTTGATTCACCCTATTTAAAACAACGTCCATCACATTTTCTTGACCAGCTACTGAAGGCTGCTTGTATTGGACTTTTGATTTAATAACGTTGGCCCTGGGCACCTCTTGGGGACCCACATTTCCATCTTCACCCCCCATAATAACATCTTCACTAGTAATAAACCTAACTCTTCCACCAGCTTACTTTTCCAGTCCCAATCCATTTCTGGTCCTTCTTACTCCCTCTATTGGGATGGGACCTCTAAAACTTGTTCTGGGTAGAGACACCAATGATACATCCTCCTCAAAATCTGAATCATCCTCTGGAATAGGCTCACCATTTAAATCATATTTACCATAACTAGGAGGCCCCATATCAGCCATCCCCTTCTGCATTTTATAAATTTTGTACTTAGAGTAAGGTCTCAAATAGATAATTTCCTTACCAGGTTTGGCCTTTAGTTGGCTTTGAATGCTACTATTAGCTTTAGTGCAGCTGCTCTTCTAGCAGCATCAACTTTGTATTTTCTGGCCATACAACTACCATCCACTCTAGCAGCTGCTGTCAGCTCTAATCCACCAAAATAAGTTGAAAATTTGGCTTTACTGACCTCTTTCTCTTTTCCCTTATCTAATTTCCCACAATTTTTTTCTTTGACTTTTTTGCCTTTACCTTTAACATCATCATCATCATCATCATCCTTCAATTCTTCAAACCTTACTCTCCTTTCAGCAGCCATATTCCTTTGAACCAAATCAGATGGAGCTTGGCCACTGCTGGGATTAATAAAAGCTCCATCTGGACATTTGTAGAGCTTTCCATTGAACAAAAATCTCCCAGTGTCCAAGTCCTTGTCTAAAGTAAACATGCACCAGCTCTGTGTCCCCTCCTATTACAATAAGAGCACACCTTTGGTTTGCCATAACCTCCTCTATAAACATTTTCACTATTACCATTACCACAATTTCCATTTCTGTTATAATTTTGAGACTTTTACCCACTTGACTGATAAGATGTTGAAGTCAATGATGAAGCAACTGGGGCCTTATTTGCTTTTTGTATTTCTTGAGCAAATATCTTTAATTTTTTAGTTAAATTAGCCAAGTGATTGACCATCTTTCTATCTATGTTACCCTCAACTTTTGCCACTGGTAGTCCCATTTGAGCCTTCTTGGCTTCCTGAGCTTTGACCATGATATTGTTGTTTTTGGCCAAAACATCACTAACCTTGCTGACATATTGAGTGCATGACTCCTGATATTTTTCCAGTGCCATAAGTTTAAGATAGGAATTGATGTTCTCTTTTAGGACCTCTAGAGCCGGCAGTTTCCATTCACCATTAGGAAGTTCCTTTATAAGATCCTTTATTGACAGATCCTTTAAAACTTCCATTCTAATCTCCTTGCTAAAAGATGACCAGAATAGATCCTTGGCCATATTTTCATGGCCTAATTCCACCACCAGAATCAAATATTCCACCAACTCATCAAACTGTCCACATAAATTTCTGAAATCCACCATATTAGAGGCACCACCTTTAGCTTGCCAATCACTAACAATCTTGTTGAGGTCCACCATAGTATACCTAACACCCCATCTATCAACCATCTCTTTTGACAACCTTAACCAGTCAAACCTTTCATAACCCTCCATAGCAACGACCTCCTTTTTCACCTCTATATCCACAATAAAGAACCAAATTTGCTTCACCATATCTAAGTTAGAAGCCCCTGACACCAAAGCAGAAGCCTCATATCTGCTCAAAATTTAACCTCTTCACCATTAAACTTGGGCACATTTCAAGAAGCAATCCTAACAGAAGGTGCCATAGGAAGAGAGACACTAGATCCAGCAGCAGAAGACATCCTAATAATAAAGATAAAACTTTAGAAACGTTCTAATAAGTAAGCCTCTTTCAAGCTAAAACAATAAATTAGATTAGAGTTCCAGAAAGCAAGCCTCTTGCAGGATAAAAGTCCAAGCACCAAGTAAGTTTTTATAATCTAGATAAATTAAAACCCCATGTTGGGAGCCACCAATTTGGAAAGACTCTTACAGTTGCCTTGCTGTAAGCAGAATCCAAAGGAGTTGGATAATCCTGAGAAAACCCTGTACCTCTAAATAAATTTATTAGCTTTTAGATAAATAAAATTATAAGTCTACTTGATAAAAAATATGAAATGGAACACCTGATATTCAATGCTTATTAGGATGATTGGCTGGTTCTTCTGCACTAATATAAACTGAAATACAACAATAAGTTGCACCAGAGAAATGATATCTTAAAAGAAAGTGATTTGAATATTTTTTATGAATTTCATATAGAAAATGATAAATTTGAGTCACCAAGGATGATAGATATCCAATGGTGCCCTATATGTGATATTAGTATAATTTTTTGTTGAGTTATGTTAAAAAATTGTTGCGTTTTTTAAATTATTGTTAAATTATAAAAAAGACCCTTATACTCAAAATTAATTAGTCAAAAATATGTAAAGGAGTAAGCCATTCTCTACTTTCTATGACTCTCTCCCTCCTGACCTTTCTAAGGATACCCTAAATGCATATATTCTACAATAATTCAGTGATCTAGTAGCATAATCAATTTAATAACCAAATTTTTCCACTGTGACCAAACTGTAACCCAGTGACCAGACTTTCCCATTGTGAGAAAATTTTTCCACAATGAGCTAATTTTTCCAGATTGAGCTAAATTTTCCACCATGGCCAAAATTTGCCACAATGACAGAATTTTTCCAGTACATTTTGCTTTTGCACTGGAATAGCACAGGAGTGCACCAGAGTACCAGAGCTTCCAAAATTCCAAATATCCAGCCTGATAATCCAGAAAATTGCAACTAATCTTACAAAAATAAACCTAAAAGAGCCCCATAAAGTACCCAAAAGATAGAGAATCACCCCAATTTCCAAATCTATAAAAACCATATTTCTTCATTAAAATTAGAAATCCTTCAAAAGTGACCACATTTTCCATTAAATAAATAAATCCATATGTCTTTATTTTTTTTGATGAAATTATTTAAATAGACCCCTCAAACCCAAAAAAATCTAAAATCCAGGAAATATTATAATCCATAAAAAATTACACCATAAGGCCTACCCTTATTTAGAATGCCACAACAAATTTCCCATCTGTAACTACAATAATATTTCATTCAATTTCATCAACAAAAAACAAATTCTGAGAAAAATTCTTCTTTTTAAGATGGCACCCCTCTTCCTGAAACTACTATTGGAGTTGGCCAACCTCTTGAAACTTCTTTAACCCTAGATTATGAGGATATGAATCAAAACTAAGAATAATGTGTTCAAACATGCTAAAGGCTTTTGCTCTTCATGGACCATTGAATGAGTTTAAAAAGACCCTGAGAAAACAACTTCTGGTTGATCACTTGAAGATGTCAAGAATCATCAAGCACATTTTCTAACATTCTATTCCTGCCTCTTCTGATTTCTCCCACAAACTACCTTCCAAATCTGTTCCAAACCATTACAACCCATACCATCTTTCAAGCAGAATGCACTTTAAATAACACAGTGCATCCTCCAACCCTCAAAAAAAACAAAAGCATCAATACAATCCTAAATAGCCTCCAGAAGCTTCTTCTTCCAGACATTAGATTATTGAAAAAATAAAATAAAATAAATTAATAAATAAAGAAAACAATTAATAATTAGCTATTCAATTTTTTTTTTACCAGAATACTACCTATAACTTACTAACATACTAAAAAAATCTTTAAAATCTTTAAAACCATAATGCCCAAAAAAATATTAGAGCTGAGAAAATAAAATGAATAATAATAAATACAAATGGTATCACCCAGCCAGTTGATGAGCTGATCCCCTGATACTTTACCCACATCCAAGTGCACTTTGATGTGGATACACCTTTAAATAATTTTTGAATAATTTTGAACTTAAATAAAATATAAAAAATACTGAAAATGAAAAATAAAAAAATTAATAAGAGAAACTGATAAATAATAATAATAATAATAAAACTAATTAAAACTAAAAAAGCATTGCCCAGCCAATTGATAAGCCATTCCCCACCAATACTTGTGCCCATCCAGGTGACCCTGATGTGGCAACACCCTATATTTTTGATTTTTGTAATTTTACACCTTTTTATCTTATAAAATCCCATTAAAAAATTAAAAGAAAGAAAAAAAAAGAGAGAAAAAAAAGAAAATAATCTAAAACCACATCCATAAACAAATAACATAAAAAAAACAAGAGAAATCCAAGGTCAAGTCCAGTTCAAAGAAAAGATCACTAGGTGGGCTCCCTCTAAAAAGTAAAAATGATGGGAGAAAAGCAGTGATCTACCACCATTACAAAGAAACCAGACAATTCTAGTTTAAATTCATAGAGGAATAAAACCTTGAATGACAAACACAGAACTATAATTCAACTAGGACATACAAAAAAATTGAAACAGACATTCTGGGGAAAATTTTCCACAGAGCAGCCAGCTCATCAGTTGCACCCACACTTTCCAGAAAAAAATCTAGAAGTGCCCCATGGGTACCTTCTAACAAAAACAAACATCCAACACAATAAACCAAAAAACCAATAATAATGAAGAGTCCAGCACTTGAAGACCAAAGATAAATCAAGTTTAAAGTCATAGAGGACTAAAAAACCTGTGAAAAGAAATCAGTACTTGGGTTCAACCAAATTAAGAGATGGGGTTGGAAACTGACAATATGGGGTAACTTTAAATAGGGAAGCCAGCCCATCAGTTACCCCTTCCCTTGCCAAGATCAAATCTAGAGCCCCACTCATGGGTACCTCTAAAAAAAGTTTCCAACACAAAATCTACTCTGCAGAAACAAAAATCTAAAATTAAAAGAATGGTCCATAGTTTATCCTCATTTCAGAGTCAGTCTTCTTCATATCTTGTGTCTCTAGGATAAAACCTCTTCACTTAATCTGCAGACACTCTTTTCTTTAAGACTGCACCATCCAACTCTTCCAAAACATAAGAACCTCCAGATACCTGAGATCTGATTCTGTAAGGTCTATTCCATCTGTCAGCAAAATTTTTTCCCCACTTACTATCCAAACTTCTAATTTAAACCAAAACCAAAAAATCAGGCTTTAAGAGATTCCTGAGTCTATACACCAAATTCTTGTCCCAGTATCTGTGTCAGCCTAAATATCCTTAGGACTGAGTATTTCTTATGCTTAAAATAAGATAACCTTAACTTGATTAAGCTTATATCTTAAAAATAAGGTTAAAATAATAATATATATTATTTTATTATATATATATATAATTATTATTCTATTGTATAATTTATAATAGTTTAAATAGCTTATCCATGGCCTAATAATACTTATTAAGGTGTTAATGGAGTCATAATATACTTATCTTAAGTGATATGAAGTAATTATTGACATACATAAGCTTATATGTATACATAAATCTCATATTCAGTAAAATATGCAGTATATTATGTATATTTAGGTATATAAGTGGGTTTTAGCCCCTTAATAGCCTATAACCTTTGTTTTTCTGCTTATTTTAGGTCATATGGACGAAATCAGTGGACTCACAACGCCTACAGAAGCATAAACACCTATATCAGGCGCATACACCCAGCTTGGACAACTGAAATTACTTCCTTGGATGGTTATTCACGGATTTATGGGTTGGAAGGATGTTTCTGGGTTAATATGGATGCTTGGGGATGTTATTGAGGGCTTGGACATTTTATTTGTTTCCTTTATATGCTTTTAGTTTCATTAAATCTCTTTTTGATCATTTATTTTACCTGTTTCATTATGGTATCCGCTTTTATCTGGGTTTTCTATTTATGGTATGACTCTGTGTTATTATTAATAGTGATGGAGGGTCCTTACTGGAGGTCTGGGTGTTGAAACTGCTTGAAGTGGACGCCATGGGGAGGTGATGAGCCCTCACAGTGCTGTAATTGCCGGGGATAGCAGTGACATCATCTGGATTGAAGGTCTGTGCACTCCAGTGGATTTGGGTATAAGTAAGGAGGGATTTTGACGGTTTATTATCATCATTCAATTACTACACTTCAAACAAACACTACAATACAATTATTAGCATTCAGAAATATATCTTAAAGCCCTTATAAATTGATATTATCTTTATATAAGCTATAACTATATTTTATTCTTCTATTTTCCACCACTAGCACGCATTTAAATCCAAGTATTGTGGGTTTTATTTGAGTATAACTATTCTATTAGTCTTCCCCTGAGGTTTAATCACTAAATCATTTATTAATAAGTAGTAGGACCATAAAATAACACTATTATATCATACTTATATACTAGACTATACTGACAATCTGACAGATTGATTTCTAATATTCATCATTCTAGAGTATGCCTTCACCTTACATTCTTCTTTACATTCCAACTGTTGTGTCCTAGCACAGAGAAAATCTTCAGTTGAGTGCACCTCATCTCAAGTAAGTCCAAGATAAGAAAAATCTTCCAAGTCCACTTTTAAAAGCTGCCTTCTTACCAAAAAATTACTCATACGGAGAATAGCCAGTTTTCCTTTTAACAGTGACCCTATCAGCAAAAAACACCAAAGGTAAATAATGCCTCTACTTTTTAGCACTATCTCCACACATTCTCACCAAAGCATTCATGATAGCTTGATTAACTCTTTCTACAATTCCTTCAGCTTCAGGATAATAAGGCATAGCCACTCTAACCTTTGAAAAAATGCTAGAAATAGCTTTCTTGAATTCAGCACCAAACTCTGGCCCACCATCAACAGTAAACAACTTCATCAATCAATATCTATAAACCCATACTTTCTTCAAAAATTCTGCTACATTTTTAGCAGTCAAATTAACCAGAGGCAATGCCTCAACCCAACCAGACAAATCATCCCTAGCAAAAATCAAATATTTATACCTGACCTCTTTAATATGGACAGCATCCAGACTGACTCTTCCAAAAAAAGTTGATTCACCAGTAGCATGGTCAACCTATTTCGGTTTCAATTGCATTCTTCTTTGAAACTCTTCAAAATATTGAACGCAATCCTGCACAGCCAAATTCATACCAGAAAACCAAAATCTGTCTTCTACTCTTCTATAAGTCTCCTCAAAGCCTCTATGACCAAGGTCTTCATGCAAAGACTTCAAAACCAACTCTTGACCCTTTTTCTGAGTCACAAAAACCTGAGTATTTGGATTATTCCTCCTCATCAACCTTCTCCCTGACTGTAATGAGGTAAAGAAATACAACAGTGAAGCTGTATTCAAAAAAGTTATTTAAAAGATTGAAAATTATGTTTTTATAAAGTTTTTATTTTTTATGGAAATGTTTGTTAAATTCAAGTCCCTGAAGTTAAGAAATTTAAAATAGTACCCTATAACTTAATATATTTGAGTTTTTGAGTGTTATTCATAGTCACCATGTAATATGGGGGGTAAAATTTCTAGCAAGTCCGCAACCTTGAACCTAAATTCATATTTAATTGAGCACACATTAAGGTAGTGATGAAAAAATAAGGAATATAGTGTGAAAATACATTGAACCTCTGATGAAGTTATCTTGATTATTTATTGAAGACATGTGAAATTTTTTTGAAAAAATGTTGAAGCATTAAAAACAAAATTTTGTAATGGTGTGTTGAAATCAGTCCTCCCCACAGCTAAGCCAGTCTGGAAAGCTACAAAAGGTTAAAAATATATTTATACTTTGTTGAATCTAAAACTAGACAAACCCCAATTTAAATTGAAAGAAAAGTGATCTTAATGTTCAAATAATTTTACTTAATTGTTAATATAAGGTGAAATTATAAGGCACTATAGTAAATCATTCAAGAAGAATGTTTTGTGATTCAATATCTTCCATTAGATTTCCCCAGTAAGAATTTGAAAGAAAAAATTAACTATAATTATTCAAAAAGATTTTATTAACCATTATTAATATTTAAAATATCCAAAAAGCGTAAAACACTTATAAAAATGAAGGAAATAATACTTTGGTGATAAAATTAAGCTCTAATATAAATTTCTATTGTGTTTTCTATTCAATAAATAAAAATTATATGCATGTAATAGTATTTTTTACAATTCATTAACCCTTTATCTTCAAAATATGAAAAAAGAAAGACATAAAATAAAATTTTATTAGAATGAATAGTATAAAAATGGTTTTTTTGATTTCTATTTGTTTTTTTGAGTTTATTCCATTCTTGTTTCAATGCTAAATAACTGATTTCTCATGTTTTTTTTTTTAGAACACTATTACTTATCTCTACATTCATACATTCTGGCTTACATAAGAAATTATCTTCAATATTATTTCCCTGTTAAAAATTTCTTTTCTTTTCTCTCAAAACAACTATTTCCATAATTTTAAACCCTTTCTTCTGCGATAAAATGCTCTCTGACTCTTTAAAGCCATCCCTACCCCTTTCCACTTCTTCCCATCCCAATTTATCACTTCCCCAGACTTTATGCCTGTTATAGCTCACAGAAACCAAGAGGATTTTTTGAGAAGGAAATGAAAAGGGATTGATGAGAGGGTAAGTGTGGAAAAAGGCAAAGGGTGATGATAAAAATTGGAGATCTGGTTTAAAAAAAAGGTGTGGAGAGGGAAGTAAAATGGGTTTAAAGTGGCTATCAATATAATAAAGGAGAGAAAAAGGGATCAGAATGGGTTTGATTTTTTATTGAAGGGTATTCGAAGTAGTGGGGAGCAATTTATTGGACAAGAGATAGGTTAAGATTTATAGGATAGGAAGGGAAAGAAAAAAGGGGAGAGTAAAGAGAAAGATGAAAGGAAGGTAGAAAAACATTTTTTGAGCAAATATGATCATATATAAATGTGCTAGTAAGTGTGAGAAAATTAGAAAAAGTGGTTGAGAAAAATTGTAATAAGAGCTTTTAAAAATAAGAGGGTGGATGCTATTTCATCACCAAACATCAGAATTCATCTTCATCTTATGTTTCTCATTACAAAAACAGATTTATTTCAATCATATGAATACTGAGTTATGGCCTTAAATTCATTTCCTGTTATACTAAAGTGTAGACCTCCATTTTAAATTTAAATGAAATTAAATTCTAGTTTAAGGCTTTGTATAGATCTTCAGTAACTCAAGATACATAAGTTTTTACTGCTTATATCCATAATAAAATTGAAGAAATTAAAAGTAATTTAATATTGAAATTTATCAATACATAGTAATAAATTCCTTCTTTTAAATAATTTCATTTTATGATGATAATAATTATACATATCTTTGAAAAACATGTAAAATTTTATTAGGGGGTATCAAAGTTAGAAATTTGAAATTATATAAAAGGTATTTCACAACACAAAAATAAAGCCACAAACATGATATTAATTCTCAGTAAAAAGGTTATTTTTGAGGCACAATATGGCATATTTTAAATAATAATCATGGTGGATTTGATGAAAAAAAGAGGTATTTTGAAAAGGAAGATTTCTAACTTTGATATCACCTATTATCTATAAAATAGTTTGTGAAAAAAAACCTAAAATAAAACTCAGAAAATCTTAAATAAATTTAGTAACAATTAGAATAAGGCATTTACATTAAATAAAATCTATAATTTAATATTATTTCACATATTTAAACATGAGTTTTTCAATGAAGTTTGTCAGCCTAAATATCCTTAGGACTGAGTATTTCTTATGCTTAAAATAAGATAACCTTAAGTAGATTAAGCTTATATCTTAAAAATAAGGTTGAAATAATTATATATATTATTTTATTATATATATATATAATTATTATTCTATTATATAACTTATAATAGTTTAAATAGATTATCCATGGCCTAATAATACTTATTAAGGTGTTAATGGAGTCATAATATACTTATCTTAAGTGATATGAAGTAATTATTGACATACATAAGCTTATATGTATACATAAATCTCATATTCAGTAAAATATGCGGTATATTATGTATATTTAGGTATATAAGTGGGTTTTAGCCCCTTAATAGCCTATAACCTTTGTTTTTCTGCTTATTTTAGGTCATATGGACGAAATCAGTGGACTCACAACGCCTACAGAAGCATAGACACCTATATCAGGCGCATACACCCAGTTTGGACAACTAAAATTACTTCCTTGGATGGTTATTCACGGATTTATGGGTTGGAAGGATGTTTCTGGGTTAATGTGGATGCTTGGGAATGTTATTGGGGGCTTGGACATTTTATTTGTTTCCTTTATATGCTTTTAGTTTCATTAAATCTCTTTTTGATTGTTTATTTTACCTGTTTCTTTATGGTATCTGCTTTTATCTGGATTTTCTATTTATGGTATGGATCAGTGTTATTATTAATAGTGATGGAGGGTCCTTACTGGAGGTCTGGGTGTTGAAAATGCTTGAAGTGGACGCCATGGGGAGGTTATGGGCCCTCACAGTGCTTTAATTGCCGGGGATAGCAGTGACATCATCTGGATTGAAGGTCTGTGCACTCCAGTGGATTTGGGTATAAGTAAGAAGGGATTTTGACGGTTATTTATCATCATTCAATTACTACAACTTCAACAAACACTACTATACAATTATTAAACTTTAGAAATATATTATAAAGCCACTATAAATTGATTTTATCTTTATATAAAGCTATAACTATATTTTATTCATCTATTTTCCACCACTAGCACGCACTTAAATCCAAGTATTGTGAGTTTGACTTGAGTATAACTATTTTATTAGTCTTCCCCTGAGGTTTAATCACTAAATCATTTATCAATAAGTAATAGGACCATAAATAAACACTATTATATCATACTAATATACTAGACTATACTGACAAAGTTATAGAATTTTTATCTCCAATAGTGTGCTTATTGTCAGTTACAGATGTTGTTATTAATCTCCACACAATTTCACTTGAAATTTTACACAAGAAATTTTTACCTGTTTTAAATTTGAGCTTCAAATTTTAATTTTTATGTAATCATCTACAAAAAATTAATCCTTTTTATTTTCAATAAATTCAAATAAATTTTTTAAATAAATTTTTTTAATGTTCATCCTTCTATTGCCTAAGTAAAACTTTTTTTTACAAAAACATTTAGTTGATAGAATTGTATCTTTATAATTTTATTAATATCTTATCAGAAGGTTAATCTCAGTCTTGATGGATTTCTGGTTGAACTCCCAATGCAAATCTCATCCTGAGCTATCTTCAACTTAACATAAAAATGAAACATATTTAATGACTTTGAAGTTTTTTAAAAAACTTTAACAATGAATAAAATGATATAATCTGTAAATTATGAGCTTTAAATTTAAGTACATAGGTACCTGTAAATAAAAAGACCTATTAAACCCATAAGAATTCAGCTTTTTTCAAATGAGAGCTATAAGAGTCCTATTCATGAAAAAAGTATTTTATTTAACCCTATATATATTGACAAAAAGCTTATCAGGCTTCAAGGTCTGTCTGTAGTTTATTTTTAATGCATTAGTATGTCTATATTCTTTAAACTTCATTGAAAAAACCTAGCTCATGCAAAAAGATAATTTTTTTGATAATGTTTCTTAATAAGTTATAAATTCTCTTTAATTTTTATGATTCTTTTTAAAAAAATATTTACTTAACTTCATTTTATTTTATTTGATCTGATTTTTCTTTATTTTATTCTATCATACTATATAATACTGTATTATATTATATTATATTATATTTCATTTCATTTCACTTACTATTATTCTATTTATTATATTTTATTTTTATTTTTTTTATTTTAATATATTTTATTCCCTTACATCTTAATTTAATTTTTATTATCTTATTTTATTTCAAAAGATGATATAAAATGTGCAAATACCAGTCTTTGAATTCTCAAAATGAGCTGGTGAACTCTGATGTAAACCCATAGATCAGAGTTCACAACCCAATTTCATGCATGTGACCTCTGATCTACAGCTTTACATCAGATTTCACCAATCATTTGTATGCATGTGTACTCTGATCTACGGTGTAGAAATAAACAGTTCTATAATACTAAGCTATAGACACAGTCCATGATGGGTTGGTTCTTCTTTACAATCAGAAAACTATTTAAAAAAAAGTTCCTGCAACTATAAATTTAAAGACAGTGAAAGGATGTATTATAATTATGGTTATTTAACTTTTTTGGAGAGGAAAATACAGTAAACTTGTAGAGATTTTTGTTAAGAAAAAGGGAAACATATATTCTAATATAAGTAATCAATCTGTTGGCTAAGTCGATTCGAAGTAAATTTTAGTATTCTCAGTCACTCCCTCTTGAAGCACTTTATTCAATACTATCCTTACTGTAGCAATAAAATAACTCTACAGTGCTATTTCTGGTATGCACACCTGTTATGTGCAATATATATATATATATATATATTCTCATTTATCTATTACACTCTACACTGTAGTCTATACACACATCTACTCTACCATACTATTCTTTTTTTTCTCTTAAAGATGAGTGCTGTTTATATACACCTGTGTGTTCAGCACCATACCCCTATGCTCCTTTCCCCTACTTGGTTTCCTACATAAGTTTAGAGCTATACAAGAAAATCAAACTCTATCCAAATATCTCATTAGTCTATGTAAAACTTTGAGAATAAGTCTTGATTCTAATAGCACCTGAAAAATCTAGACATGAACTACTATTTGTGCCTGAAACTCCACTCTCCTTCATATACCCTAAGTTTCTTGAGATTCCTGAGTTAATAATAGGTAATGTACTGCATTTTTACCTATTGTATAACCCATTCTGTAGTAAAGAAAATTTCTATAATAATAAGCTATAGAAACGATTCCAAGATGGGTTATCTCTCCTTTCTAAATCTAATTCTAAAAAGAAGTGCCTGCCACTCTAATATTTAAAGACAGTGAAATCATGTATTATAAGTCTGGTTATCTATATTTTATATATATATGGGGGTGAAAGTAGGATAAATTTGTAGAGATCTTTTAATGAAAAAGGGGAAATATATTTTAAAATAAGCAATCAAACTTTTAGCTAGATCTATTCTTAGTAAGTGCTAAAATTCCCAGTCACTCCATCTTGAAGCGCTCTATCTAATACTATCCTTACTGTAGCGATAAAATAACTCTACAGTGCTACCTCTGGTATGCACACCCAATATGTACAAAAAAAAATATGTATATATCTATTTCACCTTTTTTTATATTTAAAAGAAAATATCTATTTTTATTTATTTACTAATTTTTTCACACTCTCTCCCTACACCACACTATTTACAAGTGAGTGCTTATATACATTTATATGATCAGTGCCCATTTCCTATTTTTCCTTGCCCTTTGGATTTTACTACACAAGTTCAGCGCTAATACAAGCATACCAAATGGTATCTAAGTATCTCATTAGTTTATGTACAATTCTTGTATAAGTCTTGGTTCTAATAGCACCTGCAACTCCACTCTCCTGTACATACCCTACTCTTCCTGAGATTTCTAACTTAAATAATAGGTCCTGTACCACCTTCATACCTATTATATAACCCACGCTTTCCACAAAAGTCACTGATAATAATAAAACTGTTTGCGCTAAGTGATTGACTTGCTTATTTAAGATCTTACCTGCTATCATTTTTTTGAGTGCCACCTTCTTTCCTTGACGTGTTTTTCATCTCTTTGGGTGAAAATCACTTTTCCTAAAAAGAATTATCCTTGTCTTAGTTGTGATTTTTCATGCCATTGCTAATTGCTGTTCCTTAACTCCATAGTATGCATCTGGAATTAACCATAGTTTACGCAAGTCCCTTTAATCCTATAGTCCAGATACACATTTCCCCCTATTCTTTACTCACCACTGCTTGTGTATCCCTTCTGCCCCTAAAACAAAGTGTGTGGAGAGAGTCTATCTCTCACTGTGCTTTTAATATTTCTTAGTTGCGCTTCCGTAACCATCCTACCTGACAAACCCTCTGTTGCACCTTTGAGAATTGAGCCTTTTTGCTGCGCTCGTGGGAACTTGCTGCATTACTGCAAGATGTGTACCACATTGCTCACCACATGAGTCCCTGCTAATAGTGAAACCTTCCATTCTGAGAAAATGACTTACCCATTTCAGATCTTACTTTCTACTCCTTTCTTTGAGTGCTACTTGCAACCTATTTTTTTTTCTAGCGCTACCTTCTTTTTTTGATGCATTTTTCATCTTGATGGGTGAAAACTGATTTACCTAAAAGGCATCATCCTTACCTAGGCATGATTTTTCATGCCATCACTTGTTGCTGTTCCTTAACTCCATAGTATGCATCTAGAGCTTCCCATTACTCTTGCAAGTACATACCATATTTTCTTGTCCTATAGTCCATATTATGTACTTTTACCTAACCATTTTCTTGCCACAGCTACTAAATCCATAGTACACAAAAAAGCTGTGCACTGATATTCTACTTTTTCTGCGCTTTTGAAAACCCCTTTTTTTGCTTCTGTAACCATCCTACCTGGCAACCCCTTTTTTGTGCTTCCTGCTACCTGAGAAATTTGCTGCATTACTGCGAGATGTGTACCACAGTCTCCCTCTACTCGCAACTGTCCCCAGGCACTATAAAACCAGGTGCATTATCTGCATTATCTGCACTTTCTCCTCATTCCTCCTTCTTCTCTTCCTTCATCTTCTAGTCTCTCTTCCTCTTCACACTAGTTTATGATTACTGCCATTACTTTAGAGCTTGTACATAGTTCCCTTTAAGTTATAATTGCCATTTGTAATTATCATAAATCATAAAGTTTTGTAAAACTCATTAAAAAAGTGCATAGCACTTTGAAACACAATTGACTTTCCTAAAGAAAAAAAAGAAAGAGAAGAGAGCACTGCCTGTGCTCCCTCTACTATCTCTAAATAATTTTTACCCTCCGTAATTAATTGCTATTACTGAGAATTTTTGAAAACCCAGGTCCCTGAATTGGGCGCTCCATCTGCCAATCTTCTTCAGCTAAGTTACCCACCTTCTTCTAAGAGTACTGCAGTTTTCTGATTCACCCAGACAGCCATTACTCTCTCCAGTCTACCCACTTATTCAAGTCTCCTCTAACACTGTTAATCCTAAACAATTTAGCTCAAGCTCTAATTCCAACTTCTTGTTCAGCCATAGTCACTTCACCATTTCTAGCGCTGTAGAGAGTTCTAAAGTACTAAGCAGTAGACACAATGCGAGATGGGTTGTTTCTTCTTTTCAATTTCTAACAAGAAGTTCCTGCCACTCTTATTTTGTTTTTTAAAGACAGGGAAATAACATGTAACACTAATATTTAATTAGAAAGTTTATAAGTTGAGAGTTGAGTTTAAAAGATCAGGAAAAACAAGTATTACTATCTAGATATTTTAGTTCTTAACAAGCACTGTAGGTAGACTCTTAAAGTCGCCTTGCTGTAAGCAGAATCCAAAGTATTTGGATAATCAGAGAAAACCCTGTCCCTCTAAATGAATTTGTGAGTATTTTAGATCAATAAGCTTAAAGGTCTACTTGATAATAATAAAGAATGAAACCCTGTCTAATTAACACTTGTTATGATTATGGAGCGGTTATTCAGTGCAAAACAACTGAAATGCAACAAGAAAGGTACACCAGATACAATATTTTAAAAGAAAGTAGTTTTAATGTTTTTAGATTTTAATAATTTTTGAGAACAGATACTATAAATGAGTCACTGGAGTTGAGAGCTTTCTAATGATACCCTATATGTTAATGTTTAAGAGTTTTTGAGTAAAATATTTAAAGTGTAATGTAAAATTGTTATTTTATAAGGGTATTATAAATAATTAATTATTTTGTTGTTATATGTTAAAACTTGTTAATAATCCCAAAAAAGACTCTCAATATTGAAACTCAAAGACAAAAAACATGTAGCAAACTAAGATTCTCCCCCTTCTATCTGATTCTCCTACTCCTGACCTTTCCAAAAATACCCTACATGCATAGGATCTACAATAAACTATTGATCTAACAAGCATAATAAATTCTAACCATATTTTGCCACAATAGCCAAACTTTTCTGCAGTGAGCAAACTTTGCACAGGTGATCAGACTTTCCCATTGTGAGCAAATTTTGCCACAATGAGCTCTTTTTGCCATAATGAGCTAATTTGGCCAGAGTGAGCTAAATTTGCCACAGTGAGTTAATCTTGTCACCATGACCAAACTTGGCCACAATGACAGAATTTTTCCAGTACACTTCGCTTTTGCACCGGAAAATCACAGGAACTCAGTGGCCATTCCATCAGCACACCATATCCACCAAAAATACTATAAGTCACTAAATCAAGTAAAACACTAAGAAAACAGTAAAATATGATAAAAATCATCATGACATAAAAGATAGAGAAAAATCTGGGCTATCCCATGATAATAATCATTTTAAAAAATTCCAAATATCCAGCCTTATAATCCAGAAAGTCGCTACTAATCTTCAAAAATAAACCTAAGTGGCATACCCAGATGTGGAATGCCACATCCTCCCTCCAATATGGAATGTCCTCATTTGTATTCAATTTTTAATCAATATAAATTTTTTTTCTCCTATTTGTTGATAGTCTTTGATAATGATGTGGAAAGAGATCCAAGAAACATCTTCTCTGAAATTTTACTATTGGCGATTTTCAATCATTGTCCTTTCCCTGGTCTTCTATAAATTTAACTTTTTTGTCTTCTTCTCTGGCTCTTGATATAAATCATAATAAAATAATAATAATAAAAAAATTTTTTTTGTGATGATTCCACTACTGAGAGCAAGGTTTGAATCCCTTCAGACTCCCATATACCAGTCTTCCATCTATGTCACAGCATGAGAGAGTGGATCTCCCTAATGAGCCGAATACTCTTGATTCTATTCTCATAGGTCCCCCCACTGAGCCAAATTCTATGATTCCAATCTCGCCATAAGTTCCTCCAAGCTTCACACCAAATAGCCTAATACTAAGCACCACAGGAAATATAGGGGTGAATTGCTAGCAATCCCCTCTCTTGAAATTTAGAGTGTCCCTTAAATATTCCAGGTTTATGAATACTTTATAAACATAAGTAAATTATAGTTAGATTTACATTTATTCTCAGATTGATTATAGACAGAATATCAACTGATTCCAAATTATGCACAAGTTGATCCTCCAGAAGTTGATTTTGGTCCTCTGATGAGAACAAATTGAGCAAAAATTGATCTAACCTAAGCTTATGCATATATAATAATTCAGGATACTTGCTCTATTAAATTTGATAATAAAAAAAATATTGATGAATTTATATAAAAAAAATTATTATGTAAGATATTAAATTATAAATTTAGGCGTCATAGGAGGGCACGTAATAGAACTTAATTATACTATCACCACACAATATGGGGGGCGGACTTGCTAGCAAGTCCGCAACCTTGGACCCAAACTCACCATAGATTGAACACACATTGAGCTATTGATAAAGGAACCATACAATCAGGGATGAACACCACTCAGCAGAACAGTTTTAGGTGGGTGTTCAAGTAGAGTTCAGTATGGGTTCAGTATGAGTTCAGTCTGAGTTCCATCTGAGTTCCATCTGAGTTCAGGTTGAGGACTTGCTAGCAAGTCCACCCCCTATATTGCGTAGTGTATGTGACACCTTAATACTGTATCACGCAGTTTGAAACATTTAAAACAAAATGAGTCATGATGGGCAATGAAATTGCTTGGACAGACTCTTTCAAAATTAATACTGACCATAATACACAAGTATGAAACCTTGGCATCTATCCAATAAAAGATTTTCCTTCTGATAAATGGATTTTTATCAGTTACTACCTGCTAAAAAGTGTCCTTCTGAGGTTTGTCTGACCTTCAGGGGGGTAATTTGGCCACATCACACTACTTCTATTTCCATGATTGACCAAAACATCATCCTCATTCCCATCTAAAGAGTTGATCTCATCTGACTGTGGTTGATCAAAGGGGTCCACCACAAGTTTAGCCAAAATTTTGGTGAACACTTTTTTGATGGATAGTGACTAACTGGTGCTTTCCGAAGTTGTCCACCTCAAGTTAGGATAAACTTCAGGAGGATAAATTTATTATAAATACCAAATTAACTGAAGAATACTTTTGCCCTAGCTACTCTGCATCATAAAAGTGTCCAACTGAGGTTTAGCCATAATTCAGGTAGACACTTTTGGAAAGGCACAGTCTGATGGGTTTAATATCTATATATGGCAATGAGTATCAGTTTTTTATCAACATGGAACTAGAATTAATTTAATATGGCCAAAGTGTCCACCTGAAGTTTGGCCAAAATACAGGTGGAAATTTGTATGAGGATTACTTGATGAAATGAAGAAGACTTGCAATTACTTTCCATCGTAAAATTTTCAAACTTAAGTTTATCAAAAATTGTGGTGACACTTTTGCCAGATCCAGTCATATGGGATCAACTCTCTATATGGCAATGAGAATCAATTTTTAGTCAATCATGGCATTAGAAGTAATTTTATATGGAAAAACTTTCCACCTGATTTTTGGCCAAAAATAAGTTGGAAATGTTTATGAGGAATACTAGATTAACTAAAGAAGACTTACACCCTACTACTGTCCATCATAAAAGTGTCCACCAGAAGAATTCTCAAACTTGTGGTTGACACCTTTGGCCTGGTCCAGCCATATGGGATCAATTCTGCATATGGAAATGAGGATTTAATTTGGTCAATCATGGTACTAGAAGTAATTTGATATAGATAAAGTGTCCAACTAAATATTGGAAAAAAATCAGTTGAAAACTTCATTTAGTTTTTCAAAAAATCAAATTAAGTAAAATTTTATTCCTGATGATGCCCATTTTATCCAACACCTCTTCTGAGCCTTGAAAGTAGGCATTTAGCTTGAATTTTGAATTTCATATAAAATCCCTATTATTCAACCTATTTCTTTTTATCCCTTTTTTTTCTTTTAGATATCAATTAATTTTATGTAAAACAAATCATTTTCATAATTTTTACCTGTATTTAATAGAATTATTAAAGGTTTAACATCACCCTGTAAGCATTTGGCACATTTTTTTTGCTATACTAATAAAAATAATAATATACTGGTAACAAAAAATTGATCAAATGATAAAATATTAATAAAAAAGAAAGATCAAATACCAGTGCATATGTTTTAAAAAAATACCAGTTGCACTGAAGAAGAGCTGCACCCTAGATACTAACCATCAAAAAAGTGTCCAGCACAATTTTGGCCGAACTTGTGCTGGACACTTTTGGTCAGTTGCAGTCATATGAGATAAATTCTTGCTATGGCAATGAAAAAAAATTTTTGGATTAAAAACTTCACTAGAAGTAGTTTTACATAGCCAAATTTTCTACCTAGATTTCATCCAAACCACAGGTGCACAATTTTTTTTCTTTGAAAAAAAGTCAATTTAGTACAATTTATCCCTGATGGCTCTCATTCGCTTCAACACCTCTACTGGCCTTTGATAGTAGGAATATTATTGGATTTCTCTTATCATATTTGATCCCTTTAACTTAATTTTTTATTCCTAATATTGCTTTTGGATATCAATTAATAATTTTTAAAATAAACTATTTTCATATTTTTATACATTTATTTAATAATATTATAAATGGCGTAACATCACCTGGTATGCATTTGGCACATGAGTTTTTTCTATACTTATAAAATTAATAATATAATGGCAACCAAAAATTAATCAAATGATATTAATGAGTGAGGAACAAATATAAAATAGCAGTAGACATGTTTGTAAGAAATACTAGATGAACTGAAGAAAAATTCTACCCTAGCTACTCTACATTAAAAAAGTGTCCAGCACAAGTTCGGCCGAACTTGTGCTGGACACTTATGGTCAGGTGCAGTCAGATGGGAGCAATTCTCTCTATGACAATGAAGATAAATGTTTGATATAAAATTACACTAGAAGTAGTTTGATATGGCAAAATTTTCATGCTGAAGTTTTGGTAAAGCTCAAGTGGATTTTTTTTTATTTTTACAAAAAAGAAAATTTACTGCAAGTTTAGCCCTGATTGTTCTAATTTAATTCAACATCTCTTTTTTTTGTTTATGGCAGGAATTTAACTTGGATTTTAATTTTCATCTTTGATTTCTTTTATTTTACTTTATTCCTCTCATATTGCTTTTGGATAGAAGTTTATTTTTTGTAAAATATATCATTTTCATATTTTTTTACCTTTATTTAATAATATTATAAAAGGTATAACATCACCCAGTATTCATTTGGCACACAATTTTTTGCTATACTGATAATATTAATAATATAATGGTGAGAAAAAATTAATCAATTGATAAATATGAGTGAGGCACAAAGATTTAATAACAGTGGAAATGTTTATAAGAAATTTCAGATGATTAAAAATGACTTGCACCCTGGATACTCTTCATGATAAAAGTGTCCAGCACAAGTTTGGCCAAACTTGTGATGGACACTTTTGGTTGCATGCCATCAGACGCTATGGTAAGGTAAACTCTTACAGTCGCCTTGCTGTAAGCAGAATCCGGAGGAGATGTGTGGATTTAGCTGAAAACCCCGTCCTTCCAATAAAAATAACAAAATGGGAATTCTAAATCACTAAGCTAACCAGTCTACTTGAATCTGATTGATAAAAATAATGAAACTCTAAAATATTTAACGCTTATTGAGATTTAATGAAAGTGGCTGTTGAGAAAGAAATACTGATAACAACAATTAAGGTGTACCAGTGAAAGATCTGAAAAGATTGACTTTTATGTTTTTATAATAATTTGAATTTTTATGAGACAGCAATAATCACGTCCCAGTGATGAAGACCTTTCTAAAGTTACCCTGTATGAAGTGTTATTTAAATTGTTGAGTAGTATTTCTAAAATGTTATATATAAGATAAAAAGTTATAAGGGTATTACAAATTATTTAATTTGTTGAGTAATAAAAAATGAGACAGTGGTGGTTAAAGATTAAGCTGTATGATGTGTCCCCCCTCTCAATTTTGAGTTTGAGAAGCGCTTAAGTATTCCTAGTCACGTGCCTAAGTTTTCCCCTCCAGAGCTCTCCCAGAGTCAATCCGGAGCCCGTACGGAGTCCGTACGGAGTCCGTACGGAGTCGAAACGGAGTCCGTCCGGACTTCCGGACTCAATTAGAACCTTAAAACTATAATAAAAAATCTAGAAAAATTAAACATATTAGAGCTACTTCCCCTTTACATACCAAACTAATTTTCGTAGTCTGCGCAGCTCTAATCACCCCGTGAAAATTCATCAAAGTTAAGTAATTTTTGAAAACGTAAATATTTCTATAAAACTTTAAAATTCATTTAAAAATATAAGAAAAATAGTTAAAATTCTGGGAAAATTTCCCAAGGTTCTTGAGTGAATTGACTTGATACTTATAAATTTTTCAGACCGTAAAAATAAGTATTCTCTGTAAAATAAATTGTATTTGTGTAGGCATTCGCTCGTGACCAATTTCTTCATATTTTAAACTCCAATAAATTAAATAAAACCCTTTTATAAAAAATAATAACGCCAATCTTGCACACCGTAATAACTCCATTTAGGTACTTAGGTGCCATACTAAACTTTAGGCTACCACATCCTCCCTCCAATCAAGAATGTCCCCATTCTTAAAACTTTGCATAAGTGGTTGAACACAATATTCATTTTTAACCTTCAACTACCATCTTCTTTAATCAACTATAAAATTCATCTTCATCAATATGTCTTCCAAAGAACTTGTTGCTCCATGTGAACTCTGCGCTCGATACCAGGTACCTTGTTTAATGTCCAACCCTAATCTTCCTGGAAGGACAGCTTGCGACTTATGCCGTGTGAAAAAAGTCAAATGTAACCGGCCATTAGTTCCTTCTAAAACAAACATATATTTAGGACCAGCAGCTCTCCCTGATCCCTCAACTTCTAAAAAGCAATCAAAAATTCCTGTCTTCTTAAAACAAATAAGATCAAAAGCAGCTTCAAAAGTTCAATCTTCATCAGCGGATCCCGGCCTTATTTTGCCTTCACAAGATCCTAATCCTATAACGCCAGTGCCCCCAACCAACTTTGCTGAGACTATGTTTCCTGGCTCTAAATGTAAGAACCTATTATCTTACTAAAAAAACTTTTAATCAAAATTGACTAAACCTATGACTTAATAACATATTTGAACTTCTAGCTGTCGAAATAACCAACACTGATGATGTTGGTAGAGTGAAGACGGACTATATCAATCATTATCCAAATTTTCATTGCTATCTTTTTCTTGACTTTACTAATGAGTTGAAACAAAAAAAGCTGGCCTATTTTCAAGAAACTCCAGCTAATAACCATGAAGACCTCATGAAAAGAAGAATTTTAATGCAAAGCTTTGATAATGATGTTGAACAATTTCAAAGAAATTATCTTTTCTAAAAGTATAACTTGATAAAATTTTGTTTTTGCTTGGTCTTCTTAAACTTTCAACATAATTGATGTTTTCTTTCTTCTCTGGCTTGATATAACATAAAATAAAATAATATAAATCTTGTGATGATTCCACTACTGAGAGCAAGGTTTGAATCCCTTCAGACTCCCATATACCAGTCTTCCTTCTTGTCACAGCATTGAGAGAGTGGATCTTCCTATGAGCTGAATACTCCTGATTCCAACCTCATAGGGCCCCCCATTGAGCCGAATTCTATGATTCCAATCTCGCCATAAGGTCCTCCAAGCTTCACACCAAAAATGGCCTAACACTGAGGCATTAAAAAAAATCATTCCCTAAAATCCAACTACCATCCTAACTTCTGATTCCTTCATCACAATTTTCAAACTTTGCCATACAGCAAACCCATAAAAATACTTTTGCCAGGCCTCCAATAATAATTTTAACTTTAGACCATGTTAAAGCGCCACAAATTTCACCTAATTAACCATTATTCTTTCCTTAGCATCATCACCACCTAAAATTTTAACCTCCTAAAGCTTATCAGCACCCAATTCCAGAAATAATTGAATAACCAGTTTAGAGTCTTAGTGAACAGTGATAAATTAAAAGATTGAATTGAGTTATCCAAACAAGATTGACATTCCAATTTAAAGTCTTGGTAGACCAAACATATAATCGATTGCCAATTTATGGTCATGGTGGACCAAAGATTGTTTAGGTACATAAATAACTTGATAAATTCCTAAATAAGGCCTAGGCTTGACCAAAGATTGAATAAATTTGATAATCCAGTTTAATGTCATAGTGGACCAAACATTTGATCGACAAGTAATCCAGTATAAGGCCATAGTGAACCAATGAATGTTGAATTATCCTGCAGATATTAATTTTCCAGTTTAAAGTCATAGTGGACTAAACAATGAATGAACCACCAGTTTAAAGTCATGGTGGACCAAACATTTGATCAATAAGAAATCCAGTTTAAGGTCATGGTGGACCCAACAGCTTGATAACAGTCCAGTTTAAGGTCTTGGTGGACCTAACATTTAATAACACTCCAGTTTAAGGTCTTGGTGGACCTAACATTTGATTGATAAAATTAAAAATAAAAAAAATCCGTCTCCCAAAAATATCCATAAAATATTGAACATTCTTGAAATTCAGTTTAAAGTCTTGAAGGACTAATAGCTCCAATATAAAATCTTTAATGAAAGTCTTGAAAATTAGCCAGTTTAAAGTCTTGGAGGACTAACAGCTCCAAAATTCATATAAAAACCTTAAGGAAAGTCTTGAGAGTAGCCAGTTTAAAGTCTTGGAGAACTAAAAGATCCAAAATATGTATAAAAAATCTTAAAGAACGTCTTGAACAGTAGCCAGTTTAAAGTCTTGGAGGACTAGAAGATCCAAAATATGTATAAAAACCTTAAAGAATGTCTTGAACAGTAGCCAGTTTAAAGTCTTGGAGGACTAACAGATGTCTTGAAGTAAAATCCCATAGGTATTGAGTTCCTTTAGACCCTGTTTCCTGTCTAAACTAAATGAATAAAAATAAAAAAATAGAATGAAGACCGAAAAATAAAACTAAGAAATATAATAATATTTTTGATTTAATTAATTAATTAATTTTTTTTTTTATTTTATTATTTTATTTTTTTTTATTTATTTATTTATTTTTTTATTTATTTATTTATTTATTTATTTTTTTTATTTTTATTTTTATTTTTATTTTTTATTTTTTTATTTTTTATTTTAATTTTGTTTTTAATTTAAAATAAAAGATTTTAGAAAAGATAGTTTTGAAATAAAAGTTAAAATTTAATTTTAAAGAAAGATAAATGAATCGTGAAAAGAAAGATAAAAAAGGTAAAAAGAATTATCAAAATTAAAATTTTAAAAGATGCCCCCCGGCCATTTGATGAACCGTACCCTTGACATCATACCCACATCCAAGTGCAACTTGATGTGGTTACACAATTTTAAGAAACTGAAAAGAAAAGAAAATAAATGAAAGTTTTTTAGAAGATAATTTTTATAATGATGATCACTGGGTGGGCTCCCTCCAATTTATAAAAATGATTAGAGACCACCAGTGAGCATCACCTTTACAATAATTCATAATATATATTAAAGAAAAGAAATCACAATCTAACATAAAAAAAATCATAAACAAAATAAAATAAAAGAATCTTGAATCCGGCGTTGAGAGCGATGTCTCTTGATTCGTTCCAGTTTATAGTCTTAGTGGACTTCCTAAAATTAAAAGACAAAGCCAGGATTCAACTAGAAACAGGGAAAATTTTGGAAACAAACATTATGGGGTAATTGTGTATAGAGCAGCCAGCCCATCAATTACCCCCACACTTGCCAATATTAAATTAAGAAGGTTCCCCTGTGAACACTTCTTCCAATAAATTTTTAAAAAAATTTTTCCAACACTATCTACACCCATATTTAAAGAATTTTAAGTTTTTGAAAATTTCAAAGAAGGTCTCATTGAATTTTGTTAAGTTCCATCATAGTTTCGTCGACCATATACAATGTAACGATAGTAAAGTATTTTGATAAAAAAAGAAGATAGTTTATCCTTGTTGCGGAGGTCGATAAGATTTTTATAAACATCATAGTTTATCCTCATTGCGGAGGAATCCATAAAATTTCGTCGATATCATAGTTTATCCTCATTGCGGAGTTAGACTTCGGCACTCCTGGTGCCTCTAGGATAGAACCGTTTCACTTGATCGGCCGCTACCCTCTTCGTCAATACTACTCCATCCAACTCTTCTAACACATATGAACCGCCAGAAACTTGCTCCTTGATTTTATGCGGTCCATTCCACCTATCTGCAAACATCTTTCCCCACTGGCTTTCCAAACTCCTATTATACACCAAGACCATATCACCTGGGATCAAAGGTTTCCTTAATTGATGTGCCAACCGCTCATCCCAATATCTGACTGATTGATTTCGGATCTTCATCATCCGCAAATATGCCTTTTCTAAATATTCTTCTTTCTTTTCTAGCTGCATCATTCTTGCACACAATAATTCTTCAGTAGTTTTGACCGTGTCCCAGTCAACTCCAAGATATGATTCAGCTTCTAAATCAACCGGTAAAACTGCTTTCTGTCCAAAAACAAGTTCATAAGGTGAAAATCCGGTCGTTCTTTTGGCAGTGATTCGATCAGCAAATAAGACTAAAGGTAAATAGTGCCTCCGCTTTCCAGCACTTGTCCCACACATTTTAACTAAAGCATACTTAATAACTTGATGCCCTCTTTCAACCATGCCTTCAGCTTCGGGATAATATGGAGTTGCTACCCTAACCTTTGATCCAACTTTCAATACGGCCTCTTTAAACTCTGTCCCAAATTCAGGACCTCCATCTACCGTTACCAACTTCATCACCCCATACCTATATACCCAATTATTCAAAAAAAATTCTGCCACATTTTTGGCAGTTAAATTAATAAGAGGCGCTGCCTCTACCCAACCAGATAAATCATCTCTGGCCACAATTAAATATTTATACCGTCCCTCTTTTATATGAACGGCATCTAAACTAACTCTTCCAAAGAGCGTATATTCACCGGTCGCGCGTCCAGGTTCTTTCGGCCTTAAATAACTTTGTCTTTGACATTCTTTGCATGACTGAACCCACTGTTTAACAGCCATCTTCATGCCAGGCCACCAAAATCAATCAGAAATTCTTCTAAAAGTTTCTCCAACGCCTCTATGCCCAAGATCTTCATGCAGTGATTTCAAAACTAATTCTTGCCCCTTCTCTTGAGTTATAACTACTTGAGGATTTGGATACCTTCTCCTCATTAAACGTCGACCAGATAGGTAAAACGTAGATGACTTCCTCTTGATAGCCACCCATTCATCGTCTTCACACTCTTCTGGCCTCTCTAAAGTCAACAAATATTTGACTAACAAAAAATAAAAACCAGTCTCACCCCAGACTTCATCTTGAAAATCAATTAATATAACATCAATAGGGACTTCTCTATCACCAATATCACCTGCACATGAATGAGCCAATAATCGTTGACCCCTAAATAAATCTTTAATTGAGCTATGTTGACGTTGTTCTTCTGAACCTTTGGATCCTTCGTAAACCGTATTCGAAAATACCTCTTTCTCTTTATCCACCTTTTTATTTAAATTCTCTAATTCTCCAACATATACACCATTCCTTAAATTACTACTATCCCACACTACCAATCCATCTTCCTCTACATACACCACATCTTCTTCTACCTCCTTTCTACCGAATTTATCTACACCTTTTCCAACACCTTTATTAACATAAAAACTATATTCCAGTTTATCCTCTTGGTGGAGGTCATCATCACCATAATCTAAACACAATAGTCCTGCCAGTTTAATCTCATGGGGGAGGTATGGAAAGTCTTCAGCTCCTTTAGTGCTGGCTTTGATAATAGGTATATCTTCATCGAACTCTTCTGAGTCTGAATCTTCTTCAGTGGGTGGTCTCCTTGATAAACCATCTGGCATAGTAAAAGTCTTGCCAGGCTTATGAACTAAATCAAACGAAAAATGTTGAATAAAAGCTACCCATCTCGTCATGGGTGCGTTCGGTAAACTTGGGGAATTAATCATCTGGATTAACGATTTCGCATCCACTTGCAACTCAAAATGTTGCCCCCACAAAATATGCTGAAGTTTCTTCAGTATTTTCGCCACACCACATAATTCCAATTTTGGTTGAGAATATCTTGATTCGACCTCAGTAAATACTACAGATTCATACCTAACTGGCCTGATGTAACCAGCTTTATCCATCTGAGACAAAACCGCCCCAGCTGCAACATGACTTGAATCAACTGCTAAATAAATTCTGCCAGCTTCTTTTCCATAATCCAACTTGTGCAGGACTAAATCCTTCCCTTCAACCTCCTTCAACTTCACAAACGCCTTCTCACACTCTTCATCCCACTCCCAGTCTGCATCCTTTCTCTTTAACCGTCTCAATGGAGCTGCCAATGAAGAAAAGTCCTTAATAAACATTCTAACATATACGCAAACGCCTAAAAACCCTCTAACTTTGGTCGTATTCTTGGGTCTTGGCCAGGACTGAATTTTTTTAACTTTCTTCTTGGACATAATCCTACCCTCTCTACATACCACATGGCCTAATATTTCTAAGGCTGGCACACAACATGAAAATTTTGAACCTGAAATAGTTAACCCAGCCTCTTCAATTCAAAACAAGATTCTTTCTAAAGTAATTGCAAACTCCCAAATGAATTTGCGTATCCTGGGATTCTCTTCCAACACCTCGTTATCATAGTCGGTTGTTGGTCCATTAATTCCTCCATCATCTATAAAGATTCCAGCATATTGTGGAATTTTGCCTTGAAGGATCCAAGCCATCTGAGCTTGATAAACTGCAACCGAATTTGTTGCTCCTTGAGGTAATCTTGTTAACTGTAAACATCCAAGTGGCGTATCGAATGTAGTGAGAGGCCTTGAGTCCGGATGTAACTCTCTCTCATCATATCCACCCATAATATCTCCCAATCCATAACACACTCTTCCTGCAAACGCTTCGACAAACTCCTCAGCACTAGGCGGTATCCCAGCATCCTTTATTGTAACCCTATTTAATTCCCTAAGATCATGAACAACTCTAAGCTTGCCATTTGGTTTCTTGATACAAAATACCGGACTAGAATAACTTGATGTTGATTGCTCATACAGTCCAGTGCGTATCCATTCTCTGACAACTTTGATATAAGCTTCTTTCAATGCAGCCGGAATAGGAATCGGTTTCTGCTGCCACGGTTCATGACATACCACAGGAATCTTGTAAGGCTCCCCATAGGAATGCTTCAACAAACCCCTCTCCTCTTCTACAAAAGCAATGGCCTTCTCTCGCTTGACCATCACATCCAACAACAACTTCTTCTCTTCTCCAGACAACCAACAATCAGGTCCAAAATTAACAACACCCAGTCTCTCAAAAGTGATTCTTGACGTCTCAGAAAATTCAGGCGGATTCTTTACCAAGGGACTTTCATAAGGATCTCTTGATAACCTTGGTCTTCTCAAAGGTGGATTTAATTCAGCAGGTAGCGGTTCATTAATAGGTCGAACTTTATTTGCTACTTTCTTATATTTGGCTGCGTCCACATCTAAATAAACTTGAGGTAAAACATTTTCTTTTGTATCGCCATTAAAACTTTCATCAAATGAATCTTCTTCATCGCCAGAATCAGAATAAGAAAAATTAGAAAAATATTTTAATTCATTATTAAATTTTACCCTTTTCTCCTTTCCCTCGTCTAATTTATAAACAGATTTTCCAAAACCTTTGCTTCCCTTTTCCAACAGTAAATCACCCGTAAAGAAAGTTGGCAGTTTAACCTCTTGCTGGAGAACCGGAATTGAATTTTCACAAAAATTATTTTTTTGTGTTTTAATTATACTGAGATTTTTTATTGGATTTTGATAAAATTTTCGCAGTTTACCCTCTTGCTGGAGGTCCAAAATAGAAGGAGATAATTGCAGTTTAACCTCTTGCTGGAGGTTATCGAACATACCCTTCCAATTTTTATCCAACCTAATTTGGCCCATTTTGCCTTTTTCACCGTTTTTAAATTCAATAGAAAAACCGGGTAAATCCAATAAACATATAGAAAAGTCCAAAACATATTTGCACTCCAAAGTAATATTAACAGAAAATAATTGAGAATCCACTTGAATTATCTCCAAGTGAGCTGACCTATTGCAATCCGGGATCTCATCCTGAGGAGAGATTACAACATTAGAGTGATCAGCCCCTGCTACCCCAAAAAATGAGGGCATTCATCCCTTTCCAACAAACATAATTCACCAGAAGCCGTCCGTTTAATATGCTGCTTCTTGGTGCAAACACAACACTGGCACAGAGTAGTAATCCCTGGCTGTGTTTCCCAACCTTCATCTCCAGGAGGCGCTAACCGCATGTGTAACCTCCGCATATCTTCACCGGTGATTTCCAAACTAATCCCCATGCCAGCTTGATACCCTATCCTGGCCTCAAAATCCATCAAAAAAAGACCACCAAGAACAGTTTTGACTGCTCCTCTGGCCACATAAAAGTGAACCTTACCAACAGATCCACCAATGCCTAACCTGACATGCTCAGCTGTGCCCATCAGCTCTGTTGCATGCCCTCCAATGCCTCTGAGGTTTCCCCCAGTTCCACTTTTAATTGGCAAGCCTATACTCGTTGCTTGCTCCAATGAAATTAAATTAATTTGAGACCCTGAATCGACCAAGGCCTTTACTTCTTTACCTTTAAGAGTTACCACCAGGTAACCCAGGGGAGCGGAAAAATGTGTATCTACATCTTCCCCAAACTTTTCAGCATTTTCACAAATATATTCCACCTCTCCAGTGGAAACCCAACGCCTCGTCAAATGCTTCTTTTGCTTTTCAGCAAGCGCCGGACTAATCGTAAATAACTCCCCCAAAGATAAGGGAATCTGCAGTTGATTCACCCTATTCAAAACTGTGTCCATGGCATTAGCTTGACCAGAAACTACTGGCCGCTCATACTGGAACTTTGATTTAACAACCTTGGCCCTGGGTACCTCTTGAGGTCCAACCAAGCCATCTTCACCCCCCATAATAACATCTTCACTTTCTATGACCCTAACTCCGTCACCAGCTTCTTGCACTAATCCTGATCCATTGCTAGTCCTTCTTACTCCCTCCGTTGGGATGGGACCGCTAAAACTTGGTCTGGGTAGAGACGCCAACGGTACCTCCTCCTCAGAATCCAAATCATCCTCTGGCATAGGCTCACCATTTAAATCAAACTTGCCATAACTAGGGGGCCCCATATCAGCAATCCCCTTCTGCATTTTATATAATTCGTCCTTAGAGTAAGGGTTCAATTTGTTGGCGGCAGTTTGAGCGCTAGAATTCTTGTCCTTAGAGTAAGGGTTCACTTTGTTATTGGCCTTGCCAGGATTAGCCCTCAATTGGCTTTGAATGCTACTTTTCGCCTTAGTAGCAGCTGCTCTTCTAGCAGCATTAACATCATATTCCCCAGCCATACAGCTAACCTCCACCTGGGCAACGGTCGCCAGCTCTAAACCACCAAAAGAAGTAGAAAATGTGGCTTTACTGACCTCTTTCTCTTTACCTTTGTCAGCTTTTCCACCATTACCATTACCATTTTTGCCACCCTTGGCATTAACATCTCCATCATTTATCTCTTCAAATATGGCTCTCCTTTCAGCCATTAAATTTCCTCTGACCAAATCAGAAGGAGACTGTCCATCACTGGGCTTGATGAACGAACCATCAGGAAATTTATAAACTTTACCATCAAATAAAACTTTCCCAGCATCCATATCCTTATCAAGAGCAAAACAAACTGTTGCTCTGTGCCCCCTCCTATTACAATAGGTGCACACCTTTGGCTCATCATAGCCAGCTCTATAACTACTACTACCATTCCCACCATTTCTCCCATTGCCTGGGAAGCGGTTACCATTATTATTGCCATTATAATTTTGACATTCATAACCTCTGGACTGATAAGAAGTCGATGTCGACGAAGAAGCAATTGGGGCCTTGTTAGCCTTCTGGGTTTCTTGAACAAATATTTTTAATTGTTACGTTAAATCGGCCAGGTGATCGACCATCTTATTATCTACATTGCCCTCAACTTTAGCAGCAGGTAATCCCATTTGAGCCTTCTTGGCCTCCTGGGCTTTGACCATAATATCGTTGTTTTCGGCCAAAACTTGGCTAACCTTGCTAACATATTGAGCGCATGACTCTTGATATTTGTCCAACGCCAATAACTTTAGATGGGCTTGAATGTTGTCCTTGATAACCTCCAGAGCCGGCAGTTTCTGCTCACCATTAGGCAGTTCCTTCATCAAATCTTTTCTTGAAAGATCCTTCAAGAGGTCCATACGAATATCCCTGCTGCATGCTGACCAAAACAAATCTTTTGCTTGGTTCTCATGCACTAACTCGTCCACCAGTATGAGATATTCCACCACTTCATCAAACTGAACACAGAGCATTTTGAAGTCAGCCATAGAAGAAACTCCACCTTTTGCTTGCCAGTCTCCAAAAATTTTATTGAGGTCCATCATAGTAAACCTAACACCCCATCTATCAACCATAGCTTTAGAAAGCTTAACCCAATCCTTGTCTTTGAATGCCTGCATAGCAATAACCTCTTTTTCCACCTCCCTATCAGCAATAAAGAATCTAACTTGCTTCACCATGTCCACATGAGAAGCACCATCAACAGCAGCCGCAGCTTCATACCTGCTAATGAACCATTTAACCTCCTCCCCATCAAACTTTGGGCCATCCCAAGAAACAATCCTAACAGAGGGAGTAAGAGGGTTAGAAGATCCAGAAGCAACAGCAGAAGAAGACATCCCAATAAGTAATTAAAAGCGTTAACAATCGATAAAATAACAAGCCTCTTGCAGGCCAATAACAAAAATCCAATTAGAGTTCCAGAAAATAAGCCTCTTGCAGGCTAATAATGTTCTTGATCCAAGTAAGTCTTTAAAGAAAGCTAGAGAAATCGAACCCCATGTTGGGCGCCAACTATGGTAAGGTAAACTCTTACAGTCGCCTTGCTGTAAGCAGAATCTGGAGGAGATGTGTGGATTTAGCTGAAAACCCCGTCCCTCCAATAAAAATAACAAAATGGGAATTCTAAATCACTAAGCTAACCAGTCTACTTGAATCTGATTGATAAAAATAATGAAACTCTAAAATATTTAACGCTTATTGAGATTTAATGAAAGTGGCTGTTGAGAAAGAAATACTGATAACAACAATTAAGGTGTACCAGTGAAAGATCTGAAAAGATTGACTTTTATGTTTTTATAATAATTTGAATTTTTATGAGACAGCAATAATCACGTCCCAGTGATGAAGACCTTTCTAAAGTTACCCTGTATGAAGTGTTATTTAAATTGTTGAGTAGTATTTCTAAAATGTTATATATAAGATAAAAAGTTATAAGGGTATTACAAATTATTTAATTTGTTGAGTAATAAAAAATGAGACAGTGGTGGTTAAAGATTAAGCTGTATGATGTGTCCCCCCTCTCAATTTTGAGTTTGAGAAGCGCTTAAGTATTCCTAGTCACGTGCCTAAGTTTTCCCCTCCAGAGCTCTCCCAGAGTCAATCCGGAGCCCGTACGGAGTCCGTACGGAGTCCGTACGGAGTCGAAACGGAGTCCGTCCGGACTTCCGGACTCAATTAGAACCTTAAAACTATAATAAAAAATCTAAAAAAATTACACATAATAGAGCTACTTCCCCTTTACATACCAAACTGATTTTCGTAGTCTGCGCAGCTCTAATCACCCCGTGAAAATTCATCAAAGTTAAGTAATTTTTGAAAACGGAAATATTTCTATAAAACTTTAAAATTCATTTAAAAATATAAGAAAAATAGTTAAAATTCTGGGAAAATTTCCCAAGGTTCTTGAGTGAGTTGACTTGATACTTATAAATTTTTCAGACCGTAAAAATAAGTATTCTCCGTAAAATAAATTGTATTTGTGTAGGCATTCGCTCGTGACCAACTTCTTCATATTTTAAACTCCAATAAATTAAATAAAACCCTTTTATAAAAAATAATAACGCCAATCTTGCACGCCGTAATAACTCCATTTACGTACTTAGGTGCCATACTAAACTTTAGGCTACCACAACGCAATCAATTCTTTTTATGGAAATGAGACTGAATATCACTCCATCATTGCACTGAAAGTAGTTTTACATAGACAAATTGTCCCCTGGAAGTTTGTTTAAACCTAAGGTAGACAATTTTTTCCTTTGGTAAAAAGTAAATTTGATCCATGTTAATATATGATGGTGCCCATTTTTTCTGAAGCCTCTACTGGCTCATGATAACAGAAATGATACTTAATATCTTTATTTCATGTTTGATCTCTTTAATTTTAATCTTACCCTTTTATTTATCCTTTAGCTTTTAAATATCATTTTTATTTTGGTAAAACTGATAACTTTAACATTTTTTTATATTTATTATATTATATTATTAAAGTTGTAAAATCATCCAGTGTACATTCATTACACATTTTTTTGCTATACTAAAAACATTAATAATATAATGGTGACTAAAAAATAATCAAATAATAAATATGGATGACACAGAAAGATCAAATACCCATAGACATTTTTAAAATTAATATAAGATTAACTGAAGAAGACTTGCACCCTAGCTACTCTCCATCATAAAAGTGTCCAGCACAATTTCAGCTGAGCTTGTGCTGGACACTTTTGGTTGCATGCAGTCAGATGGTATAAATTTACTCAATGGAAGTTAAAATGAATTTTTTCTCAATCATTGCACAAGAAGTAGCTTTATACTGCTATACTATCCTCGCGATTTTTTGGAAAACATCAGGTGGACACTTTTATTAATTTAAAAAAAAAGAAAAAATATTCCAAATTTAGAACTGGTGGTGCAAATTTGGTCTGAAAACTCAAATTATCTTTGATGGCAGAAATTTTATTTGAATGTTTAATTTCATATTTAATCACTTTTATTTTACTTTTTTATTCCTGTTTTTGCTTTCAAATATCAATTTATTTATTGTAAAACTAATAATTTTCATATTTTTTTTACTTTTATTTAATAAGATTATGAAAGATGTAGCATCTCCCAGTATGCATTTGGCTTACAAATTTTTTCAATACTAATAACATTAATATTATAATGGTGAAAAACAATGAATCAAATGATAAATATGAATGACACAGAAAGATCATATACAAGTGGATTTGTTATAAGGAATACCTGATGAACTGAAGAAGACCTGCACCCTAGATACTCACCATCATAAAAGTGTCCAGCATAAGTTCGGCCGAACTTGTGCTGGACACTTTTGGTTGCATGCAGTCAGATGGGATAAATTTACTCTATGGAAATGAAAATGACATTTTGCTCAATCATTGCACAATAAGTAGTTTGATATTGCCAAAATTTCCTCCTGATGAATTTTCAAAACTCATCAGGACACTTTATTTGGTTTAACAAAAAAGAAAATATAGTGCAAGTTTAGCCCTGGTGGTGCACATTTGATCTAACACCTCTACTTGTTATTGATAGTGGGAATTTTCCTTAGATTTTTTTTCTTATTTTATCCCTTTTATTTTACTTTTTTATTTCTCATATTGCTTTGGATATCAATTTTTAATTTTTAAAATAAATAATTTTCATACTCTTATACCTTTATTTAATAATATATGATTAAAGGTGGAACACCACCTGGTATGCATTTTTCACACAAGTTATTACTATAGTAATAACGTTAACAATATAATGATGACAAAAAATTAATCAAATGGTAAATTTAAATGACACAGAAAGATCAAATTCCAGTGGAAATGTTTATAAGAAATCCCTTTTGAGTTTTAAGAAGATTTGCTGTATGCCTACTCTCAATTATAAAAGTGTCCAGCACAAGTTCGGCCGAACTTGTGCTGGACACTTTTGGTTTCATGAAGTCATATGAGATAAATTCTCTCTATGGAAATAAAAAATGATATTTCACTCAATTATTGAAGTAAAGAATGTTTAATATTTTAAAATTGTCCCCTGGATGTCTGTACAAACCTCAAATCAAAATTTATTAGCTATACATAAAAGTAAGTTTAGACCAAGTCTTGACCTAGGGGTCCCCAACTGTCCCAACACCACTTCTGGCTCTTGATAGTAAAAATTTTACTTGTATTTTTTATTTCGTATTTGATGCCATTTATTTTCATTTTACTTTTATATTACTCTTTTTAATTTTAAATATCAATTTATTTTTTTAAAAACTGAACATATTCATATTTTTTTAACTTTATATAATAATATTATTAAAGTTGTAACATCCCCAATTTTGCATTTGGCATGCAGGTTTTTGCTATACTAGAAACATTAATAATATATATGGTGACAAGAAATTAATTATAAGATAAATATGAATGATAAAAAAAAGTTAAAAACCCAATAGAAATGTGAAAAACAAAAAACTGATGTACTGAGAAACACTTCCACCCTAGCTACTCTCCATCATAAAAGTGTCCAGCACAAGTTCGGCCAAACTTGTGCTGGACACTTTTTTTCAGGTGCAGTCAGATGGGATCAATTCTCTCTGTGGAAATTAAATTAAAAAAATGCTAAATAATTACATTAGAAGTAGTTTGGTATGGCTGAATTAACCACTATGAGTTTTTCCAAACCTCAGGTGAAAAATTTTTTATCTTTAAAAAAAATTAAATTTTATCAAATTTAGCCCTGATGGCACCCATTTGTTTCAACACCTCTACTGGCTCTTGAAGGCAGGAATTTTTCTTGAATTTTTCTTTTTCATATTTGATCTCTTTTACTTAACTTTTTTATCACTCATGTTAAATTTGGATATTAATTTATAATTTTGGAAAAGAAATCATTTTCATATTTTTTTAACATTTTTTAATAATATTATAAAAGGTGTAATATAACATGGCATGCATTTGGTGCACCAGTTTTTTCTGTACTAATAAAATTAATAAAATTCTAATGACAAAAAATTAATCAGATAATAAAATATGAATAACTCAGAAAGATCAAATACCATTTTACGTGTTTTAAAAAATTAACAGTTGCACTGAAGAAGACCTGCACCCTAGCTACTCTCCATAATAAAAGTGTCCAGCACAAGTTCAGCAGAACTTGTGCTGGACACTTTTGGTCAGGTGCAGTCAGATGGGATCAATTCTCTCTATGGAAATGAAAAAAATTATTTGATAAGAAACTTCACTAGATGTAGTTTGATATAGCTGAATTATCCACCTAGAGTTCATCCAAACCACAGGTACACAATTTTTTATCTTTAAAAAACAATCAATTAAGTACAATTTATCCCTGACGGCTCTCATTTGCTTCAACATCTCTACTGGCCTTTGATATTAGCAATAATACTTGGATTTCTTTTTTCATATTTGATCGCTTTAAATTAATTTTTTATTCCTCATATTGCTCTTGGATATCAATTAATAAATTTTAAAATAAATTATTTTAATATTTTTATACATTTTTTTAATAATATTATAAAATGTGTAACATCACTCAGTATGCATTTGGCACACAATTTTTTGCTATACTTATATAATTAATAATATAATTAAGACAAAAAATTAATCAAACAATATGTATGAGTGAGGCACAAAGATAAAATACCAGTAGACATGTTTGTAAGAAATACCAGATGAACTGAAGAAAAATTCTACCCCAGCCGCTCTCCATCATAGAAGTGTCCAGCACAAGTTCGGCCAAACTTGTGCTGGACACTTTTGGTCATGTGCAGTCAGATGGGATCAATTCTCTGTATGGCAACAAAAAATTTTTTTTATCAAATTTCACTAGAAGTAGTTTGGTTTAGCTGAATCATCCACCTGCTTTTCTGCCCAATATCAGGTGTATAATTTTTTATCTTTAAAGAAAAGTTCACTTATTACAATTAAGCCCTGATGGCTCCCATTTTGTTTAACACCTCTACTGGCTCTTGATAGCAGGAATTTTACCAGTATTTTTTTCATATTTTAACTCTTTGACTTTTATTTTACTCTTTTATTCCTCTTTTTACTTTTAAATTTCAATTTAATTTTTGTAAAACTATTCCTTTCCATATTTATTTACATCTATTTTAAAAAATTATTGAAGGTATAACTTCACATGGTATGCATTTGGTAGACAAGGTTTTGCTATACTAATAACATTAATAATATAATGGTGATAAAATATTAATCGGATGATAAATATGAAAGATACAGACTGATCAAATACCAGTAGACATGTTTATGAGAAATACAAGATGAACGAACTGAAGAAAATTTCCACCCAAGCTACTCTCCATCATAAAAGTGTCCAGCACAGGTTCGGCCGAACTTGTGCTGGACACTTTTAGTCACGTGCAGTCAGATGGGATCAATTCTCTATATCGCAACAAAAAAACATTTTTTTATTAAACTTCACTACAAGCAGTTTTGTTTAGCTGAATCATCCACCTGTTGTTCTTCCCAACCTCAGGTGTATAATTTTTTATCTTTAAAAAAAAGGTCACTTATTACAATTTAGCCCTGATGGCTCCCATTTTTTTCAACACTTCTACTGGCTCTTGAGAGCAAGAATTTTACTAGTATTTTGTTTTTCATAATTGATCTCTTTGAGATTAATTTTACCTTTTTATCCCTCATATTGCTTTTGTATATCAATTTATTTTTTGTAAAACAAATCATTTTCATATTTTTTTACCTTTATTTAATAATATTATAAAAGGTGTAACATCACCCGGTATGCATTTGGCACACGAGTTTTTGCTATACTTATAATATTAATAATATAATGGTGACAATAAATTAATCAAATGATATATATGAGTGAGGCACAAAGATGAAGTACCAATGGACATGTTTATAAGAAATACCAGATTAACTGAAGAAAAATTCTACCCTAGCTACTCTCCATCATAAATGTGTCCAGCACAAGTTTGGCCAAACTTGTGCTGGACACTTTTTGTCACATGCAGTCTGGTGTGATCAATTCTCTCTCAATCATTGAACTAGAAGTTGTTTGATATGGCTAAATGGTTATGCTGAAGTTTTTTTAAACCTCAGATTGGCACTTTTTTGTTTTTCAAAAAAGCAATTATAGTCCAAGTTTAGCCTCACTGGTGGACATTTGCCCCAACATGTCTACTTGCTCTTGATGGCAGTATATTTATTTTAATTTTTTATTTCATATTTGATTCCTTTAATTTTACCTTTTTATCCCTCATATTGCTTTTGTATATCAATTTATTTTTTGTAAAACAAATCATTTTCATATTTTTTTACCTTTATTTAATAATATTATAAAAGGTGTAACATCACCCGGTATGCATTTGGCACACAAGTTTTTGCTATACTTATAATATTAAAACATAATGGTGACAAAAAATCAATCAAATGATAAATATGAGTGAGGCACAAAGATCAAATACCAGTGGACATGTTTATAAGAAATACCAGATGAACTGAAGAAAAATTCCACCATAGCTAACCTCCATCATAAAAGTGTCCAGCACAAGTTCGGCCGAACTTGTGCTGGACGCTTTTGGTCACATGCAGTCTGATGTGATCAATTCTCTCTATTGCAATGAAGATGAATTTTTCTTCAATAATTGCACTTGAAGTTGTTTGATATGGCAAAATTGTCATCCTGAAGTTTTGGTAAAGCTCCAGTGGATTTTTTTTTATTTTTACAAAAAAGAAATTATAGTCCAAGTTTAGTGCCACTGGTGGGCGTTCACCCCATCATGTCTACTCGCTCTTGATGGGAGGAATTTCACTTTAATTTTTTATTTCATATTTGATCCCTTTAATTTTACCTTTTTATCCCTCATATTGCTTTTGGATATCAATTTATTTTTTGTAAAATAAATCATTTTCATATTTTTTTACCTTTATTTAATAATATTATAAAAGGTGTAACATCACCCAGTATGCATTTGGCACACGAGTTTTTGCTATACTTATAATATTAATAACATAATGGTGACAAAAATCAATCAAATGATAAATATGAGTGAGGAAAAAAGTTCAAATACCAATTAATCAATAGTTCTTTTTAATATTATAAATTTTTTGATTAAATAAAATGGTAATAATGAATTATATTTTTCATCCACAATTCCACTCTAATGATTCCCACTGCACAAAAAGGGTTCACTTGGTCCTTTCTTTACTGCTTGTGCATATATTTTATTGCCCACAGTACTACAATTTTTTGTAGTGATTATCCCACATCTGATTCAGGAATATTTTTAAACAATATAAGTTTTTTTTACAAAAGACCTTATCATATTTAATATCCCACAAAAAATACAACCTGTTTTTGTATTAAAGCCCGTTAATTATTAAGAAATTGTTAAAATAATTAGATTAAACCCTGGCACAGCTAGATCCATACCAACCGACCTAAAGTCTTTTCAATATTGAAAACAATTAAATAAAATTATGATATCATAATAAATTATGGGCACCAACCATAATTCAGCACTTCTCATTTGCTCTGCTGCAAAATGAGTGCATGTAGCATTTTTCTAACGTCGGACTGTTTTTCTTCCTTCCCTCACACCTTTAGTCCAGAATAAAAATTTAGTATGAGTTTTGGTCAAAATGGTTTGCCAGTGTTATCTGTATGCAATATGAATTCATATTGCATATTTCTATTTATGCATAAAATATACTCGTTAAGCATCATTTTTTTGCATTTTTCAATCATTATGCATATTTATGCATATTTTTATGCATATTTATTCTTCATAGTCATTATGCATACACTTTGGATAGGCAATTCACATCAATTTTTAGCATGCAATAAGTATCCACCATGCAAATTCAAATGCATATGCATCTATATCATACATGCAACATATATTCAAGTTTAATATTTGAATATTAAGGTATGCTAAGTGATGATGTTCAACCTTTTGCCAAACCTGAGATTAACTGATGTTCAATGTGGTTCTTAAGATCTGCTCAAGGAGGGATTGTTCTGGATTCAATCTGTGACAGTTTATTTTTTCAATGTTTTTTCATCAGATTTAAAAACATCTTTCTGACAGTTTCAGGATGGTTTCCCAACAGTTTCCTGACAAATTCCTAATAGTTTTAAAAAGAGGGAACTGCTAGCAGTTCACCCCCAGATTTCCCGTGGTGAAGGCTCTTAAAAAATCAATAATGGTCTAACTACAACCCTGACTTATAATTCCTTCATCACAATTTCATCCATTTCTATTCAGCAACCTTTACAAAATACTTTAGCCAGGCTTCCAATTTTTAATTTTAAACTTTTAGACCATGTTAAAGCGCCACAGATTTCACCAAATAGATTGAAATTCCAGTTTAAAGTCTTGGTAGACCAAACATTTAATTGATTGCTAGTTCCAACTACTATCCTAAACCTTTCTCCAAAAATATCCATAAAATTTTGAACGTCCTTGAAAATTAGCCAATTTAAAGTCTTGAAGGACTAACAGCATACCTTGAAATAAGATCATAAACAGCCAGTTTAAAGTCTTGGAGGACTAAGATCCAATGAGGAACCAAATTCTTAAAATAAAATCGTAAAAACTATCCAGTTTAAAGTCTTAGTGAACTAACAGATCTTGAATACAAATAAGACCTTAAAGAAAGTCTTTAAAAGAAGCCAGTTTAAAGTCTTGGAGGAATAAGATATCCCAAAATATCAAATATAACCCTTTAAAGAAAGTCTTGAATAATAGCCAGTTTAAAGTCTTTGAGGACTAGCAGATCCCAAAATTTGAATAAAACCTTAAAGAAAGTCTTGAAAGTTAGCCAGTTTAAAGTCTTGGAGGACTAACAGATCTTGAAGTAGGATCCAATTTTGCTTGAGCTCCACTTGACCCTTTTTCCCATATAAAATATACTATAAAAGAAATAAACCAAAAGACAAATTGAAAATTAAATTTAACAAAATTTAAAAAAAAATTGTATGTTTATATCTTTATTTTATTTTTATTTTATTTTTATTTTATTTATTTTTTACTTTTTATTTTTTATTAGTTTTTTTTAAAGATGAAAATAATAAAAGTTTATACAAGATTGTTATGTAATAAAATTAAAAATTTAATTTTATAAAAAATGTAAACAAATTTGAAATAAAGAATTTATGAAATGTAAAATAAAATTTAAAAGATGCCCCCCAGCCAATTGATGAGCTGTACCCTTGACATCATACCCACATCCAAGTGCAACTTGATGTGGCTACACAATTTTGAGAAATTGAAAGTACAAAATTAATAAATGAAAGTTTAGGAAAATAAAATTTTATGACAATGATAACTGGGTGGGATCCCTCCAATTTGTAAAAATGATTAGAGACCACCAGTGAGAATCACCCTTAACAATATTTATAGTATTATAAAAATTAAAATGAAAGAAAAACATAATTCATTATATAAAAATCTAACATAAAAGAAATAACAAAAACAAAAATATAAAAGAATCTTGAATCCGGCAGTGGGAGCATTGTCTCTTCATACGTTCCAGTTTATAGTCTTAGCAGACTTCCTATAGATCAAAGACAAATCCAGGATTAAACTAGAAACAGGGAAAAATTGGTAACAAACATTGTGGGGTAATTGTGTATAGAGCAGCCAGCCCATCAATTACCCCCAAACTTGCCAATATTTAATTCAGAAGGCTCCCCTGTGAACACATCTACAAATAAAAAAAATTTATCAATCCAACATATATCTTCCCCATAATTTTTCTTGCTTTTAAAAGTTTTAAGAATTTTCAAACGAGTGTCTTCATAAATGTCTTAAATTTTGTTAATGTTTTTGTCTCCCATACCATAGTAAAACGACAGTAATATTTTTAATAACAAAGTAGTTTATCCTCATTACAGAGTTAAACTTTGACAAAATTTTATTTAATTGATTATGTAGTTTATCCTTGTTTCGGAGTCCCTTTAAAACAATTTTAGAGATACTTTACCCTCATTTTGGAGTTAACCTTCAGCACTCCTGGTACCTATAGGATAGAACCGCTTGACTTGATCGGCTGCTACCCTCTTCTTCAAAGCTACTACATCCAGCTCTTCTAGCACATATGAGCGGCCAGATAATTGTTCCTTGACTTTATACGGTCCATTCCACCTATCTGAAAACATCTTGCCCCATTAGCTCTCCAAACTCCTATTATACACCAAAACTATATATCCATTTTTCAAAGGTTCTCTAAGTCAATGTGCCAACCAATCATCCCAATATCTTACTGACTGATTTTGGATCTTCATCATCCGCGAATATGCCTTTGATAAGTACTCTTCTTTCTTTTCTAGCTGCATCAATCTTGCACATAATAACTCTTCAGTAGTCTTGACCATCTCCCAATCAACTCCAAGATATGATTCAGCTTCCAAATAAACCGGTAAAACTGCTTTCTGTCCAAAAACAAGTTCATAGGGTGAAATCAGGTTGTCCTTTTGGCAGTAATTTGATCAGCAAAAATAACTAAAGGTAAATAATGCCTCCACTTTTCAGCACTTGACTCACACATTTTGACTAAAGCATCCTTAATAACTTGATGCCCTCTTTCAACCATATCTTCAGCTTCAGGATAATAAGGGGTTGCTACCCTAACCTTTGACCCAACTTTTGATATAGCTTCTCTAAACTCTGTCCCTAACTCAGGACCTGCATCTACCGTTACCAATCTCATAACTCCATATCAATAAACCCAATTTTTCAAAATAAATTCTGCCACATTTTTGGCAGTCAAATTAAAAAAAACCACTGCCTCTACCCAACCAGATAAATAATCTCTGGCTACAATTAAATATTTATACTGTCCCTCCTTAATATGATCGGCATCCAAGCTAACCCTTCCAAAGAGAGTGTTTTTGCCTGTAGAATTTACAGGTTCTTTTGGCCTTAAATAACTTCTTCTTTGACATTATTTGCATGACTGAACCCACTTTTTAACAGCCATCTTCATGCCTGGCCACCAAAATCAATCAGCAATTCTTCTTTACGTCTCTCCAATGCCTCCATGCCCAAGATCATCATGCAGTGACTTTAAAACTAATTCTTGCCCTTTCTTTTGAGTTAAAACTACTTGAGGATTTGGATAACTCCTTTTCATTAATTGTCAAACAGATAAGTAAATTGTAGATGACTTCCTTTTTATAGCCACCCATTCATCATCTTCACAATCTTCTGGCCTTTCTAAAGTCAATAAATATTTGACCAACAACAAATAAAAACCAGTCTTACCCCAGACTTAATCTTGAAAATCAATTAATATAATATCAATAGGCACTTCTCTATCACCAATATCACCTGCACATGAATGAGGCAATAGACGTTGACCACAAATTTGATTCTTGATTGAGCTATGTTGATTTTCTTCATCTGAACCTTTTGACCTCTTAGAAGCCGAATTCGAAAATACCTCTTTCTTTTTTTCACCCTTTTTAACCAAATTTTCTAACTCTCCAACATATACACCCTTCCTTAGCCTACTAATATCCCAAACTACCACTCCATCTTCTTCTACCTCTTTTTTACTGAATTTATTCACACCAAGTTCATCAATTTTATCAACCTAAAAATAAATTTCCAGTTTATCCTCTTGGTGGAGGTCATCATCGCAATCATCTTAACACAATAGTCCTGCCAGTTTAACCTCATGGGGGAGGTATGGAAAGTCTTCAGCTCCTTTAGTGCTGGCTTTAATCATAGGTATATCTTCATTGAACTCTTCTGAGTCTGAATCATCTTCAGTGGGTGGTCTTCTTAACAAACCATCTGGCATAGTAGAAGTTTTTCCAGGCTTATGAACTAAGTCAAAAGACAAATGTTGAATGAATGCTACCCATCTAGTCATAGGTGCATTTGGTAAACTTGGGGAATTAATTATTTTAATTAAAGATTTTGCATCCACTTGCAATTTGAAGTGTTGGCCCCACAAAACATTTAGAAGTTTCTTTAAAATTTTTTCCACTCCACAAAGTTCCAATTTTGGCTGAGAATATCTTGATTTGACTTTGGTGAATACCACAGATTCATACCTAACTGGCCTAATGTAAGCAGCTTTATCCATCTGAGACAAAACTGCCTCAGAAGCAACCTGACATGAGTCAACTGCTAAATAAATCCTACCAGCATCTTTTTCATAATCTAACTTGTGCAGGAATAAATCCTTCCCCACAACCTTCTTCAATCTCTCAAATGCCCTTTCACACTCTTCATGCCACTCCCAGTCTGCATCCTTTCTCGTCAACCTTCTCAACAGAGCTTCCAATGAAGAAAAGTCATTGATAAACATTTGAACATAAACACATATGCCTAAAAACCCCCTAACTTTGTTCGTATTCTTGGGTCTTGGCCAGGACTGAATTTTATTCACTATCTTCTTGGACATAATCCTACCCTCTCTACATATCACATGTCCTAAAATCTCTAAAGCTGGCACACAACATGAAAATTTTGAACCAAAATAGTTAAACCAGCTTCTTCAATTCTAAACAAGATCCTCTCTAAAGTGATTGCATACTCCCAGATGAATCTTCATATCCCTGGGTTCTCCTCCAACACTTCATTATCATAATCTGTTAAAGGTCCTTTAATTCCTCCATTGTCAATAAAGATTCCAGCATATTGAGGAATTTCATCTTGAAGAATCCAAGCCATCTGAGCTTGACAAACGGCAACTGAATGTGTTTCTCCTTGAGGTAATCTTGTCAATTGTAATTGTCCTAGCAGTGTATCAAAAGTAGTGAGAGGCCTAGAGTCTGAATGCAACTCTCTCTCATAATATCCCCCCATAATATCTCCTAAACCATAACACTCTCTCTCAGAAAACGCTTCCACAAACTCCTCAGCATTAGGTGGTATACCAGCATCCTTTATTGTAACCCTATTTAATTCACTGAGATCATGAAATACTCTAAGTTTGCCATTTGGTTTCTTGATACAAAATACCAGACTAGAATAACTTGATGATGATTGCTCATACAGTCCAGTGCAAATCCCTTCTCTGACAACTTCAATATAAGCTTCTTTTAATGCAGCCAGGATTGGGATGGGTTTTTGCTGCCACGGTTCATGACATACTATAGGAATCTTGTAAGGCTCCCCATAGGAATGCTTCAACAGATCCCTCTCCTCTTCTACAAAAGTAATGACCTTCTCTTGCTTGACCATCACATCCAACAACAACTTCTTCTCTTCTCCAGAAAACCGACCATCAGGCCCAAAATTAACAACACCTAATATATCAAAAGTGATTCTTGACGTTTCAGAACATTCAGGCAGATTCTTCACCAAGGGACATTCATAAGGATCTCTTGATAGCCTTGGTCTTTTCAAAGGTGAATTTAATTCAGCCGGTAGCGGTTCATTAATTGGTCGGATTTTATTTGCTACCTTCTTATATTTTGCTGCTTCCACATCTACATAAACTTGAGGTAAAATATTTATTTTTGTATTGCCATTGAAATTTTCATCAAAGGAATTCACTTCATTGTCAGAATCAGAATCAATATAAGTAGAAAAATATTTTGTTTTATTTTTAAATTTAACCATTTTATCTGATCCATCATCTAGTTTATCAAAATTCTTCCAACACCTTTAATTCTCTTATCCACCATAAAATCAACAGTAAAAAAAGTTGGCAGTTTATCCTCTTTCTGGAGGACTGGAATCGAATTATCAAAAAAATTATTTTTTTGTGTATTAATTATACTAAGATTTTTTATAGAATTTTGATGAAATAATTGCAGTTTACCCTCTTGCTGGAGGTCTGGAATCAAATTATCACAAAAATTATTTTTCTGTGTTTTAATTATACTAAGATTTTTTATAGAATTTTGATGAACTAATTGCAGTTTACCATCTTGCTGGAGGTCAGAAAATAAACCATTCCAATTTTTATTAAACATAATATTTCCCATCTTCCCCCTAGATCCATTCTTGAATGCAATTAAAAATCTTGACAGAGAAGTGAGACAAACCAAAAAATTGAAAACATAATAACAATTTAACATATTATTAACAAAAAATAAGTGAGAATCCACTTGAATTATCTCCAAGTGAGCTGACCTATTGCAATCCGGGATCTCATCCTGGGGAGAGATTGCAACATTAGAGTGATCAGCCCCTACTACCCCAAAAAATGAGGGTCACCAAAATTCCCCTCTAAACATAATTCACCAGAAGCCGTCCGTTTAATACGCCGCTACTTGGTGCATACACAATATTGACACATAGTGGTGATCCCTGGCCATGTCTCCCAACCTTTGTCTCCAGGAGGTGCCAACCGCATATGAAGCCTTCTCATATCATCCCCTGTAATCTCCAAACTAATGCCCATACAAGCTTGATAACCAATACGGGCCTCAAAATCTATTAAAAAAGGACCACCAAGAACAGTTTTAACCGCCCCTCTGGCCACATAGAAATGAACCTTTCCAACTGATCCACCAACACATAACTTAACATGCTCTGCTGTACCCATCAGCTCAGTAGCATGCCCTCTAATACCTCTGAGGTTTCCCCCAGTGCCAGATTTAATAGGCAGACCAATACTGGTAGCCTGCTTGAAAGAATAAGATTAATTTGAGACCCTGAATTGACCAGGGCCTTAACCTCTCTACCATTGAGAGTAACCATCAAAAAACATAAAGGTGAAAAAAAATGAGTTTCGACCTCCTCACCAAACTTCTCCACATTTTCACATATCTATTCCACCTCTCCTGTGGACACTCTTCTCCTTGTCATATGCTTCTTCTGCTTTTCTGCAAGGGCTGGACTAATCATAAATAATTTGCCTAAGGATAAAGGGATTGGAAGTTGATTTATTCTTCCTAAAACCATTTCCATCGCATTCTCTTGTCCAGAAACAATTGGCCTCTCATATTGAGCCCTAGATTTTGTTACCTTAGCCCTGGGCACCTCTTGGGGACCCACATTGCCATCCTCACCCCCCATAATAACATCTTCACTACTAATAACCCTAGCTCCATCACCAGCTACTTTCACTAATCCAGATCCATAACTGGTCCTCCTTACCCCTTCCATAGGAGTAAGACCACTAAAACTTGGTCTGGGGAGAGATGCCAAAGGTACATCCTCCTTAGAATCTGAATTTTTGTCCATAGTCATAGGCTCACCATTAAAATCCAACTTTCCAAAACTAGGAGGCCCCATATCAGCCATCCCCTTCTGCATATTAAAAATTTTTTCCTTAGAGTAAGGTTTCTTTTCCAACTTTTTAACTTCTGCCTTTCCCGGTTTAGCCCTTGATTGGCTCGGTATGCTACTCTTAGCCTTAGTAGCAGCTGCTCTTCTGGCAGCATCGACATTGTATTCACCCTCCATACAACTTTCTTCTGCCCTAACTACAGAGGATAACTCCAAACCACCAAATGAAGTTGAGAATGTGGCCTTATTGACCTCTTTTCCTTTTCCTTTATCTACCTTTTCCACATCTTTACCATCATCAACTTTACCACCTTTAAACTTTTCTTCATCATCACCAAGTAACTCCTCAAACCTTGTCCTTTTCCCCAAATACATATTCCTCCTAGCCAAATCAAAGGGAGCTTGACCTTCACTGAGCTTGATGAAAGATCCATCAGGGAGTTTATAAACCTTTCCATCAAATTTTACTCTACCAGCATCTAAGTACCTATCCAAAAAATAACAATGTCCAGCCTTGTGTCCCATCCTATTACAATAAGAGCACACCCTGGGCTCGCCATATCCACCTCCAAAACCATTCCCACCATTACCATTGCTATTAAATCCATAATTCCTCCTCTCATAACCTCTAGATTGGCAAGACAAAGAAGTTGAAGTTGAAGTCACAGGTGCTCTATTTTCTCTTTGAGTCTCTTGAAAAAATATCTTTAATTGTTTAGTTAAATGGGCCAAGTGATCGACCATCTTTTTATCTAAATTTCCCTCAACTTTAGCAACAGGCTGTCCCATCTGAGCCTTCTTGGCTTCTTGAGCTTGAATCATAATATCGTTATTTTCAGCCAATACTTCACTAACCTTGCTAACATATTGAGTACAAGATTCTTGATATTTGTCCAGTGCCATGAGTTTTAAGTAGCCTTGAATATTCTCCTTGATTATTTCCAAAGCCGGAAGTTTCTGTTCACCATTAGGCAGATCCTTCATCAAATTTTTCCTAGACAGATCTTTTAACACATCCATCATAATATCCCTACAAAAAGAAGACCAGAATAGATCCTTGACCTGATTTTCATGGCCGATTTCCTCCACCAAAATCAGATATTCCACCACTTCATCAAACAGTCCACATAACTTTTTGAAGTCCACAATATTAGAAACACCACCTTTAGCTTGCCAATCACTGACAATCTTATTGAGATCCACCATAGTATACCTGACACCCCATCTATAAACCATCTCTTTTGACAACCTTATCCAATCAAACCTTTTTTAACCCTCCATAGCAATGACATCCTTTTCCAGCACTCAGTCAAAAATAAAAACCCTGATCTGCTTTACCATATCCAGGTTAGTAGCTCCATTCACCAAAGCAGAAGCCTAATATCTGCTCAAAAACCATTTAACTTCTTCCCCATTAAAATTGGGCCCATCCCAAGAAACAATCCTAACTGATGGTGTCATAGGAAGAGACACACCAGATCCAGCAGCAGAAGACATCCTAATAGATTAGATTAAAGATAAAGCGTTCCAATAAGTGAGCCTCTTGCAGGCTAAAAGTTCAAGTATCAATTAAGTTCTTTTAAAAGCTAGAGAAATAGAACCCCACGTTGGGCACCAAATATGTAGGTAGAATCTTACAGTTGCCTTGCTGTAAGCAGAATACGAAGGAGTTGGATAATCAGAGAAAACCCTGTCCCTCTAAATGAATTTGTGAGTTTTTAGATCAATAAACTTAAAAATCTACTTGATAATAATAAATAATGAAACCCTGTCTAATTAATGCTGTGGTACACGCCTTGCAGGAAGCTTGGTTTTGGACCAATCAGAACGTGTAGTCCAGGAAGAACAAAAGGGGAGTTAGCGCTGTAGATAGTATTAAAGTATAATATGTATTTGTGTGTTTCAAAGAAAGGTAAATAGAAGTGCAAAAAAGGATTTAGGGTCTGTGCGCTCGGATTTTGCAGCGAGATGTGCCGCACAATGGGGAATTATGTGTTATTGATTTAGGACCGCAAGCGCTAAACAATATGGATTTGGATTTTCCAATAATTGTGTGTTACACCTTAAGGAAGGAGTGATGGCTTAAGGAGGACACAAGTGCATAATATACTGCACCGTGGCAAGTGCTATAATTACTGAGACAAGTAACGTAAGTTGCAGAGTCTCACTTGTCAAGTAAATTACCAGGACTATTGACTAGTAATGAGGCGAGGAGCATGGGGACTCGATCACAAAAGAAAACTACACAAGAGTCAAGGCGACTAGGATAAGCGTTAGAATGGGTCAAACCTGGAAGTAGCGCTGAAACAAAACAAAGGTATAGTCAAGAGCGCATATTTGGAGTATGAGTGAAACAAGTTATAAACTAGTGTTAGTAAGCATAGGGTGCGATTAGGTGCTGTAGTTACTACAAGCGGTGTACGTAGATTACTAATGGAATAGTTATTGTTTTACTAATGTGGCGCTAGAGCCAGAACTGGAGATCTACTAGGGAACTGTGTCCTGAGCACTGGAAAAATATAAAAAGGAGGACTATTTGATAGGGATAAAAAAATCTAGTAGGAAAATAATAACAATTGAAAAATAATTATTTAACATACAATGTAGAGTAGACTCCTACAGTCACCTTGCTGCAGGCAGAATCCAAGGGAGTTGGAAAAACAAAAAGAAATCCCTGTCCCTCTAAGTAAACGTAAGATTCAATTAATTAAGCTTGAAGATCTGCTTGAAGAGTTGGATAAGTTGAAAATCTGAGAGAAAGACTTTGAAAGTGTTGGAAACCTATAATATAGAAAAAATAAGTGCAATAAATGATTACACCCCCAAAACAAATACCTAATACCAGATACACTGATACAAGTCACAGAAAATACTTAGAACAAGCCGCAACACTTGCCCCAGAGACTGAAAAGTACAGCAAAGTACCCCAGAAACTACCCTTGGGATGATCTGTTCAAAGGTGCCTTATTAAAGGTCTGCCCCAGATTTACCCAGTTTCCCATCAAAAATAAAGAGTGTTCTTTATTATATTTTTATTTTATAAATTTTATAAGAAAAGAAATAAATTTGAGTCACCTAGGATGAGAGCTATCCAATGGTACCCTATATGTTGATATTTTTTATTATAATTGTTGTTATATGTTAAATATTGTTGATTATCAAAAAAGACCCTTATTATCGAAACTAAAAGACAAAAAACATGTAGAAGACTAAGATTCTCCCCTCCCCATATGATTCTCCTGGTCCAGAACTTTCCAACAATATCCTACATGCATATGATCTAAATAAACTATTGATCTAGTAAGCATAATAACTTTCTAACCAAATTTTGCCACAATAGCCAAACTTTTGGCACAGTGACCAAACTTTGCACAGTGAACAAACTTTGAACTGGTGATCAGACTTTTCTACAGTGACCAAACTTTGCCACAGTTCCCAGACTTTATGCACCAATGACCAAACTTTGCCACAATGACCAACTTTGCCACAGTGACTTTACTTTTGCACCGGAAAATAACCGGAGCAAACCGGAGCGCACCGGAGTGCACCAGAAAAAATGGCTACTCCATGAGCACACTGCATCCACCAAAAATACCAAGAGAGCCCTAGAAAATCCAGTAAAACCAATACCAAATCCATGAAACCATCAAATAACAATAGGAATACCAACATATATCCATTCCAAAACACCATAAATCCTCCAAAAAATCACCATAAATCCTCCAAAAATCACCATAAATCCTCCAAAAATCACCATAAATCTACCCAAAAAAATCCAGTTAACTCCCTTCAACCAAATTAACACCTGCTAACACCATGATTTTCTTCCAACCAAGGTCCAATCAAATTTTCACCTAAGTAGCCTACCCAGATTTGGAATGCCACATCCTCCCTCCAATATGGAATGTCCCCATTCCATTCTGAATCACATAAAAAACTTCTCCACCATCATTTCAATAAAAATTTTGCTTCTAAAGTTGATTCCACTTGATTTTTGATGCTTCAATCCGCTGAGTATGAAAAAGTAGGCTTTAGACCCTACTGAGCTAGAACTGCAATGATCTAGACACCACCATGAGGTCCTCCAAACTCCTCTACCATTCACATCCAACAAAAAAAGAAAATTAAGAGAGTGGGCTTTCATCTCCACTGAGCCAGAACTGCAATGATCTGGAAATTGCCATGAGGTCCTCCAATTTCTAAAAACGACCTCCACTTGAATTTTCTTGAGTCATCAAGCGCAAAAATCACCAGTTTATAGTCTTAGAGGACTTCCACCTGCATCACAAAACCAATGCTAGAGATCAATCTATAAACAATAAAGCATATAAACGAACTTTGTGGGGTAATTGTGTATAGAGTTGCCAACTCATCAATTACCCCCAAACTTACCAATATAAAATCTAGAAGGTTCCCCAATGAACACTTCTAACTAAAAGAAATCCTCCTCAAATCTTGACCATTATAATTCCTAGTTTTATTGACATCTTCAGTTTTCCACGGTCTTGAAGTTTAGGACCAATCATAAATGATCTTGAAAAAAATTTCAGTTTTAAGTCTTGATGGACTAGCAGAATAAATAAAATAAATATATAATAAAAGAAAAAGAGAAATAAAAAAATAAAAGATGTCCCCAAGCCATTTTGATGAGCCGAACCCCTAACATCATTCCCACATCCAAGTGCACCTTGATTGTGGATACACAGGAAAGAAAAATTAAAAATATGTCATAAAATGAAATTTTTGAAAACAATAATTTTTTTTTTTTTGAAAATTAAATTTTGAAAATAATTTTTTTTTTAAATTAAATTTTGAAAATTGGAAGATTTGAAAAATGATAATTTAATGAAAATTAAGAAGACAAACTAATGACCACTGGGTGGGCTCCCTCCAATTTGTAAAAATGATTGGAGACCACAAGTGATCATCCACCCCAATACAACAAAAAAATGAAACAAAACAAAATTCTTGAATACAGACTTCCAAAAGATTGTGCTGTGTTGACGGAAGGTTCCAGTTTATAGTGATAGAGGACTACCTATATAACAAAAAACAAAGCCAGGATTATACTAGAAACAGAGAAGGGTTGGAAACAAACATTATGGGGTAATTGTGAATAGAGCTGCCAACTCATCAATTACCCCCAAACTTGCCAATATAAAATCTAGAAGGTTTCCCTGTGAACACTCCTAACAAAATTTGTTTCCCCCTTATATTTTCACCACATAATAAAATTTTAAAATTGAAGTAATGATTGATTTTTCGAAAGACTGTGAGATTTCCTAAAAGATTGATGTTGTAGTTTATCCTCATTTCGGAGTCAAACTTCAGCACTCTTTGTTCCCCTAAGGTAAACCTTCTTCACTTTATCAGCAGCCACCCTCTTCTTTAAGACAACACCATCCAGTTCTTCCAAAACATATGAACCACCAGAAACCTGTTCTCTAATCCTATATGGTCCATTCCATCTATCAGCAAACATTTTCCCCCACTGACTTTCCAAACTCCTATTATACACCAACACCATATCACCAGGCCTCAAAGGCTTCCTGGGTCTATGAGCCAACCTTTGATCCCAATACCTGAAAGACTGATCCCTGATCTTGATCATCCTATCATATGCCTTCTCCAAATATTCCTCCTTCTTTTCTAACTGTTGCATTCTAGCACAGAGCAAATCTTCAGTAGTTTTGACTACATCCCAATCAACACCAAGATAAGATTCAGCTTCAAGATCAACCGGTAAAACAGCTTTCTGACAAAAAACTAATTTATCAGGAGAATAACCAGTTGTCCTCTTGGTGGTAATCCTGTCAGCAAATTAAACAAGGGGTAAATAATGCCTCCACTTTTCAGCACTTTTTCCACACATTTTAACCAAAACATCCTTAATAACTTGATGCCCCCTTTCAACCATTCCTTCTGCTTCATGATAATATGGGGTCCCCACCCTAACATTTGAGTCAATTTTTGAAACAGCTTCCTTGAAGTCTGCACCAAACTCAGAGCCGCCATGAACAGTTACCAACTTCATAACACCATACCTATACACCCATTCCTTCATAAAAAATTCTGCTACATTTTTAGCAGATAAACTAATAAGAGGGACAGCCTCAACCCAAACAGACAAATCATCCCTTGCCACAATCAAGTACTTATATTTACCTTCCTTTATGTGAGCAGCATCCAAACTAACTCGTCCAAAGATAGTATTCTCACCAGTAGCATTTCCAGGTTCTTTTGGCCTTAAATAACTTCTTCTCTGACATTCTTCACATGACTGAACCCAAGATCTAACAGCCATCTTCATTCCAGGCCACCAAAATCTATCAGAAATCCGCTTATAAGTTTCTCCAAAGCCCCTATGCACTAAATCTTCATGAAGAGATTTCATCACCAATTCTTGACCTTTTCTTTGAGATACAACAACTTGAGGATTTGGATGTCTTCTTTTCATCAACCTTTTACCAGACAAATAATAACCAGGTGACTTCTTTTTGATAGCCACCCACTCAGCTTCATCACATTCTTCTGGTTTTCCCAGAGACAACAAATATTTCACCATTAAAAAATAAACCCAGTCTGGACCCAAATTTCATCAGAAAAATCCAATAATATAACATCCAAAGGAACCTCCCTGTCCCCAATATCTCCCACTTGTGAATGAGCAATCATTCTCTGAGCATTCGGCTGTTTGCTGAAATTCACATAATCCACCTCATTCAAACATTTTTCCATGCTACCACTATCCTCCTTCAGATCCCAAACATAAACACCATTAACCAACTTCCAATTATCCCAAACAACAAAACCATCCTTATCTACAAAAACCTCATGATCAACTAGATCATCAACTTCATCAAATTCAACAAAAATAGAACCAGTTAGTTTAACCTCATGGGGGAGGTATGGAAAGTCCTCAGCACCCTTGGTACTGGCCTTGATTATAGGTATATCTTCATCAAACTCTTCTGAATCGGAATCATCTACTGTAGAAGGTCTTCTTGAAAATCCATCAGGCATAGTGAAAGAATTTCCAGGCCTGTGCACTAAATTGAATGAAAAATGTTGAATAAAAGCTACCCACCTAGTCACTGGAGCATTAGGTAAACTAGGTGAATTAATCATCTGAATTAAAGATTTAGCATCCACTTGAAGTTCAAAATGTTGACCCCATAAGATATTTTGAAGTTTCTTTAAATTTTTTGCCACACCACAGAGTTCCAACTTTGGTTGTGAATATCTTGATTCCACCTCAGTAAAAACTACAGATTCATACCTAACTGGTCTATTATAACCACCCTTATCCATCTGAGAAAGCACTGCACCAGAAGCCAGCTGACTAGAATCAACAGCTAAATAAATACTACCAGCTCCTTCACCATAATCCAACTTATGAAGAATAATATCTTCACCAACCACCTTCTTCAACTTAACAAAAGCTTCTTCACAAGCTTTATCCCAATCCCAATCAGCATCCTTCCTAGTTAAACTTCTCAATGGAGCAGCCAATAATGAGAAATCCCTAATAAACATCCTAACATAAACACATACTCCCAAAAATCCTCTAACTTCAGTAGTGTTTCTAGGTCTTGGCCAATATTGAATTTTTTTGACTTTCATCTTTGACATAATTCGGCCTTCCCTACACACCACATGACCAAGAATCTCTAAAGCTTGAACACAACAAGAAAATTTAGAGCCGGAAATGGTTAAACAAGCTTCTTCAATACTAAACAACATCCTTTCCAAAGTTACTGCATACTCCCAAAAAAACCTTCTAATACCTGGATTCTCCTCCAACACTTCATTATCATAATCAGTTGAAGGACCTTTAATTCCACCATCATCAATAAATATACCAGCATACTGTGGAACTTCATCTTGAAGAATCCAAGCCATTTGTGCTTGATAAACAGCAACAGAATTAGTAGCACCTTGAGGTAATCTAGTCATCTCTAACCGTCCAAGAGGAGTATCAAAATTTGTCAGAGGTCTTGAATCAAGATTTAATTCTCCTTCATCATAGCCCCCCATAATATCACCCAAACCATAACATACCCTTCCAGAAAAAGCATCAACAAATTCCTCTGCAGTTGGAGGAATACCAGCATCTTTAATAGTCACCCTATTCAATTCCCTAAGATCATGAGCCACTCTAAGCTTTCCATTAGGCTTCTTGATACAGAAAACTGGACTTGAATAAATTGATGACAATTGTTCATAAAGTACAGTCCTAATCCTTTCCCTAACAACTTCAATATAATCATATTTAAGAGCAGCAGGAATTAGAATTGGCTTGAGTTGCCAAGGTTAATGACAAACAACTGGAATCTTGTAAGGTTCACCATAAGAATGCTTTAAAAAACCCCTCTCTTCTTCCAAAAATGCAATAGCCTTCTCCCTCAACACCATCACATCCAACAACAAATTCATCTCCTCACCAGATAACCAGCCCTCTGGCCCAAAATTTACAACACCAATCCTATCAAAAGTAATTCTTGACGTTGTAGACAATCCTATAGTACTAGCTGTAGGCCTTGACTAAGGGAGTTGGAGAAAATCCAGAGAGAAAATCCCCAATCCCTTTAGAAAAATAGAGTGAGATTTACTTTCTAAAGTAAGTTGGTTCCTGTTTGCTAAGCCCTTTTTCAACAGACTTGACTGCTTGATGAGCCAAGAAAGTAGTCACCAGACAGACTACCAGACCAAAGAACTGAAATGTATACCAATGTCCACACCAGAGACAGCAAAGATACTTGATGTAGGCTTCAAATCCACACCTGAAACAGCAATAATACTTTCTATAGCTTGCAAGACTATAACAGAGAAAACAGTTGCCAAAGTTAAGTTAAATGAAGAACTCACTTGCAACAAACACAGCCGAATTGTGGCCAGAAAACAGTGAAAACTGAGTGAGGAACAATAATATCACCTCTGGATGGTTGTATGATAATTAAGGTTGCCCCAAACTGTCTTATTCACTATTTACAGTGGCCGGACTGAAATTTTCACCTGATGCATGCAAAATCCGGATTATCAGCTTTTTTTTTCTTCCTGCTACCACCACCAACGCCACTCACACCTCAAGGTAAGTACCGATTTCTCATTTTTCTTTTATATTTTACTAATATCACTTTTTTTTGTTTTTCTCTTTCTTTTTCTTATTAATTTTTTAAGTTCAATCCTTACCTGCATTTTCACCTGACCCCTGCACCTATGACACGAGCCTGAGCCAAAAAGAGGCACTTGACGACTGAAGAGAAGACAAAGATAGTTGGCATGTCAATGTGGGGGGCCAATCCATACCAAATATCAAGGTGTTATGGGATTCCTTGGGCCACTGTGCGTGATATCATCAAGAACATGATATCACTGGCACAGTGGAAACTGTCCAAAGCCCTGGCTGACCTTGCATTTCTTCTGATTGTGACCTTCGGGAAATCAGCCAAGTCCTGTCAAAAAACAGAAGATCAACATTAGCTGAAATTACAGACACACTTATCAATGAAATCTCACCTCGTACACTTCAAAGGTGTGCACACAAAGTTGTATTCCATAGCCGAGCTGCTGAAAAAAAAGCCATTCATTAACACCTCACACCTTTCTGCTCAATTCCGTGATGTGATTAACTTACGCAAGGCCAGCGTAGTCTCCTGATCTCAATCCAATTGAGAATGTATGGTGAGAAATCAAAGATTCTATTTCTCAACTTTATCAACCAAAAACGATCCCTCAGATGCATGAGGCCATTCAAATGGCTTGGGAAAACCTTCCAAGCAACATACTAGACAATTTAGTTGCATCCATGCCTGCTAGGATGCAGGCTGTTGTTGATGCTGAGGGTGGCTCCACCCGCTGGTAAGGTGAGGTAACTTTTTTTTAATCATTTTTCAACAATTTTTTTTGATGAAATGTCTTATCATACTCTCTAGTTTCAATGCTGAAAGGCATAGCCTTGTCACCTTGCTCATTCTCAAATTTAAAACTTACAAAATTTTAAATTTGGGTTTTTTTTATAAAAATGTCATCTAATGAAAAAATAAATGTTATGGCTGTTTTCTACATGGTGGTTAGAGTCGGAGAGATATTAGGACCATGTATGTAGAATGGATAGTTGCTGAGTTATGAGAAAAAAAAACAGGTGGAAATTTTTGTCCGGCCACTGTACACACAGACCACTATCTAAGAGCCCATGCACACCCACCAATCTGGCGCCTGTACCCGCCAAATTGAAAAAAACCCTCCAGAAGTGCTCCCCAACCTTCTAAAACAGAGGCAGGTGGGCCGCCCAACGTTGGAGGTGCCTCCCTGAAGCGGCCCAGCCTCCCTGAAGCCAGAAAACCAATAAAAACAACTAATCTACTTAGAAAAATTAGCTAGAACTACTAAAACCTTTAAAACACGGAATTTCACTATTACAACATTGTGACATGAAATATAGAGAAAAAATATCTCTATCCAATGGTACTAAGCACTTAACCCTAAGACTTAAGGTTAGCCTGTAAAACATGAAAAAAAAATTAAACAGCTATCTTTTATAAATGAAAAATGAGGGAATGACCCCTTAAAACTTAGAATATGTAAATGTCTTCAAAACATAAAATATAAAGAAAAACTGGGGCTATCCAATGATAGTACCCACATACCGTCAGACCCAATATCCACGGAATAAAACCAGAAAAATACCCAATTCCTTAACAGATGTCAATTAAGACATGCACAAACAGGGCCAAATCACACAACAAAGGCCCCTGCCAATGTTGGAAGACCACATCCTCCCTCCAATTAAGAATTTCCACATTCTTTCTACATCAAACCACCATGTTCAACCTTCTTCCCAAATCTGCCTCTGAAATGGGTCCTTTCCAATTCTGCATTGACAATAATCTAATCTGCACCATCACACCTCCTGTCCATCCATACAGAATGTCCTGTGATGTCTTCCAATCCAGAAAGAAGACCTGCTACAGACCTGGTCCATTATCTTCTGCAACAGATTCACCTCCACCTCAACCTGGTCCATCTTCTACCAGCACCAAAAGATCTAGGCAATCCATCCTTATACCCAGATTAATCAAAAAGCTTCACCCTTCCCAGAAGAGTGCCACAACCCATATAACAACCAGTTCCTTTTTCCCTGGTCTATCTGATGGTAAAGAACTTTCATTTCTTCCTTCAACTTTAAAACTGATGACTTCTCAGTTCCTCCATCTTCTGATACTGATGATAACAATGTAGGATCCATTGCACCACCAACACCAAACCACATACCCACTATCAAGGCCAAGTTCCAACAACACACATCTCAACAGAAACAACTTCTGCTCTGCTAGTTCCAATATACTCCTGCTAGAGATCCACAGGACATTGATAACAGAAGACACCTCATTCACCAGTTCAAGACTAATTCTGAACACTTCATTTCATCTCTTGATTCACTCTGTAATTCCACTAGTACTTGAGTTTGATTCAGAAAAGAAAAATTGACCACAACCTGTATAGGATGTAACCACAAACAACCCTCATTTTATAGTCTTGGGGGACTCAAAAACCCTCAGTTTAAAGTCTTGGGGGACTCAAAAACCTAAATCATAAACCAAGAACCAAAGATCAACCACATTAAGACACAGAAAAAAAACTAACATTCTGGGGTAATTTTATATAGAGCAGCCAGCCCATCAATTACCCCCAAACTTGCCTTTGCTAAATTCGGAGGCTCCCCCTGTGGATAACCTCCACCAATCTTTCAAAACCAACTCCAACAACAAAAAATTTTTCCTCAGTTTATAGTCTTGGGGGACTTATAACCCTCAGTTTAAAGTCTTGGGGGACTAACACAGTGTTCAGTTTAAAGTCTTGATGGACTAGCCTTGATAAAATCTTGAAACCAGACAGTTTAAAGTCTTGGAGGACTAACAGAAACCAGATTTCAGTTTGAAGTCTTGATGGACTGTCTTGATACCATAGGTTTTTCAGTTTAGAGTCTTGATGGACTGACTTGATAACATAGCTTTTTCAGTTTATAGTCTTGATGGACTGACAGAATTTTGCATAAAATGGACGCAGCCAATTTCATGCAGCACACGTCTACAGCCAACCTGCTGAGCTTTCCCCTTCACCTCATCATCTACCCATCACTGACAACAAATCTCCTCCTATCCCTTTTCATCATCTCTTCTCACCACAGATCATGGCTGGATCTCCTAATATTAACCCTTCTACTCTCCCTTGCTTCACTGCTCCCAAGGACTATGCCTGCAAACAGTGCATCCACATGTGCAGACCTTGCACATTCACTCTTCCAAATCCTGAATCCAAATTCTACAACAGGGCTTGTGACTCTTGCTATTCCAAAAAGAAAAGATGTGACAGAGACGCCAACTACCTTATTCCTCCGCCTTCTTCTTCTCATAAATACATCTCCAGATCCCCTACCAGATCCCCAGAGCTTGGTCCTTCCTCTTCCTCTCTATCTTCTGCTCTTTCCAGAAGATCCAGAAGCTCAGCTTCTCACACTCTTCCCAAAAGACCAGCCTTAACCTCACAAGAAACTACTTTTATCTCCGCCAAATTAGCTCCAAAAGCTTAAAGATAAACTGGCCGACGTCGGGAGGCCCGCCCACCTCACCAAACAGTGAAAATCAGGGCCAAAACCTCCAAAAACAGCCAGAAAACAGCCAAATTCATCCAGACAACAACAAAAACTCAACCCAACTACCTCCTACTGCTCCCAGAGCAATGCAATCCACCCTTCCAAAGTCCAAAAGCACCAAAATTTACCAGATTTCTAAGGGACCTGCCAGAGAATCCCAAGAAGAAACCAGAACACCACACACTGCTCCACAACAACAACTTTGTCCCCAACTAAGACAAAGAAACTACACCTCTCCTCTGTCAGCCAACTACTCTTCTGACAGTTCCATCTCTTCAAATTCTCCATCCAGAAGAGAGCAGTCTGCTTCCAAATCCCCCTCTCCTGCTCCATCCTTTAACAACCCTGGTACTCCATCACCAGCACCTCCTCCAGCTGAATCCAACAGAAATAACAACCACAACAACAACAACAATCTCACTGCTCCAACTAGGACCCAGGAACCTCAGCATCCCAGTTCAACTCCTCAGGATCCTTCAGAGGAAGACCATGAGAATCCATATCTTTCCCTAGTTGATCCACCCACTATAACCATTACAAAATCATCAGAGATCCAAATCCCAGCTGCTTACAGATTTGATGAGCTTCCAATCTGTAAGTACCAAATTAATTATTCCATTTCTTCAACAAAAATAATTACTGATCCAATTCTTCTTGTCTAGTTGGAACCCCTCCTCCTGAATCTATTATTGGAGTTGGACAACCTCTTGAAGCTTCTTTGACCCTGGATTATGGAGGCATGAAGAAACACCTAAGCACCATGTGTTCCAAAATGCTAAAAGCCTTTGCCCTCCATGGACCTTTGAATTACTTTGAAAAATCCCTGAGAAAGTGCCTACTGGACAACCACTGAAAAATGTCTAGGATCATTAAACACACCCTCCAGCACTCCATTCCTACCTCTTCTTCTTCCTCCTCTGAGCTTCCCTCTAATCCAATTCCTGACCATTACAATCCCTATCATCTCTCCAGCAGGATGCACTTCAAAGAACACAGTGCTTCCCACAATCCCAACAAAAAACAAAAATGTCATCACAATCCGGACCTGCCTCCAGAAGCTTCATCATCCAGACAATAAGCTCCTGCAAAAAGATAAGAAACATAATAATAATATAAAACAAATAATAAAAATAATTTCAGAATTTTTTTTTTTTTTTTTTTACAAATATACTAAAATTAAAAATTAATAAATGAAATGGAATAAAATAAAATATTAAAAATAATACAAATGGTATCCCCCAGCCAATTGATGAGCTGATCCCCTGATACCTTACCCACATCCAAGTGCACCTTGATGTGGATACACAATTAAATATTTTACACGATTAACAGAAAACAAAAATCAAAATATTTAGAAATTCAGAAGATAATAAAAATAGTGAAACACAGAAACACATGAAATAAATAATAAATAAAAAAGAAAATAGCATTGCCCGGCCAATTGATGAGCCTTTCCCCCACCAATGCTTGCCCACATCCAGGTGACCCTGATGTGGTAACACCCTATATTTTGATTTTATAATTTTAAACAACCCCCATAAAAAATTAAAAGAAAAAAAGAGAAAAAAGAAAATAATCTAAAACTGCTATCTAGCAAAAACATAACTGCAAAATCAAAGAAAGTCCAGCTCCATAGATGGCCAAATAAGAGAAAGTCCGGTCCATAGAAATGATCACTGGGTTAGATCCCTCCAATAAGTAAAAATGATGGGAGACAACCAGTGATCCACCACCAATCTGAAAGAACCAAAGATAAAGAAGCCAGTCCCAAACCAGTTTAAAGTCATAGTGGACTTGAAACCTGAATAATAAACAACAGAACTAGAATTCAACTAGGAAAAACAAAGAATTGAAACAGACATTCTGGGGTAACTGTTCTACAGAGCAGCCAGCTCATCAGTTACCCCCACACTTGCCAAAATAAAATCTAGAAGCCCCCCCTGGGTACCTTCTAACAAAAACACAATGTCCAACACAAAAAAACCAAAACCAATAAGAGTGAAGAGAACAGCACATGAAAACCGGAGGAAATTCCAGTTTAAAGTCATAGAGGACTAAACCTGTGAAAATAAACCAATACAAGGGTTCAACCAAATTAAGAAAAAGGGTTGGAAACAGAAAATCTGGGGTAACTTTTGATAGAGCAGCCAGCCCATCAGTCACCCCTACACTTGCCAAGATCAAATCTAGAAGCCCCACCCATGGGTACCTTCTAACAAAAAGTTTCCACACAAAAGTTGCTCTGCAACACCACAAAAATTCCAAAACAAAAAAAAGAACGTTCCATAGTTTATCCTCATTGCTGAGTTAATCTTCTTCATGCCTAGTGCCTCTGGGATAAAATCTCTTCACTTGGTCTGCAGCCACCCTCTTTTTCAAGACTGCACCATCGAACTCTTCCAAAACATAAGAACCTCCAGACGCCTGAGATCTGACTCTGTAAGGTCCATTCCATCTGTGAGAAAACATTTTCCCCCACTGACTCTCCAAACTTCTATTATACATCAAAACCAAACAACCAGGTTTCAAGGGATTCCTGAGACTATGAGCCAACTTCTTTTCCCAGTACCTGACTGATTGATTCCTAATCTTCATCATTCTAGAGTATGCCTTCTCCTGACATTCCTCTCTACATTCCAACTGTTGCATCCTGGCACAGAGCAAATCTTCTGTTGAGTGCACGTCATCCCAACAATTCCAAGATAAGAGACAGCTTCAAGTCCACTGGTAGAATGGCTTTTTGACCAAACATTAACTCATAAGGAGAATAGCCAAATGACCTCTTCACAGTGACCCTATCAGCAAATAACACCAAGGGTAAATAATGCCTCCACTTTTCGGCACTATCTCCGCACATCCTCACCAAAGCATTCTTGATAACTTGATGGCCTCTTTCAACAATGCCTTCAGCTTCAGGATAATAAGGTGTAGCCACTCTAACTTTAGAACCAACACTAGCCACAGCTTCTTTAAATTAGGCACCAAACTCTGGCCCACCATCAACAGTCACCAACTTCATCAACCCATGCCTATAAATCCACTCCTTCTTCAAAAACTCTGCCACATTCTTGGCAGTCAAATTAACCAGAGGCACTGCCTCAACCCAACCAGACAAATCATCCCTAGCAACAATCAAGTATTTATACCTGCCCTCTTTAATATGGACAGCATCCAGACTGACCCTTCCAAAAACAGTTGATTCACCAGTAGCATGGCCCACCTCTTTAGGTTTCAAGTGACTTCTTCTTTGACATTCTTCACAAGATTGAACCCAACCCTGCACAGTTAATTTCATACCTAGCCACCAAAATCTGTCAGCTACTCTTCTATAAGTCTCCCCAAAGCCTCTATGACCAAGGTCTTCATGCAAAGACTTCAAAACCAATTCTTGACCCTTCTTCTGAGTCACCACTACTTGAGGATTTGGATGTCTCCTCTTCATCAACCGCCTTCCTGACACATAAAATCCAGGACTCTTCTTCTTGATTGCCAACCAAGTATCATCATCACAACTATCTGGCCTCTCCAAGGTCAACAGATATTCAACCAAACTAAAATAAAACCCAGACTGACCCCAGGTCTCATCTTCAATATCCAACAAAACAACATCCAAGGGTACAACTCTGTCATCAAAATAACCAGTGTGAACATGAGCCAATTGAGCAGCCCAACCAGGACACCAATTCTTAAATTTTGGCACGTCCTTCTCTTTCCACTGAACCTTGTGGGAATCCAGTTCACTAACAAAAACACCCTTTTCCAATGTTGAGCTGTCCCAAACAACTACTCCATCTTCATCAACAAAAACATCCTAATCACCAGAATCAAGATCAGATCCAGCCAGTTTAGCCTCTTGGGGGAGGTCAGAAAAATCATCCAGTTTAGCCTCATAGGGGCGGAAAGAAAAATCTTCAGCACCCTTTGTTCTGGCCCTAACAACTGGAACATCCTCGTCAAACTCTTCAGAATCAGAATCCTCGTCTGTAGGTGGTCTCCTTGATAATCCATCAGGCATAGTAAAAGTTTTACCTGGTTTGTGTACCAGGTCAAAAGAAAAATGTTGAATATATGTCACCCACCTAGTCATTGGAGCATTTGGAAGACTAGGTGTATTGATCATCTGAAACAAAGATTTTGCATCCACCTGCAGCTCAAAATGCTGCCCCCACAAAACCGTCTGTAGCTTCTTTAAAATTTTAGCTACGCTACACAGTTCCAACTTAGGTTGAGAATACCTAGATTCCACCTCATTAAACACCACAGACTTATATCTTACTGGCCTGACCCTCCCAGTATTATCCTCCTGAGACAAAACAGCACCAGCAGCAATATAACTTGAGTCCACTGCCAGATAAATTTTTCCAGCACCAACACCATAATCCAACTTGTGAAGAACAATATCTTCACCAACAACCTTTTTGAACTTCTGAAAAGCCTCTTCACCCTCTTCAGTCCATTCCCAATCTGCATCTTTTCTGTTCAACCTCCTTAAAGGTGAAGCCAACAAAGAAAAATCCTTAATAAAAATCCTGACATATACACACACACCCAAAAATCCCCTGACTTCAGTAGTATTTTTAGGCCTTGGCCATGACTGGATTTTATTAATCTTCTTCTTTGCCATAATCCTTCCCTCTTTATATACCACATGACCCAGAATTTCCAAAGCAGGAACACAACAACAGAATTTTGACCCTGAAATGGTCAAACCAGCCTCTTCAATCCTGAACAACACTCTCTCTAGAGTTATTGCATATTCCCACACAAACCTCCTTATGCCAGGGTTCTCCGCTAACACATCATTACCATAATCAGTGGATGGTCCTTTAATTCCACCATCATCAATAAAAATACCAGCATGAGTAGGAACCTCATCCTGAAAAATCCAAGCCATCTGTGCTTTATAAACTGCCACTGAGATAGTTGCTCCTTGAGGCAACCTAGTGAGCTTAAATCTTCCCAAAGGAGTCTCAAAAGTTTTGAGAGGCCTTGAATCTGTATGGAGTTTCCTCTCTTCATAACCACCCATAATATCACCCAAACCATAACACACCCTTCCAGCTAAAGCTTCAACAAAATCCTCAGCACTTGGTGGCATACCAGCGTCCTTGATAGTGACTCTGTTTAAGGCTCTAAGATCATGAACCACCCTCAACTTTCCATTCTGCTTCTTTACACAGAACACCGGACTTTTGTAACTGGATGTTGATTGTTCATATAACCCAGTCCTGACTCTTTCCCTAACAATCTCTACAAAATCCTCTCTAATAGCGTCTGGAATCAGAATAGGTTTGATTTGCCAAGGTTCATGACAAACCACAGGAATCAAGTAAGGTTCCCCATAAGAGTGCTTCAATACACTCCTTTCCTCCTCAACAAACGCCACAGCCTTTTCCCTTAGCACAAAAACGTGCAACAACAACTTCTTTTTTTCCTCAGACAACCACCCATCAGGACCAAAATTAACAACTTTCAATCTTTCCACAGTCACCCTAGCCGTCTCTACAAATTCTGGAGGATTCTTCACCAAAGGATTACAGTACGGATCTCTCGACAAAGAGGTCTCTTCAAAGGCGGATTCAAGCCCACAGGCATAGGCTCATTGACAGGCCTAATCTTCTGCGCTACCTTTTTATACTTCGCCGCTCCACCTTCAACTTGAGAGATCTTCAGGAAATATTCACCACCAGATCTGGAACAAAAACCAAGGGTTTCCCCATTGCTCACATGTGTGGCCAAGGTAATGTTTTTGAAAGGTGTAGAAGAAACCCTAGCGGTGCACAATTGGGAGGACTTACTTTTAGACCCCAATCTCACCACTCCAAAACTTTTCTGCAATTCCACATCTTCATCCTCACTTCCGTCTTCCAAATATTCAAATCTTGATTCATCTTCTGAATCACATCTTCTAAAATTGTGCAGTTTATCCTCATGCTGGAGGCCCAAAAATTGACCTTGATGATCTTCTCTCTTCATAATTTTCTGCAGTTTAACCTCATGCTGGAGGCCCAAAAATTGATCTTGAGGATCTTCACAACAATATTTTGAATCTTTTTTCTTCATTATCTTCAGTTTTTTTTCTTGATTTTCATGAATTATCTTGAAATTTTTATCTTCTTTTCTTGAGTTTTCTTCTGACCTACAAGAATAACCAGGGGTTTCCCCAACGCTCACAGACGTGGCCAAGGTAATGTTTTTGAAAGGTGTAGAAGAAACCCTAGCAGTGCACAATTGGTAGGACTTACTTTTAGACCCCAGTCTCACCCTTCCACAGATTTTTGCATATCTATCAACAAAGATATATAACCAATCTTCTTTTTTGAACTTGAATTAAAAATAATTGATAATCTTGAGAGAGAAAAGATACATGAAAAAAAACATGAAGAATAATTTCAGAGAAGAGAAACATTAAAAAGAGAAAGTTGAAAATCAACTTGGTAAATCTCCAAGGGAGCTGACCTACTACAACCTAAGATTTCCTCATCTTGGGGAGAGGTTGTAGCACTAGGGTGATCAGCCCTCATCACCCTAAAAAAGACAGACTCTCACTAGAGCCTGAGCCACACTCCAAAAACCAGAGGCGGCACCCACTTCTTTTCTTATCCTACAACAATCCATGCACTGGAACATTGAAGACAAGCCAGGCTTGGTCTCCCAACTATCATCTTTAGGAGATGATAAACTAATGTGAAGCCTCCTTTCATCTTAACTGGTCAACTCCAAACTGATTCCCATATCAAACTGATACCAATTCTTGCCTAGAAATCCATCAAGAATGGTCAACCCAAAACAGCTTTTACATTACCTTTGGCAATGTAAAAATGAACCTTCCCTGAGGCTCCACCAACAACCAGCTTTACAAATTCAGCTGTTCTTATCAGCTCAGTGACATGGCCACCAATCCCTTTTAAATTTCCATCAATTCCTGTCATGATGGGGAGCCCTGATGAGCAGCCTGAAACAAAGAAATCAGGTTCATCTGAGAACCTGAATCAACCATTGCCCTAGCTTCCCTGCTATTCAGAGTGACATTGACATAACTTAAAGGTGAAGAAAAATGAGTATCCAACCCCTCATCAAACTTCTCAGCAGAATCACAAATGTATTCTACCTCCCCAGAATAAACCCTTCTCCTAGTCAACAACTTTTTTTGTCTATCAGCCAACCCAGGACTGATAGCATACAATTCCCTATATGAAAGGAAAACCTGACCCTGATTCATCCTTTCCAGAACAGAGTACATAACATTAGATTGGCCAGACACTACTGGCCTCTCAAAGTGAGCCCTTGGATTCCCTACCTTTGTTCTAGAAGATTCTTAAGTACCAGAACCACCAACAGATTTACCATTCACATGAATCAAACCAGATCCCTCACCAGAACCTCTAACTCCAGAAGGATTTGGCAATGAAGCCAAAGGGACATCCTCCTCAGAATCAGAATCAACATTCATAGGCATCGGCTTGCTTATCATCTCAAATGCACCAAAACTAGGGTGGCCCATATCATCAATCCCCTTCTGCATCCTGTAAAACTCCTCTTTGCTTTACTTCCTTCTAGCTGCACTCAGTTTGGAATCCACCTTGAAGCCTTAGGCTTTGGTTGTGCCTGAGAACTGCTCTTAGGCCTTCCCACTTTTCCAGCTTATACATCATAGACACCAGCCAAGCATTCACCACTTGACTGTCAACAGCGAGAATACAACTCCAATCCACCAAAGGAAGAAGAAATAGAGACCTTATTAACCTCCTTACCTTTTCCCTTGACATCATCATCAGCCATAGCAGAAGACTTCCCCTGATTTAGAATCTCCTCAAACCTTGGGCTCCTCTGGTTGAGACCACTCATTCTCCTGACTAAATCAACAGGCGCCTTCCCCTCACTGGGCTTCACAAATGAACCTTCAGGTTTCTTGAACACCTTGCCATTGAGCTTTAGCTTTCCCTCTGACACATCTCTGTTCAGAGCCCAAAAATCATTGGACTCGTGGCCCCTCCTGCTTCAATAAGAGCAGACCCAAGGATCACTCCTACCAGCCCTCCTATCAAAATCTCTAGGCTGAGATGGAGCCTTATTGGCCTTCTTAGCCTCCTGAACAAAAATATGTAGCTGTTTTGTCAGATCTGCCAACTGCTCGACCATTGGGTCCCTCTTCTGTTTGGGAACCTGCACCATATTCTTCTCCTCCTTCTTCTCCCAAACTTCCTCTTCAGCCAAAGCCTCACTGACTTTGCTGACATATTTGGAACACCCTTCCTGATAGGTGTCCACAGCCAATAACTTCAAATGGGCCTCAACAGCCTCCTTCACCATATCCAAGGCAGGCAACTTCTAATCCCCATTGGAAAGAGTCTTCATCAAGTCATTCCTTCACAGCTCCTTCAACACATCCATCCTGACATCTTTAGCCAAGGCAGACTAAAAACATCCTTGGCAGCATTTTCATGTGCCAGCTCTTTCACTTCCACCAAATATTCTACCACAGGATCAAACTGTAGCAGAAACTTCTAGTAACTGTGCAAGTTACCAACACCAACATAAGACTTCAATTCACTGACAACCTTTCTCAGATCCACCATTGTGAGCCTGACACCCCATCTATCCACCATCTCCCTACACAATAACTTCCAGTCTCTCTTCTTTTAGCCAGACATGGCCATAACCTCCTTCTCCACTGCCCTATAGCCAATGAAGAAAATAATCTGCTTTATCATGTCCAGGTAAGAAGCACCATCCACACCAGCAGCAGGTTCATACTTCTCCAGAAACCACTTCACATTTTCGCCATTAAACTTGGTACCATCCCAAGTTTCAATCCTAACACACTCCCTAACAATCACAGAAGGAGGACCTCCCCCCCTTACTGACAGTCACCACAGGAATAGATGGCCCACAAGCCATTCAAAGACAACAGAGATTCCAAAGAACTAGCAGGTCCTACCCTACGTTTGGCACCAGAAATGTAAACAATCCTATCACTACAGAAAATTTGGGGGGGGTATTGCTAGCAATACCCCTCATTTAAAAATGTTGGGAAGTGGTTGGGAAGCTGTTGGAAGGCTGTTGGGAGTTCATTGCAAAACCAGATTTAAATTAATTGGACAAAGATTTGGTAATCAGTTAGACCTAGGTTCAACCGAACTCAATCACAGGTTTCTTGGAGCTTGGTGATTACTTTGATTTTGAGCTGAGCACAGATAGAGCAAAGCTTGAAAATATCACTTAACATATCATAATATTCACTTTCCCATCTTGTGGAAAGAAAAATTTGATATTCGTTCTAAGAATATCTACATATATTTTCTTTCCAAGTTGGTAACAGAAGGTTAAACTGTAGTATCTCAATTATTACACTAGACTACATAGATATTTTATAAAACATACAATTCAAATCAATTTTAATATTATTGAGATCACCATAAGTGTCTGTCCAAAGACTTACAAAAAGTATGTTAGTATCAAGACATCGTTCTAGGTAGTAGTTTCAATTTAGATTTTGAACTGACATCTAAAGCATTTTACTATTAGACAGAAGCATAAATAAGTGTAATAAGAGTGAAATTATTCTATTTTGTGATTATAATGTAACAATAAAGCACATTTTTATTGAGAAAATTTTTCTTCCTCCACAAACCAAAAATTACTCTATAGGCTCAAGATTTATTTTTAAACCATATTATTCATTTTAGTTATAATTTATTTACTTCCAATATTTTTTAAAAAGATAATAATAATACATGTGAAAAAATTATGAGCTTAGCATAGCATATGCTAAAAAGTTATTTTGTTGCTTTATTCAAAACTGAATATTCATTTTTTCTTCAATTCATCTTTTAACAACCACTATCTTCAGATACTATTCTTACTTAATATGTCAAGTCACAGATGTGTTGGACAGTTCTCAATAACAATCGATCAAATTTATATGAATGTAATTTCAAGATTTCAAAACTCACCAACCCCCACGATTTTACAGCAAGGCCATTTGAATGTTCATATTTTTGGACTATTTGAAGAAAGAAAACCAACCCTTGTCGGTAATCTTTCTTAAGTGCAGAGTCAGCACATTGGACCACTATTGGGTGAAATTGGGTCTGGATCTCACCATTTAAACCAAAGAAGTGCCTTGAATCCTATGAAGCCTTTCTACTTTCATGCTTACTTGGTTCCAGTTTTTGGTAATCAGTATCAACTTTGGGGATGCCTCTTTTCTTCAAGTACACTAACCAGTCTTGCTAAAGAAGCATTTTCTTCTGCTCAAATCAATTTATGTCCGATCCTGAACTACGACTCCACTATCTTTTTTAATATCCCGCATGTAATTTTTGAAGGCTCTTTCCAAATATCTCAGAGTCCTCAAGATTGGAAAGCTGATCAACTTATCTGAGGAATCAAAACAGTTCTCAAAACACATCAATTTCAAGCAATAAATTTTATGATTGACAATGAACGAATGTTAAAGGAAAAGTTGGATATCATGTGGAGGCACCAGGACAACCATTGGCTTAGAACTGGATTCGATGACTATAAAGATAAGTTTCCTAACAATAAATTAACCCCTGAAGGAAACGGGTCAATACTTGCTGATGATATGGGTTTGGGAAAGACGCTTTCAACTCTTTCTCTTATAAGTGCAACTCAAAGTGAAGCAAGAAAGTTCCAGGTATTGGAAAATCAAGAAGGTATTAATCAGAGTTCAGCCACACTGATTATATGCCCCCTGGAAACACTATCAAATTGGATCAATGAAATAAGTGTGCACTTTGAAGATAATGCGCTTCCTTTCAAGGTTCTTTATGGGATGGATTGTCAAAATACTAACGTCAATGAGCTACAGGACACTGCTATTGTTTTAACGACCTATGAAACAGCTAGCCTAACAATTTCAAAAAATCAAAGCCAAAAAAAGATACCAGTGACTCAAAAGCTCTTTTGGTATAGAGTTGTTTTAGATGAAGCTCAGTTAGTGCACATTTCTATATCTAAAACTTAAAACTTAATTTTTATAATCAATTTTTATAAATATTCTTTTAGTTACATTAAAAATCCTTACTCGCAGAGGGCTCAAACAATATTTGACTTGGAATCCCAACACCGACTATGCTTGACTGGAACTCCACTTCAGAACAGGCCCACTGACCTTCAAAGTCTCATATTTTTTCTTAGAATTGAAAAGTGGCAAGAAGACTGGTTATGGAAGAATTTCCTTTTTCCAGGTTTGCAAAAAGGAAAGACTAATTCTATTAAATCAATCAATCACTTAATGAAAGTCATAAGCATACGTAGAACAAAGGATGCAATTTTGTTTCTTCCAAAAAAGATTCAAAGGGGGATATTGGTTCAATTAGCAGATCCATGGAGGTCTAAACTTGATGTGCTTCAAGAAGGATTCACTGAGCAATATGGGCCCTCCAGAAGCACTTACATCCCTTGGGACTCATCTGAGTTTCTAAGAGAGCTGATGATTTTAAGAAAATTCTGCAACCATCCAATCTGCAAAAATCTGGATGAAACTACAACTTTTGATTTCACCTGGCAGCATTCCACAAAGATTTGTCATCTTATAGGCCAATTAAAAAACTTTTTGTCTGGTGAAAGGGGTATAAATTTTCCAAAAGCTGTTATATTCTCCAACTTTGCAGAATTTTTGCAGATGTAAGTGATTCTATAATGAATTGTTTTACAAAATTGTGTTGGCTTATTAAAAACAATTTTCTAATATTTCAAAATAGAATAAAAATGCCTTTAGATGACCACAATATTAGGTATACCCAGATTATGGGTGAACTCAGCAGGACAAAGCGAGACAAAAATATGCATGAATTCCATTTTAATAAAAATTTCCAAGTTTTGGTTGGAGCGATTCAGGCTGCAGGAGTGGGTATAGATCTCAGGTGTGCTCAAATTGTATATATAATGGTGAGCTCAATGTCTTTTATTTCATATTAAGAGCAAAAATATTAAATTTTTTATATGTTCAATGTTGAAATAGGAGCCAAATTGGAATCCAGAAGTTGAGCAGCAGGCTGTTGATTGGCTGTATAGAATGGGGAAGCAAAATGAAGTAAATGTTTTGAATTATTTTGTACAAGGAAGTATAGAATTCAGCATGTATAAGATTCAAAGGAAAAAAATGGAGCTAACAGTGTAAGCCAAATTTCATTTCTATAAATTTTAATGATAATAGTAATCATTAAAATTATGTTTTTGTTTTCAAGGCTAAGTGTCCCAAACAGTGGAAATGAGGAGTATGAGTGTGCAAACCTATTATTAAGGGAGTTTGTCAATCACTCACATTAGAGGAAGAAAAAATTTCAAGGAGAGCAGGTAAATTTATGAGATTTTGAGGATTTAAAAGTCTGAGTTGTTGAGGATTTAGAGATGCAAGATATAAGGGAGAATAACAGTCATTCGGCAAACCCTGGGGGACATGAGAAGGATTAAGGTTAGGGGATAATGTTGAAACCAAACTGATTCTTTTTTACAAGGCCAAGTCCTTTAGCACACTTCCAGAGTAGGTTGAAGTATCTCGAATATCAAAGTGTTGTTGGTCAAGATATTGTGCAACTTTAGAAAAATCTTCAGACCTCCATTGCGTTAAGATACGTCTTAACGATCCATCATTATCAATTTTGGTGTCTGAAAAACACTTGATGTTTGTGAAAAGGTTGTGATAAGTTTCACAATGTGGAAGTTGTTTAAGAAGTTTAGTTTGTTTAACTGAATTCTAAGAATCTTTGTAATTGAAATAAAGGTCATAAATAAAAACGGTTGAAAAAAAGGGGATTTTCATACTTTTTTTCTATTCTATAGTTATGCTTTCTCGTTTTGAATATTTCTTGAGAGCTATGAGAATCCTTCCCAAGTCTTAATTTATTTGCATGACCTAAAAACTAATGGTGAAGAACTCCCATTTGATTTGAGAAGCTAATTTGAGTTGAGTCAATTGGATATGCAATCAAATTATTGGTTTTTTAGGCATTGTCCCAGTGTTTAATGAGAATATTTGCCAAGACCTGGTTCCATTTGTCAAACCAATCTTGGTTCCAAGCAAAAGTTGACCCTGAGAAACAACACATGCAAAGGTGGTCAATAAAAGATTCACAGAAAATTGGTGGAAACTTTTCCGAAACCGCTGAATTTGATTCTGGATGAGGTAGTTAAAAGGCAATGTTGCATGAATTCATGTCGAATGATGAAAATCTGTCTAATTGCTCTTCAGTAGGGTTCTTTTTCCATCCATTTGATTCTGGTGACTTATCCAAAAGTGAACGACAAAAATTGTGTATAGATCTACAAAAGTGAGAATTGAATGGAGGTAAAGTCTCATTAAAAATTCTATTAAGTGTTTGTGTGTTTGTGGGCAGGTTTCTATGAGGAAAGTAAGAGCTACTAGGGTTCATAAAGAATTAGATTAAGAAAGTGTTCAATTAAATTAAACTAAGAGGAAGGATAAATTGTTGAGCTCCAAAACTTTATGATCAAAGTTGATTTAAGGAGAAATATCACAAAAATTAAGAATAAGAAATATTTCAACTTTATGGCATTATAATATGCATAAATTATATTTTTATATGAAACTTGAACTCAAAAGGAATGGTATAAAATTAAGAGAAGGATTATGTGATAAAAGCAGACTCATTTGAGAAACAGATTTTTTTTTCTTTCCAAAAAATTCTTCAACAAAAATAATTTGATAAATGTGAGGCTATGTTCATTTTTTGATTACCAAAAAATTATTTTTGGTCCAATATGATAGTAATACATATTCCATTGAGTAATTTTTTTTCAACCGGAATAAATAGACTAGAGTGTCACTTCATCACATTAATGTATAAAATTTATACAAGGTTTCAGATTTTTTGTAATGCTTTAAGGTTTACACTTTTGTAGCATCTATTATTTGAGTATTTTTGATTTTTTCTTTATGGAAAATTCTACCTAGTACAGATTAATTTTCAAAGTGAAAGAAATATGTTTTTAATTGTTCTTTACAATATATTAACCTTATTTTTGGGTTTAACTTCGATTTTTGGGGTAATTTTTAAAAAAATTATGTTAAAAATATGGATTAATTTTCTTATAGTCCATAACTAAGAATTTTTATCAAAATAAAATAATTATAGGGTAGTTAGATATAACTCGGAAGGCATTTGATAGAAAAATAATTAAGATGCTTGTGCGTACAATAGAATTTTTTCTATGATAGAAAATATTCTGATAAACATGCATGCATTGTTGTACAAATGCAGAGAGTATACAGAATACAAATAAAGTAGACTGCATAACTTTTAATTAATATATAATTTATCTGATTAAAGATTAAACATTTAAAATTAAATAATTTTAACACATATTCCATCATATTCTTTTTATAAAAAAATGTAGCTTATATTAGCTAGTGCCCTTCAAAAAAAGGAATACCTTCAATCAGTAACTTCAAATAGCTAACTTATTCCTACAATTATCACAATTACAATTCCTCCATTTTTTCATGTATGTCAATGTCAAGATCTTGGATGTGTCAATAAAAAGTATCAAACTTCTTCTGGGTCCTTTGAAGTTGGTATGGCTTTCAAAAGCTCTAATTCTTATGCAAAACATCAAGAGGAAAGAAATAGGAAGGCCCAGATGGTTATTTCTTCCAACAATCCACTTAACATTGGAAGTTCCAGCTCCACAGAAACAGTAATCTGTATATCAATAGTTCAATGTGAGAATAAAAGTCTTTATGATGTTTCAATGATTTATTACATAGGGGCAGTTGCTATTGGGGGCAGAAGTATCTTCAACAGTCTCTAGAAACTCTAATCTTGGGGAATGGTATAGCCAAATAATTATGTGGCAGGCAGCAAAGCTTTCTCTGATTCATCAATGAGCAAAGAAGGTTGTACTCAATTTTTGGATGAAGAAATTAAGAAGCTCAAACTTCTAGTTGATAGTGGAATACTGGATTCTGATAGCATTGTCCGCCTGATCCCACGCTTGATAGATACAGTTTTTAGTCGATTAAAGCTCAATCAATCATTTTTCACTAAAACATGTTGTCCTAAATTCTTTGCTCTTTATGAGTATAACTCTGAATCTCAACCATATATACTATGTTGCAATCAAAAGTTTCTTTCATCATCAAAGCACTATTTAAAAATGTTTGGAGCAGGTTAAATTGCAGTTAAATGTGATGAAAGGCTGTATTTGATGGAGGAACATCAAGAATATGTAAAATACTTATCTCTTAAAACATTTCATCACCATTCTTTTATTGACTGGCTTAAGGAAAAGATCAAACTGTTCAAATTTGAGCTTCTGATTGAGAAGAAAACCCCTGTGGCAGAAAATTTAGAGTGTGATTTGATGAAGGATGTTTGCGATGGTTCAATTTGGAAAAACTTTCCCATTACCACTCCAGCTCTGGATAGCAATGATGATGAATATACGATAACTTCAGGCAACTTAATGTTTACTTTATATGTCGACTGGTTTAGGCCTGGTGGCAATAGGATTGGAGGTCATCAGAAGTCTGTAGGAAATATTATGATGGTGTGTATGAACCTAACTCAAGAAGATAGATACAAAATGGAAAATATTTTTTTGTATGATATTATACCTGGACCAAGAGAGCCCACAAGTGAACAGCTTAATCACCTTCTAAAACCACTGGTTAATGATCTAAAAACTCTATGGGATGGTATATTGATTGAAAAGACACATCTTTATCCACAAGGCCGGAAATTAAGAGTTGCATTGTTCTCTTTGATAGGTGACATTCCTGCAATACAAAAATTGGCTGGCTTTTCGAGTCACTCTGCAAGAATGTTCTGCTCTTTCTGTAATATCTCTAAAGATGAAATTAGTGAAAAGAATGTGGGAAATTATTCATTACGGAATCATGAGGATCATATGTGCTGGGCAACAAAGTGGAAAAATTCTAAGTCACATTGGGAGCATGTATCAATGGTTCAGAATCTTGGGGTACAATGGAGTGAGATGAATAACCTTGAATATTGGCGTCCAACTGAATATTGCTCAATTGATGTTATGCATTCACATATGCTTGGCAACCTAAAAGATCACAATCTAAGCTATTTTCAAATCCAAAATTCAGCAAAAGATCTAGAAAGAAATCTGGAAAAGGATAAAAATTGGCATGTAAGAGAAGAAGATGATGATTTCTTTTCTGATACTTCACTGCATAAACATATGAAAAAACGTAGAAGTAGCTTAAGCACCACGAATAATGATGATGATGATACAGGACACACAAGACAGCACAAGCAGAAAAGACTTACAAGTTCAAGACAGTCATCAAGTCATCATGGACTAGATAATGAAGGATTGGGAAAAAATTGATCAAGAAGCCAGAGTAGGTCATCCAGCTACAAATTTATTCCTCCATATAGCGATTTGGCCTCAATACAGTCTCACAGCAGTGACAGTAGGAATTCATTGTATAACTTAAGGCAAAGGAGCATTAGCATATCACAGAGTGAAGGATCTCACTCATCAAATGAGACAGCTAGAGATGAAGAAAATAAAAGGAAAGGTAAGGAGAAAGAAAATGAAGGTAGTAGTAATCCATGAATCATGGCATCAGAGCTACAGGTTGTATGGAAGATGATTGATCAAGTAAGAAGATCTTCCTGGCTAACACAAGTTCCAAAATCAGTAGGATCTAAAAAAGCAGGATCCCTCAAGGTAGCAGAATGGCACATGCTGTATACTCTCTACTTCCCTTTGTCACTTATACCCCTTTGGTTTGAAAAATTTAAAGAATCTGAATCTTCAGCTTCCTCAGCTGAAAAACCAAGAGAATATTATCTTCTCAAGTCACTTGTAACATTATTCTCGATCACCAATTTTTTGACATTAAAAAATATACAGACTAATGATCTTAAAGATCTAGATCAATTTCTGTTAGAGTATTGTGAGTGCCTAGAAGAGGGTTGCAAGTATATTAATGCAAAGCCAAATCTGCATATCACTCAACATTATCCTGAAATGATAAAGCTTCTTGGTCCAACATCTGGTACAGCTACTTGGTCTGGAGAGCGGGTGAATCATATATTATCTGAAATTCCAAACAATCACCATCCACGTATGTAATTTTTGTAAGCAATGATTTAAAAACTCAGCTGTGCTAATTTATTAATATTTACCACAAAAGAGATACCGCTAACAATGCTCAAACATTGGTATCAGAAGTCTAGAGTATTAGATCTTGGTGAAGCTGAAGATAATGATCAATGTGGGATTAAAAAAATCCATATTGATCTTGATAAGAAAAACAAATGGATCCATCTAAGTATGGCATTATTTACTAAATGGGTAAGGGCACAAATGGGAAAAGAAACTTCAAGACGGTCTTTGACACTATTGGAGAAAAGTGGGGATCGGGTAGTTTAAAATGTAGCAAGCATATTGATACATGGAAAGAAGTTTACTAGTTACCATCAACACATTGCTAATTCAACAATTGAATTCTACTATGGAAAAGATAGCCAGTTTGGGAAAATTTATGATCATTTCAGGTCAAAGGAAGAGAATGATCAAATATATTTAATAGTAAGTCGTTTCAAGGAGCTCCGTCCAGAAGAAACATCAAAGGATCCCTATGAGCTTTCCCACAAGTGCATTGTTGGTTAGTAAGAGTAGCCAAAGCAACTCAAATTGTGATTAAGAAAGATGCAATAATTGGAAATGCAGCTACTGTCGAGCACAAAAAAGGAATGTTTGGAATCAAAGACGAGGTTGTCACTGCCATTGGACTGCAGACAGTAGTGAGTGTAAAAATTAATCAAATTTATTTTCTGTTTACTAACATCTTTGTGTTAATTTGGGATTTGGTAAATTTGTAGGATTGGTGATGTTTGTAAATGGTGAAAGAAATAATTCAATTCTCGATTAAAAAATGCAATGCATCCAACTTACCTTATCATAAATCAGTGAAAAATTACTTTGGTTGCTTTTATTGCCAGAGAACCCATGCTTTCAATGAGTCATTTTTATCTTAAATGTAAGAATGAAAGAAAGGAAATCATGATAATGAGAAATATGATAAAATTTTTACTTAATGAATAATCTTCTTGCTCATTCATCTACTATAAATAGTTTGACCTTCCCACTTTAGCTGATAGCTATATATTATTCACTTTTTTTTTCCACAAGATAACATACACGTTAACAAGACTATAAACATAGTATCTTTTTTTACTTTAACTTTGATAGGTATAAATTTTAAAGACTGATTATCTTTCTTTTCTTTTCTTTTATTAAAGTTCATTATGGATGATAATTTTGAAGGGATGTTTGTTGACCCAACTGATTCCGATTTTTTTCCACCTCAACATACTAATACTGGAAAAACTCCACCACCACCCGCTGCTGATCCACCTCCAGATGCATCTCAATCTGTACCGCCTAATCCTAACCCACCACCTAATCCCAATCCAGGCCAAGAGTCTCATGCAGAACCGAGAAATTTTAATCCCAATCATCCTTCTGCTCCTAAAAGTGCTGATCAGCATGCAGATCAGCTAGGAAGAGATTGGGCTAGTGAAGTATTGAGGGAATTTTTTGGAGACCAATCATCATCTGCTCAGCCTAACCAAGGAGCAAGCACAAGTGGAGCTGGTAAGTCAAATTTTTAGTGTATTCTTTTATTGAAAAATAGCCAATTTAATTAACTTATTTGAATTGTTAGTGAATCCCTCAATCATTATGGGTATCAATGATTACCACAGACTCAATTCAGCAGAGTCTCATGAACGAGAACAGGGGTTAAGGGCTGTAACAGGCTTAGTTAGAAGGAATGATGTTCCCAGGAGCTCTGACAGTCTAAATAGAAATATTTACCACTTTTTGAAGTATTGTCTTGGGGGACCAACACAAATATCAAAATATCCTGCGAGCCCAACACCTTTGGAGATGGAAAATGGAAAGCTTGGAACCAATTCAAACTGTCCTAACCCAAGTCCAATCTTCTAACCGTGCCAATTCTGCAGCTGATCGACAATTTCTGATAACCAATTCTATAGCCTTCTTGCAATCCAAAATTGGACTACCCGAATTTTTTCCAGCACCTGAGCCTCAAGGACTAAAAGGAGGAGCACCGATCCCACTTTCTGTCAAAAGAAACTTAGAGTGTGAATTTCAAGAAAAAGGTTTTCGGAAATTTGCCTTTGATTGGACTTGCTGTGATTTTTCAGAATCAACTTGGAATCAAGTCATGGGAAGCATAGTATGCAACCACTTTACCAGATGGCTCACCACCTTGAATACAATCGATCAGTCAAAGCTTCAGTTCACTCAATGTGTTATTGAGAAATGGGTAGTTAATAAGGGGAAGGAGATGATAAGGTTATTTGGGCAAGAAGAGGAAAGGGTAGCAAGAGAAAAGATTGAAAAGAGGGAAAGGGCACAAGTAAAACATTATCGGACCAAAGTAAGTTTTTTATTTTACTTTGCTTTTTGTTATTATGAAGCTGATTTAGTTGAAATTTAGATTGCTAGTGCACGCTACAAGTTGGCAAGAAATCTCTGCAGTGATGTGCCAGGTTTTGTTGTGCTTTTTCATGATACTAGGTGCATCTCTGATATCGAGGAAGGCCCAGCACCAGCCCCAACTGCACCTATCCGAGCTATTCCTTGATGGCGAATTCCTGAACTCAATGATTTGTTTAAAAAAATGGATAAGATGACGAAGGACTTAGCCCATACACCAGCTCAAAGAAAATCAGCATTAAAAACATATTCACGGTCATCAGAAAGGACAGTTGCTCAAAATGGTGTATTCAATGTTCCCAAATACCTCCCCAAGAATTGCTATTCAGCAACATTTTTGCAAGGATTATCAGTGAATGAACGTGAGTCACTTGGGGTTGGAGCTGATATTTATCTGGTAAAGATTTGGGAAGCAATTAATAGAGCATCAACATCATCATAACTTAGGTATAATGGTGATCTTCTGTGTAATATAGCTATCTTATATTGAATTTTATGTATTCTGTTTTTTTTTCAAAGCAGCTTGGTAAATGTTATAAGGTGATATTGAGAGAGAGTAACATTTTTTTTAAGAAAAAAAAATAATGTATGAAATATAAAAATGTATTTTTAACAAATTGATGGTCCATACCTCTTTATGTCACATTTATGTATCCATATTAATTTCAATTGAATTTAATGTTGACCAATACATAGTGAATACACGCTATCCCACTTACACTTTCCAGGCATAGCTACCATTAAATATGCCAGTATCAAAATTATTTTTGATCAAAATCAATGAGAATGTTAATCATGAATTACAGGAGTCAACTGCATATTTTAATGCATGGTGCCCTTCCAACATTAATTTCGATCGAATTTTTTTTTGATATTGGCATATTGCATGGTGTCTATTCCTGGAAAGTTTAAGTGGCATAGTGTGTATTAATTATGTATTGGTCAACATTAATTTCAATAGAATTTAATATTGACATTTGCATATTGAACCCAAACCAGCAAACAACCCAAAAAATTCTTCATAAAACTGCTCATTAATTTTGATCAAAATTAGGGTTGACCATATACATATTGAATGGTAGTTATATCTGGTGTGTGTAAGTTGTAAAGCTTGTGTTCAATGTGTATTGGTCAAAATTAATTTTGATTGAAATTAATATTAATGTGTAAATGATATATACATTCTCAATATGCATTGTAATGTGTTTACTTAAGAATAGAGGGCCCTACTTTTCATCTTACAGAAAAATGCTTGGTGGCATGTAAAATTCAATTTTTATTAAAATTAATGTTGACATGTTACCATTCATAACAGTAAGCAACTGACTGCATAAATTGATGATGATCATGAACCTTAATTTTGATCAAAATTAATTTTGCCAAATGTAGATTTAATAAAAGCTATTCCACTTACACTAGCCAGGAATATTTACTATTTATTATGTATTGGTCAACATTAATTTTTATAGAAATTAATATGGATATGTAAATATTATATTTACCCTCAACATGTATAGTAAATTTCAATACTTAAAAATACTTGCTGTCCTTTACATTTCGTGCAAAAAAGCATTATATTATTTCAACATTAATTTCGATCAAAATTAATGTTGGCATGCCATTATGCATTGAAACAACTATCAGACTAAAAAAGTTCATTATCAAAATGCTCATTAATTTTAATCAAAATTAATTTTGACCAATACATATTGAATATAAGTAATCTCTGCTTACTCAGACCATATATAACTACCATTCAATATGTATATGGTCAGCCTTAATTTTGATTGAAATTAATGGGCAGTTCTATGAAGAATCTTTTGGGTTGTTTGCTGGCTTGGGTTCAATATGCAAATGTCAATATTAAATTTAATTGAAATTAATGTTGAGCAATACATAATGAATACACACTATGCCACTTACACTTTCCAGGCATAGCTACATGCAATATGCCAGTATCAAAAGTAATTTCGATCAAAATTAATGTTGGCAAGGCACCATGCATAAAAATAAGCAGTTGACTCCAGAAATTCATGATTATAATGCTCATTAATTTCGATCAAAATTAATTTTTGATACTGGCATATTTAATGGTATCTATTCCTGGCAAGTGTAAGTGGCATAGCATGTATTCATTATGTATTAGTCAACATTAATTTTGATCGAAATTAATATGGACATGGACTATGCATAAAATTCCAATAAGTATAGGTAAGCTAAGCAGTTAGATTAACTGGTTTGATCAAGTACATCATATAAAAATTGATGTTTTAATGCCTTGGTTAATTTCGATCGAAATTAATTTTAAGCCATGCATGTTGAATTTTATCTATGTCTGTGTAGTCCATGTGAAATGGCTTGTATTCAATATGCAGGGGTCTACATTTATTTCAATCGAAATTATCACAGGGGGGAAAAAATGAGGACTTTCAATCAAGTCATTTTTCAGGTCTTCTGGAGTAATCTTGTAGGAGTGGGTATGAGTGAAGAAATTTCAAGTAAATATTTTGAAAATTCTTTTCTACTTCCTCCCTCTTTTTGTTCCTTGAAATCATGACCTCAAGAAGGAAGAAAATAAATTATTTCTTTTTTCAATGTTGATGAATCTTGCATATCTTAAAAGAGTCATACTATAGTTATATAAATATTCATATAAAATAATCAAAATATATTCATACTGAACTTATTTCATGGACAAACAATAAATATTTAATATAGATGTAAAGGACATATTAAACTTTGATGCACATTTCATTTTCAGTATTTATTGATCATCTTTATTAAAAATGAATTTATGATAAAAATTTATTAAATTTTATATAAAATATTGATTATCTACTTATTTTGCGCATGAGGAGCTGTAAAAAAATATTATAGTTCTTCTCATGAATTTTTAATTTATAAATATATATTTAATTATCTGGTGAAATGAATCAACTGCTATGTCTTCTATTACAGAGGTAGGAAAAAAAAGAAAGATGTTATATCCCCAAAAAGTTTTTTTTACAAAAAAATAACTACAGCTTTTTATTCATGATTTTATATCTATCATACATCAAATTTTGTAAAAAAAAATATTTGTGACCTGAAATGACATTTTTTTAGAAAAAAAATCATATCAGTTGTTAATTTTTGAAAAATGAGAAAAATAAACATACTTATCCCCTTGATGATTCAGAAAAGTTTTTTTTTTGCAAATTATTCTGAAAAATAAAAGTGGAAAAAACTACAATATCATACCACATTAAATTCTTTAAATTTAATGAAATATTTTAAAAAGATTTTTATAAAGTAATAGACTCATTAGCAATTTTTCACATTCAATTTTTCTTTGTTTTCTATGAAGTTTGGTTTTTCTGCTTTTCTCATCTTGCATTTTTAATTCTTTAATAAACTTCAGTATGTGACATGCTTTTGATACCAATATCTTGTTTAAAGTTAGTGTAACAAGTGATTTTGAGGATTTAATTGTAAAAAATTGATTTATTTAATTTTTTTTTTCCCATGGTTTGAAGTGCTAGATATGGTGTTCACTAATTTTTTGCCACATTTATTTTATATTATTTTTTCCTTTTTTCTCCTTTTCAAATTATTTTTACCTAACTCAGAAATTTTTGCTTATCAGAATTCACAAGTTCTACTATTACTTCTGCATAAATCATAAATTAAGGCATCTTGATGTAGTTGATGCATCACATTTTTTTTGTTCCAATAAAATATTTACATTAGTTAAGTTTTTTTAACAATTTTGTGGTGATAATTCATCACCTCTATTTATTTATTTTTTTTGGTGGATGAAAACAATGGAATATGAGGTGAAGAGTTATATAAGGCGAATTCAAAAATGTTTTTCAAACATTCAGTCAGCTTAGAAAATTTTTTATTAAATGATCGTCTTGCCAAAATACATAAACCAGTAAAATACTTTATCTTTAAGGCAAAATTTTTATTAAAAAAAATGAATCATTGTATTGGGTAGTCTTAAATTAAATTTTCTATATAATGTCTTTACTATTTAAATTAAATATGCGGAGGAAGAAATCACTTTTAAAATTCCTGTAACAGCTCCTCTGTATCCTCCTTTTTTCCCTTTTTAATCCCCTCTTTTGCCCCTGCAGGTGCCCCCCTGCTGGCGCTTGATTTACTCAACGGGGTGTTAAATCTCTTCTACTTACACAAATTTTTTTACCTCTTGAACCCCCTCCTTCTCTATCAATTTTCCTTTTTTTTCCCTACAAGCCCTCCTTTTAAATTTATTTATAACAATACTGATTGTCTTTTTCATCCTCTGAAATTACTCATTTTCTATACTAGCCCCTTGCCCCACCCAATATTTTTCCCTTCACTCTACTTTCTTACACAGTCCCTTACATCCCCCAAGTTTCATTAAAAAAAGGTCTTTAGAAACATTAAATTATATGTGATTCAGTTTTCTAATGCACTGAGTTAAAGAGAAGAAAAAAGTGCAATGAAAATACTGAGGTCACATGCAAGGAAGTGTCGCCGCAACACTTTCCTGCACGTGACTTGTGTTTTCAAGGCCCAGAGTCAATTTTTTGAGTGAAGGGGAGGAAAAAAACTGAGATCACGTGCAGCTAAGTGATGCTGCGACACTTTGATGCACGTGACTTGAAACTATAAATGAGTAAGTACAAAATACTGTAGAGGAGTGGTATAAGACATCAGGCCAAATGAAAAAAGAGTTTCTAAAGAACTTTTACCATAAAATGTGGGGGTGTGAGAGTGTAACTTGGTGACAAGCAGGATTTATGGGGGACAAGCTGGGAAAGGCCGGTGGAGAAAAACGTAAAATGTAGAGGTGCAATAGGGATCCTGAGGGTGAAAAAAAAGATCTTTTCAGGGGTAAATGAGGGATTGTAAAGAAGTGGGGGGTAATTCAAGCAGAAAAAATAGGATTTGGGGTGTAGAACGGGGAATTCAAGACAGTAAATTGGGGAAGTGTGATCTTTGCAAAAAAAAATGTATGGGATTTATGCAACTGGGAGAGGACACACTGGGGGATGATAGTTAAACATATAGAAGGGAGTGTATATAAGAGTACAAAGTAGGATACCACGAATGCTTTCAAGGTTTGTTTGGTTTTATTATCAGTGGAGCACAAAGAGTGAGTGGAGAAAGATTTTATAACTAAGGGGGGTAGATTTTCTTTGATTAATCTACCTGAGGTCAAAAAATAGAAAATGGGCCTTAAAGAATGGGAAAGAAATCATCCCCTCTTGTTGATAATTTATATTAAAAATGACATAAATTTAAAATTTTTTCTAATAGGCCAATGTAATCTGGCCAATATTTTCTTTCATTATTCATGAATAATGGATATAAAATTTAGATGAAAAATAAATATTTTTTACATTAAATTTGAGCAATAATTTTTACTTTGTACTAATTATTTTTCATTTTCTACATATTTCAATATTTCATTATGTGGAAGTGGATTGAAGTACATATATTATGGAAATTTGAACCAGATAATATGTTTAAAAAAAAGAGTTGAACAAATATAAATATTTTTTGGAACTTAAGAAGTCTATAATAATCAAAAAAAATATTTTAAAATGGCCAAAAATTTGATATAAATCAATAAAAAAAATTATCAGAACATATATTAAGAAATGAAATTGAAAAAATTAATAATGGTCTATTTTAAAGAAATGAGATAAACTTCTTTACTTTTATCATGCATCAAACCTGTATATAGCATCAAAAATTTGTAAAAAAGATGAGTTTAAGCCTACCCAGAATTATAACCAGGTTACAACAAGGTTAGTCCAAAATTCAAAAAAATGACTCGCCTACCAGTCCTCCTTTTTCCCCCCCTGTGTATGAGGTTCATTGCCTCATAAATTTGGTGGTTTCTGTCAAGGTTTCATGCATGGTGCCATATGATACTTTTTAATTCCTATCAAAATTAATTTCAACACCAATATATTGAATACAAATCATGGCACTTACAGTACTTGGTCATAGCTAAAATTAAATATGCCAGTCTCAAAATTAATTTCAATAGAAATTAATCAGGATCCATGAAGTTTATAGATAGTGTATGAGTTAAGTTTCAAGTCATATGTTTCATCATTTTCTTGCACCCATTTCTAGGTTATCTCAACAATTTTTTTCAAGTTTTATTATATTAATCAAAACTGTGGTAAGTTGTGAAAAATTAGCTAATCCAAATCTCAAATTGAATATTGATATTTTAATAATTTTGAATGTTGCTTAAGGTATTTCATTGGGTGATTCATAATAATATTTTATCAACTTAGTAGTCCTATAACTTTTGAAAAGTAACAATATTTGTATAGTTAGGGACAACAATGCAATATCTTGTGCAGACTAAGATATATTGTTAAATAAAACTATTCAATTTTTTTTCCATTAGTTGTATCCAAGTTTATGAATGGTTTGGTCACGGTGCCCACATCCTAGCCTGACACTCCTCCCTTCACTTAAAAAACAAATTCTTATCTTAAATTCTAATGTTACCAATTTTATATTTATAATTCATTTCTTGTTTGATGAGGCATATCAGTATATTTGTGAATCTCGCATTGTCATCTGAAAGTAAATTTAACAAATATTTATAAAGCATTATCCTTATTTTTTATATAATATACTAATTAAGTGTATCTCCATTGTTTAGGAGTAAATTCTAATTTAAAAAATTTTGTATTTACCTGTGGCAATTTGCATATGGGATATACATTTGTTATTATTTGTTTTTCACACTAAAAGTCCCCAAAGAATTCCTAGTATTTTCTGTTAACTACATCAAATTTTGCTTCAATATAAACAGATTGTGATTGAGCATGTTATTCAGTTTACCCCACTATGAATAATACATGTTAATAAAAGCTCAAATAATATAAAATCCCCCTCTTTATGTTTTCTGTTTCTTTCATCCTCACTTTAATTTTAATCTTATTCAATTTTTTATCCTATTAAATTATCAACTTCAATTTTCTAGAATAGAGTTTCTTGTAATTATTCATCATATTACATCATAATTTTTTGATATTAAATACTTTTTTTTAATATTCATTAATCAATATGTCTAGTATTCAAAATCCTACACCTCCACTTTGTATGTATATCATGTTCCTCGCTCTTAATTTATATATTTCACTTATGTTCTATATCTTTTTTTTTTCAAAAAATTGATTTTCCAGCGCCCGAATGTGTTTCATCCCACTCTCTGATTGATACTCGCTTTGAAGCTTTTGAGCATGCACCATGTCTACCACATGGCATGGCACCTAACCCTCCTGTACTTAGCAATGAGAGGCAGGAAATAACGAGAGTTCAGTATTGCAATTTACTTGAATTGGCTAGAGATAAAAAAGAAGAACTTGTCAAGATCCTTAACAATAATCCTTCTCCTTCATATTTATCTAACCCTTGTAATGGCTTACTCCAATATGTGAAAAGCCTTGAAAAATGTATGTTCTTCACTTTTTTTGTCTCCTTTTAAATTAGTAGATAAGATTATTAATATTTTTTTTCTTCATATATATTTGTAGCTTACAAGAGGGTATGATTCCTCCTGATGAAATCATTGTCATTAGGGATGATGATGAGACAGATGAACCATCAGCTTCAACTCATGCTTCAACTTCTAAGGAAAATCTTGAAACACCTGTTATCCACTCCAAGAAAAAGAAATTATCCCAAGGCTCCTCTTTTGTTCAATGTATTAAACTGGCTTCTGCTAATGAATTTTCTGATGTATCAAATAATAAATCTCAAAAAAAAAGCAAAGGCTTTGATAATGAGTATATTCTTGTTTCCTTTTTTTTTATTGTTATTCTTTTATCATTAAAATTCTATCATATATCTCTTTTATTGCTTACATATTGTACATTTTATCTTTATTTTGATGTTTTGTACCAGAAACTCACCTACTGTAGATTGTTCCATCCATAAACGCCCTCTCCCTGATGAAGATTATGAAAAAAGCAATGAAAATAGCGATGATGAACTGTCAGAATATGAAGCTATGCTTGCTCATCAAAACAAGCAAACTTTAAAATCTTTTTCAAGACATGAAGATATGTTTGATAAAGATGATTATTCAAACCACTAATCACCAAATTCCTTCATTTCTAAGAAGCAATACCCATCACCTCCTAAATTACTTACTTTGTCCACTTTGAAAGCTTCTCTACCAATGAAATCAACTCCAATCAAGATATAAAAAAAACCTCTAACTTATTCACCCTCAGTTCTAAAAGACTCTGATTTTCAGGAGAAATTCTGTAAAATTCATAATATTTATAAAGGTAGAATCAGAATGGCAAAGGTCCTCAGGTCGTGGCTGGAAATTGTTACTCTCCTCGAATTACGCTCTTCTACTTCTTCCCAAGAACCCATGTTAAATATTCCAATGTTTACTTTTCTGTGGGAAAAATCTTGTGGAGAAGATTGGCTTTCAAAACTTACTGAGTAATGTAAGTTACCTTAATTTTTAGTCTTGACTTTGTTCTTTTACTTATTTTTTTTTCCTTTTGTAGAAAATATTTTTTTAGAGATTGATAGCTCACAGATATGGGTACTTGATAATATTGATTTCAAAAAAATGGAAGATTTATGTGATCCTGATGGTTTCAATACTGAACTTCTTTCCTCAACGAAGAAAACGGATCACCCTGAATCCAATCTTATCCGAATGCTCATGAGATTAATGATCCCAAGTGACCACTGCCATTCTTCATGGGTATCTCTTATATCATCTTCACTTTATCTGACCGCACATGAATTCAGCCAGCTTCCATTACATCAAAACATTAACTCAGATTTTCCAATTTAACGTGGTCTTCAGCTTCTAGCTCACCTTTCAAATCTGAAGAGTCTGATTCCTGATGGCTTAGAAGTTGGTCCCACTGCACTTCAAACCCGTGATATATCAATGTCAACTCTTCTTCAAATCAGAAATATTATCATTGATATAATTATGTCAATTATCATTCTTAAATCAAAATATTGTGCTTCAACAATATCAAGTGGAAAGACTAGCAAAGCTCAACAATCAAGTCAGAAAAACAAAAATACTGAACTGACTATAATGAGACAGAAACAAAAGGCTGCACTAAACAAGATAAATTCTGAATACTCCCACCACCAATATCAATCTTTCACATTCTATATAATTGATGGTGTCCGTGGTTTATTTCTGAGCTCTCAAGATCATAGATTGGCTTCAGCAGCTGATTGCTTGGAGGTAATATCAGAAATAAAGATTCTTAATTTACATAAAAAAAAATCATTTTATGGAAGAAATAATTTGGAAAAATTTAAATAACTATATTTTAACATTAATAAAACCTTTTATAGGCAAGTGTGATCCATTTCCTTTAAAATTTGATACCCCAAGTCCTCCGGGAATTGATAGGGCTATTTCTGCAGATTTTCTTAATCACTGGAGCTCCATTCAGCCAGTATCACTTTTTTTTACTAAACATAGCCTTTCAATAAATTAATATTCCAACATGTAAATAGATAAAGTTCTGTGTATATGATTTATCTTGTATAATTCAAGTTATTTTCCTTCAAATACGTCAAACATGTGACCATCTTTGAAATTTATTAAGAAACCTTTGACATGATTTTATAAATTAATTATTAAAAAAAATTATTGTAAGTCCAGAAATAACAAAGATTTTAAAATCTACTTATATGATTTCAAATACTTGAATTAAATTCTTAAATATTTTATTGTTTATATAAAAGTATGATAACTGCTCTAGTTTTGTTACTTTACCTTTAATATTGAATAATCTATTAATTTTTACAAATTTTCTCATTGATTGTAACATTTTTAATCAGAAGTAGAACAACTTAAATAATTAAATGTGTGTATTCTTAAAAAAATACAATTTAATCTATTTTTGATTTAAAATTCTTTCATCAACTCTTTATTATTAACTTTTTTATTAATAAGCTTGTTTGACCTAAAATACTATACAGTTAATTTGGTAGCATTAAAAGCACATTTTTATGGCTAATATATTACAAATTCTTAATTATAGTTTTTTTATTTTAGAACCTTTGCTACCAATTTAATAAAAATGACATTTAAAGATTTCACAACTTATATATTTCCTCAAAAGTAAATCAAATTTTCTTATAATATTATGAAAAAAAAATTATTCTATTTCACAAATAAAAAAAATAGATAATACTTTAATCATCACAACTGAAAATGTTACAGCTACTCCCAGTATTTATCATGTTTAATTTCACATTAAGTTGTATAAATATGATATAAATTTTTAATATTTAATTATCAAAATTGTTTTGATTTGTCTCAACATTAGATAAATAATAATCTTCTGAATTTATTTCTTCCTCTATTAAGTCATCTCTTTTCAAAAAAACTCTCAAAGCACTAGTCAAATATTTATACCTATCTTTTTCTTCTTTAACTTCCAAGTACTCTGAAATATCAATATCAAAAACATTAAGCTTTTCTATAGCATGAAAAATTCTAGTGCTGATTTGAATAGAAGAACCTATCCTTGTGAAGCCATGAATTTCGTGACATCTTAAGGTAAAATGTCTCAGTTGATTGGCAGGCCATAATGTCACTGTTATTACATTAGTTGCTTCAAAGTTAATTTTACTTCAAATTTTGGGAAACATAAGTTCTCCACCAATTTGTCGTGGTTGGGTCTTATTGTACTTCATATGAATGGTATTGTTTTCTGTATCTTTAGGAAAAAATATTCCTAAAGTATACTCACTTGTATCCTTATCACGATGAACCTCATTGGAGAACACATTACCATTTGCTCCAGATGTCCAAGTTAAATTACTAGAAAACGGTACACCCTCTTCTTCACTATAAACTTTTGAAAATCCAAGAATACCAAGTTTTTCACAAAGATTAGTTGCCTTGTTGTACTTTACATATGTAATTTTTTTATAAAAATATTCAAAGTACATTGCAATCCTCTTCATTCGTTTTTTATATTCATCCGTGCGTACAATCATATCAGTGTATTCATCTGCAAGTAAAAGCATTCAAAAATTCAGTATTTAAATTAAAAAAAGTGATACTTACGAATATATAAAGATTTCTTCCTATCTAAAATAAAGCCACCACCAAACATTTTTCCAAAACCACCAGCTCTTTGATGATAACCATTATTTGTAATTTTATGTTCGCAGTAAGAAAGATCTTTAATGCATTGAACCGTAGCTTCTAACATATCTAGTTCTTTGAGCTCATGAATTTCAAAAGTCTGCACAAGAACATTAGGTATTAAGACACCTTTTGGTTTATAAATACTACAACCAGGAAAAAAATTGTAATAATTATTGCAATCTGTCATATTATTTGCATAAGATTGTGCGTAGAAATGTGGCTTCTTCCCATTTGTAACCATTCTAAGAGCATTTACAAGTTTCATTCCGGTAGAAATGTCTTTTGCCCACCTACTGTTAGAGTTCTTCCCTGGCCGCTTTTTTTTTCAAATTTTTACTCATTGATGGTTCAATCCTACGAGAATTCAATTTTGATTTAAAATAGAAAAAAATCAAAAATTAGAAAATAGTAACAGAATTTCAATTATCAGTCAATGATACCTTTAACTTTATCATATCTTAAATATTAGAAATACAAAAGTTAGCATATCTACATATTAGTAAATTTATATACTTTTTATTTATTTCAAATATTAAGAAAGTGTTTCAAAGGTATACTTTATTAAATTATACATATAAGGAGTATAGCTTTATCCTGTATGCATTCAGCAAGTACGAGATTTGGCTCTACACTTAATTTTAATAATATAATGAAAGTATAACTCCAATACACTAGTAATATTAAAAAATTTACAGAATTATCATATCCACACATATAAAATAAAAATCTTTCTCTGACGAATATATTGACTAAGAAAGTTATACTTCAATAAATTAATAATTTTTAAATTGTAGCATTGTCCTGTATGCTTTCAGCAAGTATGAGACTTTGAAACAACTTAAAAATCAATTAATTAAAGTTAAAGTACAAACAATCTAATTATTATTATGAAAAGCAAAACATTATCCTTTATGCTTTCAGAAAGTACAAGATGATGTTTTACTTTTCATATTAATAATATAATGGTTGAGAAAGTATTAAAGAAATAAATAAAAATGATAATCAAAACATGAACTTATGTGTCTATAAAATCTTCTTCCATTTGTAGCTGATTGATCAAAATTAATTATAAAGTTTATTTTATAATTACTGTTTTAAAAAATAAATGGTTAGATAAATAAATTGAACATTTTTGATAAGGAATAAAGGAAAGTAAATTGACAAACAAATAAAAAAACTTTAAGTTAACTTAAAAAGAATTTTTTTATAATGAATCGAAAGGGTACAGTAAAAGATACCATAAAAATAAATTCAGAATTAGAATCATTAGATTAACTTGTCAAAAGTGTAAAAAAGAGTAACAAACCAAAATGATATGAAATGCAATAGAAAGAAAAATTTGCTTACCGGTAATCAGATAAGGTCAAGAAAATATTACCAATAATTCAAAATGATAAAGCAAAAATATGATTGATAATTTTTGAAAAAGGTAAGTGAGAAAGAGAAACGAAGAATAAATTGGGTGGCAAACAGATGTAGATATCATGAATTTTCACTGATCTCATTTTCAAAAAAATGCAGCTCTCCAAGTCATATGATAAACTTCATCTAAATTCAATGAATAATGTTGCCAAGGCAAAGTACACAGCATGATCATTTTTTCCTATGCATATACTAATTTCAGCTAGAATTTACTTGGCTGCATGTTGTACAGATGAACGTTTGTGGAATGCTGAATTTCACATCTAAAAAAAAATTTACGCCGCATAATTCTAGCTACCATGTTTCATGAAGCTAAAAAACATACACTCATCACATTTAAATTTACATTGTGTCAAAATAAATTCATTTTTGAATTTTTTTAAAGGGAACTATAATGTGCACCACCTATTTCGAAAATATGAACCTCCCCACCATATTAAATTGGGAGACTTATAATTATGCAATTTTTTTTCAGTGACCTTTTTCCTGATCTTACTTGGTTCAAAATATTGAAACATGACCAATGTTGCTGAAAGAAACATTTGATTTTGTTTCTATGTGTAACAATGTAAGGCTGTTTCTTACCGGCTGAAGAGTGTTGTATTTTTTATTTGAACACATTTTTTTTTTATGTATTTTATTTAAAAAATTTACTTTTTATTGCAGCCAGATTTATACTGGCTGCTTTTTAGAAACCTTAATTTATGACCCAAGCCTTTGAAATTGGCTTGGGTCCCTTACATTGCAATTTAGTACTTACAGCCAGGGGAAACCTGGCTGGAAGTGTCTCTTTCAAGCAATCAAAGTCGCTAAAAGCGACTTTGATTGCTTGCTGTAGCGTTTGCCACCCTCCCAGCTAATTTACTTGGCTGGGAGGTGGCCAAAATGGTGTGCAACGCGCGTTGCTGCTGCAAGTAACGCTCGTTGCACAGTCGCTTCCATATCTCATGCAGCTGATATTAAGTCAGCTGCATGAGATATGGGCAGCACATGCAATGCGCACTGCATGCAGCAGCAATGCAGGCTATATGTGCTGCATGAAGTCTGAATTTCTGCTTCATGCAAAGCGCATTTCTGCTGCATGCAATGCGCATTACTTGCAGCAGCGATGCGCGTTGCATGTGCTGCATGCAGTGCATTGCACAGCCGGTTTTTTTTTGGCTGTGCAATGCACACAGAGAAACCAAAGTCCCTGCAAGGGACTTTGGTCTCTAAAATGAAAGTGACTTTCTCTACCAGGTGCAATCTGGTGGGGAAGTGAGAGATAAGTTAGACTGAAGTTGTTTGAAAGCAACTTCAGTCTTAAAAACCTTAAAAATCATAAAAAAAATGAGAAATCTAGAAAAAAAAATTAAAATTAAAATGTGAGTATAAGAAAAAAAATAAGTGCTAGTGATACCAAAGACCCAAGCCGATTTCATTTGGCTTGGTTATTTAAAAATTATTTTTTAATACATTAAATTTAAAATTCAAACACCATAAAATATATGAAATTTTTTTATATGAATATTATAAATTTAATCTACCTCTTTCTCATAATTATATTTATAATTTTGTTTTTTTAATTTTTGACATTTAAGTTTATTTTTTGGAAATACAAAATTAAATTTTCAACAAAATTTTTTAGTAAGGTAAAATAAATTATAAATTTGACATTTTGTAATTGAATAATGAAAATTTTTTTAAATTTATTTAAAAAATATTTTTGTTAGAAGAATACCAATATTTTAAGGGTAGAAATATGGTGCAAATTGTAAGTAAAAAAAATTATATTTTTTTTTGTTAGGGGTTATTTCTATTTTTAAAAATATTTTTCAAAAACATTCATTAAATACTGAATTAAATTAATTTGTAGCTCAAATTTTTTGTAAAATAATTAAAAATGAAATAATAATATTGTTATATTTGATATAAAATTTGAATTTTTAATATTAATGTCTCTTTAAGTAAATTTGAAAATCATTTAAAAAGATTAGGTTGATAAGTACTTCATTTTTGATATACAATGGTTATATATATATCTTATATATATTTCATGAGTGTTATTTTTATATACATTCAATAAAATTTGTAATATACAATGCCATTTAATCATTAATTATTGTTCAACTTAGTTATAACAACTTCATATTTAATACCAGCCACTAGTATTTACTTTTTAATTTAAAACTCCAATATAATATGAGAGTATACTTATTTTGTCTGTATGTAATTAACAACAATAACAGACCATAAATGAGTATGTAATTAATTACAATAAATAGTTTAAGAATAATGTCAGCCTGGCTACTAGACTTACCAAGTGAAATAATTAATTATTTACTGGATGAAGCCGCACCTTATCATTTTAATTATTAATTAATTATAATTTAGTTAAATTAAAATTAGTTATAATAAATTAACTAATTACAGAATGATAAAATTAAAAAATTAAATAAATAATTAAAATTAAAAATATAAAATTGTCCCATATATTTTTCTCTAACACCGTGCTCATTTGACAGGTTGGAAAAAATAAAATTTTATATTAAAAAATAGATATTAAGATAAAATAAGACTTTAATATTCAAATAATATTAAATATATACAAAAAATTCAAATTTCTTATTTAGAATTGACTTCTACAGTAAATATTAAATAAATTGGTGTATTTCTGACATACTCTGTAAATCCATCTTTTTGACGCCTTCTTTTTAGAATAAATTTATTATTTGAAATACTCCTTCTGGAATATTCTTTTCTCTCTCTCATACTACTGCTTTTAGAATTTGATTGCTGTGCTTTGTCTCTCCTTTGCCTATAAAAGGCCTCTCTTTTTGTTGTCTTTTAATCATTCTTTTACCCACTTACTTTATTACCACAATTACAATATAACACTTATTTCTTATATTTTATATCTTTAGTATTTACAAGGACGTAATTATAATCTATAACTTATAATAATATTTTAAATCTACCTCTTATCATTGATTAAAAATCATCTTTGATTGAGAAATACGTACCAAATTATTGAAAGTCCAATTAATCCTTAAAATCTTCATACAAACTCCATACCAAATCTTCTAGACCAAAAGTGTTCCTTTACAATTGGGATCCTTTCCGAAATATCAACAGAGCAACATTACTTGAGGCATAATTGAGGGGACCATCGGCGTACAAGTACCTGTAAAGGACGAGAGAAGGCGAGAAAACGACAAACGTCATACGTCACATGATAAAAGTTTTTGCTGCGAACGGGAATCGAACCACGCTCCAAAACTTAATTTCATATACTGACTAAACATTGTATATATTGTGGTAATTATTGTTATTACTATTTGGGGGTTACTCTTCACTCTTCATTTGCTACGTATTTCCTTTTACTCAGCACTCTGTAAGTGGCATTAATTTGCTCATTTTGCAGGGGGAGGTGTCTGTTAATTTGGAATTTAATTTTATTATTATATTTTTTTTTATTTTTCCTGGTTGACCAGAATAGAGCAATAACTGTTCTTAGTCCCAGAAGTAATAAAATAATTATATTTTAATATTAATTATTATCATTTTTCAGTTGACAATTGTCCTGATTAATTTGAATTTTAATTGTTCCAGTTGACAAATTGTCCTGACAATAATATTTTTTAATTAATAAATAATATTTAATTACTTCTGTTGACTTTGAGTCCTGGTAGTTCAAGAAATTTTTTAATTAATAAAACTCATATTTAATTACTTCAGTTGACATTAAATCCTGGTAGTTAAGTGATCAGTTTAATAAAATTTTAAAATAAAAAAATTATATTTAATTACTTCAGTTGAAATTAAGTCCTGGTAGTTAAGTTATCAGTTTAATAAAATTTGGTTAAATTAATAAAGTTTCATATTTGATTACTTCAGTTGACAATATGTCCTGGTAATAAATTAGTTGATTTAAATCCTGAAAATAAATAATTATTAAATAAAAATTTTAATTTATTTCTACAGTTGATCATATTATAATCCTGGTTTTAAATTTTTTTTTACTAATAAATTAATTTTATTTAAGTTAATTTTTATCCTAAAAAGATTTATTTTTATTTTTATTTTATTTCAGTTAAATAAAAATTAAAAATAAAAGACTAATTAATTTGTCTCTCTTTTTCATTTCAGTTAAATCTTAAAATGACTGACCAAAGTGGTTTTGCTGCACGTGAAGAAGAACTAGACTTAATTGATTATGATGAGCCTACTTCTGTAAGTTCTCCTTTAACAAGAAGAATTTCTCAAACTAATAAATCCTTGCCCCAAACAGGATGTAGAAATGGAAGAAGTAGAAATCCTAGTGGACACAACTCAGGATCAGAAGCCCATGACAAACCCACCAGAAGAGCTTCCAAAAGGCTTCAGGATAAAAAAGATGCCATTGTCTCAACAGGTAAAGAATCTGTCTACCCACATAAAGGAGTTAAGGACAGACAGCTTGAGACTAAAGGTAAGGGTAGATGCCTTGGAAGAAAAGGTGAGAAGAACAGATACTTTTCTCCAAGAGTAGAAGAAACCTCTTCCTCCCAGGGATCAACAACAATTGGCTCCCCAGTCCCAAGAGATGGTGGAAGTTTCCAAGTGGCAGTGGGACTGGCTCAACACTCAGTGGGACTACTTGGCTCAAAACCAGAATCAGTTACCTCAGGTAGGTCCATCAAGGCCCACCCAGGCCAACCCCACTCCTCCCCACCCTTATCAAGGAGGCAAAAGAAGAAGGAAGCCCAATATGGTGATACCCAGCAAACCATGGTACGTCCCTCTATTGATTCTCAAGTGCCTTTTCTTGTGGCTGACTCTGTTCCTTCAGGTAAATCTGGAAGGCAGGATGAAACCTTGAGACCTATAGAGGCTGGGAATAGTAGACAGATATCTCATGTATCTAATCCATTACTTTTAATTGCTACCTCAATGATTAATCCTGATATGGCTGTGATTGATGAAACTCTTGACCCTGAGTTCTATGAGAGTCTGGAAAGTAACTCAGTTTCCTTATTGAGAAACACTCCAGATGTAGCAAGAATTAATGATGAGCACTTGGGAGATATTATTGCCAAGCAAAATCATATAATGAACAATATTCAATTTACTCAGAGATATAATAGTTTGTTAACTGATCAGGGTTATCAAGCATTAAGAAGTGAAGCACAGAGAGTCTCTGATGAATTGTCTCATTACAAAGCAACCCATGAAAAGAAAGTTGCTTTATGGCAAAATATAAAAAATGATTTGTCTAAACTAAAAGATACTGTATCTTCCTGTTGCCAGGAGGTAGAGATAGATAAGATAAATCTGAAAAGATTGAATGACCATTTGTCATCTTTTCAACATAAAAATCAATTATCTTTTGCAACTATCAATGAGAGTTTATCTAGTCTTCCAAGAATGAAAACAAGACTAACAACCATTGAAGAAAAATTGAACTCATTGTTAAATGACCAAAAATATTCTGACATTTCTGTGAAGGAAAATATAGTGCAGGATGCTCAAATAGTACCTGTGGCTAGTTCATCTAAAGTAAAAATAGCTCCAGAAATACCTGTTGATAACACTAAGTTTTCATCAAAAACTGATGATGCACCAGGATCTGCAACAGAAGGATTAAACAATGAGATTTCAGCACAATTAGAGAAATTACAGCTGCTTCTTACTCAGAAACAAGCTAGTACTAAGGAAACTCCTTCAAATCAAAATAATTGGCCAAAACTTGACCTGTACCCAACATTTGATGGTGATTCTTCTTCTGATTGGCAACAATTTATTTGCAGAATTGATTACTTAAAAAATTCTTACAAACTCCCAGATGAGGAAATTGTGTCCAAGTTAATTTCTTTGTTCACTAATGTTGCCCTGATGTGGTATGAATCTGTTCTCCTGGATGGGAATGACTACTCATGGGAGGATTGGAAGAAATTAATTAAAGCACAATTTGGTGGCTCCAAGTTCAGAATGGCTCAACAAAGGCAGTATGAGGAAACTAGATATAGCTCTTCTACTGATAAACCTATTGAGTTTTTAATGAAACTTGTAAAACTCTTAAGGGCAATGGACCCAAATATGGAGTTTGATTTATGGAAGGACAGGATCCTTTATAAATTACCAATTTCTCTGAGAGACTTGATAGTGGCTAGGACTGAGTTCTCCGAAGAACCCTCTTCTTTCATTAATACTTGCAATGAGATACTTCTAAACAATAAGTATGATGCAAGAAGATTCATTCCTAGGACCCCTTTGGAGAAACCCTCCACTTACCAACAGAAACCTCTATAAAAGGTTGGTAAACCTTCTGCCCCAGTTGCACCAAAGAAGAATGCAACAAACACTTGCTTCAAGTGCGAAAATCCTTGGCAGAAAGGCCATGTTTGTGACAAGAAGATAAATCTTGTAGAACAAACAGAGTAGCATGCTGATGACACAGTGGCACTGGATGATACATCAAGTGATGGTGCCAGCAATATTTCATATGAATCTCAACAAGAAATCTTGATGCTGGAAGAAGATATTCATTATTTAAATACTATTGACATTGATAATAATGATTTATTTACAGTTGAGTATGCTAAGATCATAAAGAACATTAAGGATAACTCAATTGTTATTGCCCCTCTCAAGGCACCAGTCTTGATCAATGGAACCAGTATTGAAGTTGTTCTGGATTCTGGAGCTGGAGGAAGTGTAGTATCTGAAAGAGCACTTGCTTCAGTAGATCAAGACTATAAATCTAAACTGATGCCTATCATTTCTGAAAATTGGAGAGGGTATGGCTCTGTTTTGTCCCCCATTGGTAAATACAAAGCCTCAGCGTTTTTTAAATATAACCATGGTTTTGTAAGAGCTATTTGTGATTTTGTTGTCATGAAAAATGATAACATGAGCAATTGGTTTATTGTAAGGAATGATATTTTAACCAAGTATGGCATAAAATTGGATCCTTCAAACCAATGTTTCACAATGGGGATGAATGGGAAGAGAAAATTTAAAATTTCCTCCCCTAAAAAATTATTAAAACCAGAATTGAACACATGTAATTCTGTGGTTCAATATAAAGGAAGATCTACAAAGGAAATGCATGCCCTTATTTCTGAAATTGACTATGCTTCTTTTGGAGAACAACTTTCTGGTGAGGATAAAGATTCCATCATTAACTTGATAAAATCTTTTCCTATGGCCTTTGCTCATGGGTCACATGAACTGGAATTAGTTAAAGAGGAAATGAAACTTTCATTGTCTTGCCCAATAACTGATATACCACCTAGTTTAAAGAAGAAGCCTTATCCTGCTTCTCCCACAAAGAGAAAAGATATTGAAGATAATATCTCTACCCTTTTAAAAATGAATATTATTGAAAAGGTAGTTGAAACACCTAAATATTGTGTTATCTCACCTGTCCTAATTTCTTATGAGAAAGATAAAGCCAGGTTATGTGGTGATTATAGAGCACTAAACACTTATACTCTTGATGATATCTATCCTTTATCTAGAATCAGCTCTATACATGCTACTTTACAGGGTGCTAAATATATCAGCTTTTTGGATGGTAATAAGGGATATCACCAGGTACCTGTTGAGAAAAATTCTCAGAACTTTCTGATGATTGCCACTCATATGGGTATTTATAAGTATATTAGGATGCCATTTTGCCCTAAAAATGCCCCATCAGTTTTCCAAAAATAATGGATAACACATTCCATCAAGAGATAATTGAAGGATGGCTGATGGTTATATTGATGATATCATTATATTCTCAAAAACATTTGAGGACCATCTTAATTAACTGTGTAAAGTATTCCAGAAAATGGATGAAATAAATATGACACTTGCTTTGAAGAAATGTAAATTTGGTTTCCATTCTTTAAAAGTTCATGGTCATGTTGTTTCAGGCTTAAAGATATGTGTTGACCAGAACAAAGTGGCAGCCATACAACAGGTGAAGGCTCCTACAACAGTGAGAGAGCTCCAAAGTTTTTTGGGAATGTGTGGATAATATAGACAGTATATTAAAAATTAACAAGTCATAGCTTTACCCCTTACCCAATTAACCAGAAAGGATGTTGCTTTTGTCTGGAATAGTGAAAGACAAAGAGCCTTTGACACTATGAAACACTAGTTGATGTCAGCACCAATTCTTGCTTTACCTGACTTTAATCAACCATTTGTTTTGTACACTGATGCCAGTTTCATTGGTCTTGGTGCTGCCCTCCATCAAAAACAAGTGATGAATGATAATGTTTCAGAAGTATTAATTTGTTATATTTCAAGAACCCTGAGAAATAGTGAATTGAAATATGGTGCTACTCAATTAGAGTGTTTAGCTGTAGTATGGGCTCTAGAAAAGCTTCATTATTACCTAGATGACCAGAAATTTGAACTTGTCACTGACTGCAGTGCAGTTAAGTCCCTTTTAAACTTGAAAACACCTAACAGACATATGTTCAGATGGCAGCTGGCTGTTCAAGAGTACAGAGGGAGAATGACAATTATTCATAGGGCTGGTATTGTTCTCTCAAATGTGGATATGTTATCAAGGTTACCTTTACCAAATGATGACTATAATCCTGCTTATGATCCTGAGGAAGAAATTATTTATATTCATGGGATATATGTGGTTGATATGGAGGAAGAGCTATTACAGCTTATTCTGGAATCATATGATAGGGACAGTGACTTGAAAAAGTTATGCACCATATTAAATGATCCAAAGAATGCTTCAATACAAGCATTAATTAAAACCCTTCCACCAAAGTACCAAGAAAAAGGTAAATTTTCAATTGATGAAGGATATCTATATTATAGAAGAAAGTTGAGTAATTTTATTGTTATTCCTCCTTCAATGAAAGAAATCATCTTGAAAATTTGTCATGATGACATATTAGCTGGACATTTTAATCTTGACAAAACAATGATCAGAATTAAGAACACTGCTTGGTGGGCTAATATGTATGAAGACACAAAATTATATGTTGAATCTTGTGATTCTTGCCAAAAATCAAAAAGATTAACTGGTAAAAGAGCAGGATTAATGCAACATATTGAACCTCCTGATGCTCCATGGAAAATAATAAACATAGATTTTGTAACAGGATTACCTATTGCTGGTAAAGACAGTTATTACTCTTGTTGGGTTATTGTGGACAGATTCACAAAAATGTGTAAATTTATCCCTACCCACAAGGATGTTTCCACTAAAGAATTAGCTTTCTTATGGTGGTCTCATATGTTTAATACTGCTGGTTTTCCTAAAGCCATAATCTCTGACAGAGACCCAAAATTTACTTCTGAATTTTGGATGTCTCTTATGAATGTTTGTGGTTGTGATCTGAAACTTTCTACTGCCCATCACCCTCAGACTGATGGTTTAGCTGAAAGAATGATTCAGACTTTAGAGGACATGATAAGAAGATATTGTGCCTTTGGCCTTGAGTATAAAGATAATGACAGATTCACTCATGATTGGGTTACCTTACTTCGTGGGTTAGAATTTGCTTATAATAGCACTGTTCATTCTGTTACTCATAGAAAGCCTTTTGAGCTCTGGCTTGGATATGTTCCTAATACTCCTGCCCAAATTCTAAATAACAAAATACCTAAATTGGATATACATCCTGGTGTAAAATCTTTTCTTCAAATGCAACAACTATGTAGAAATCATGCTCAAAAATGTATTGAAAAATCATTTGAATATGAGAAGAAAAGATGGGACAAATCCCATAAAGAATACACTTATAAAAAGGGTGATGAAGTGTTGATTTCTACAGTCCACTTCAACTTACAAGGTAATAACAAATTGAAAGATCCATTTGTTGGTCCATTTGTTGTCAGAAGAATGATTGGAGATAATGCAGTTGAAGTTATTCTGTATTCTCCATATGACAGAAAACATTTTGTTTTTCCAATATCTCTTTTGAAACCTTACACATCCAATAGTGATTTATTTAAAAAAAGAGGGGTAGACCAAAGAAAACCCCAAATGAAATCACTGAGACAGCAGAAGTTGAAAAAATTTTAAATGACAGAATAGTCACTGCTGAGAAAGGTACAGAATACTTATTGAGATTCAAGAATAAATCATCTGAATATTATTCTTGTATACCTGGGAAGGAGATATCTAATCTTCCTACTCTACTAAAAAAGTATAAAAAGAAAAAATAATAGCATTTTTTTATTGTTTTTTTAGAGTGAGGGAGTGTCAGCCAGGCTACTAGACTTACCCAGTGAAATAATTAATTATTTACTGGATGAAGCCGCACCTTATCATTTTAATTATTAATTAATTTTAATTTAGTTACATTAAAATCAGTTATAACAAATTAACTAATTACAGAATGATAAAATTAAAAAATTAAATAAATAATTAAAATTAAAAATATAAAATTGTCCCATATATTTTTCTCTAACACCGTGCTCATTTGACAGGTTGGAAAAAATAAAATTTTATATTAAAAAATAGATATTAAGATAAAATAAGATTTTAATATTCAAATAATATTAAATATATACAAAAAATTCAAATTTCTTATTTAGAATTGACTTCTACAGTAAATATTAACTAAATTGATGTATTTCTGACATACTCTGTAAATACAACTTTTTGACGCCTTCTTTTTAGAATAAATTTATTATTTGAAATACTCCTTCTGGAATATTCTTTTCTCTCTCTCATATTACTGTTTTTAGAATTTTATTGCCGTGCTTTGTCTCTCCTTTGCCTATAAAAGGCCTCTCTTTTTGTTGTCTTTTAATCATTCTTTTACCCACTTACTTTATTACCACAATTACAATATAACACTTATTTCTTATATTTTATATCTTTAGTATTTACAAGGACGTAATTCTAATCTATAACTTATATTAATATTTTAAATGTACCTCTTATCATTGAGTAAAAATCATCTTTGATTGAGAAATACATACCAAATTATTGAAAGTCCAATTAATCCTTAAAATCTTCCTACAAACTCCGTACCAAATCTTCTAGACCAAAAGTGTACCTTGAAAAATAACCTATAAGAAATGATAATTTAAGAGATTGAATAATAATAAAAATTTAAAAAATTATAATAATAATTCTTAATCACCATTTTTGAAAAGTCTCTAGTAATATTCATTATAATATATCATTCATTTATTACATTATATGGAGTTTCATCTTGAAGTAGTGATGTGCAGCTTTGAACTCATGTTATGAAAAACAAAAAAGTTAAAAAATATATAGTTATACTAATGAAAAAGCCAAAAAAAAAATTACTATTATAAATTAATAAAATAAAACTACATAAATTTTATTCTGCTCTACTGATGGAAGGGTACTATGTATGAATTTCCACATGTTAAATCTAAACCTGTTTTAAGGCTAGTTTACAGGTAGAGCTATTAAGTTTCCTTAAATTCTAAAAATAACTTATGCATTTTACTAATTATTTTTTTCTTGTTTTCTTTCCAAAGTTGTTAGAGTTGCTTAATTAATACTGTTATCTTAATTGTAAGATATATAATTTTTTTTGAATACATGATTTATTGTTTCAAAAATTATATTATAAAGTTAAATCATTTATTTCATTTTCTAAAGCTTCATTGTCAAAGACACAACTCCATTTTCTATTACTTAACAAATATATAGAATGTGATAGTAAAATTTTAGGAATTTTCTTTTTGAGAGGGTCAAACTATATTGTCAAGATTTTTATCTAGAAATTCTTGTACTCTAAAACCAAATAATTTTCTCCCTTAAGTAAGCCATTTCAAAAATATGAGAATATAAACAAGAATATTGACTTATCTTATTTTTTTTTCTTTACTGAAATTTTTAGTTCAATCCCTTTTTTTATATGACATTAGTATAAAACCATGGTTAAATGCTACTATATTATTAATTTTTATTATATATATATATATATATATATATATATATATATATATATATGAAATATTTAGAAGGTCATCCTTTTTTATTTACTTGAATAAATGGCTCAATTATAATACCCAACACTTATTAATGTTTCCCAAACTCAATAACAAATTTCTCATATGAAATATTAGCTTCTAATATAAGAATTTTATTTATAGATGATATTCAACATGTGATTTTACTTTTTAGATTCAGCTAAAATTAAACAAAAGGAGAAATTATACATATGTGTATAAATGGTAACCATATGTTACTTAGAGGATTGTGAAATTCACTCATCAGAACGGTTTAAGTATTAAAATAAATTGAGGTCATTATTTTCTAGTATTTGAAACTAATTAAGAAATTATTCTAAAAATATATTTTAATGTGTATCATGTTTAAAAAGTTGGAAATATGATTTTTGAAAATTGTGAGTTTCTTATGAGATACCAAGCTTTAGTTTACATTGTTTCAAGTAGAATAGAATTTTAGTATTAGAAATTGAAAGCAATGTACCATTATCAGATTTTAACTGTGTTCTACTTATAAAATGATTACATAACATTAAACATTATTTAAATCAAAAAGGTTTAAAAGATATTTAGAATTTTACAAAATTTCACCATTTATTAATCTTTGATTTGAAAACCAACTATGATGTAAACTCACTAGAAATAAGCAATCCCAATTTTAACATAATTTATCAATCCAAAAATAATGAGTCAATTAACATAAAAATATATATTATTTCAAAAACAAATCTCTAGATTTAAAATATGATGCTTTAATGAAAAATTAATACAAAACTTTAATGCAATGAACTCTCTTAAAAAATTCAAAAATAGAATATCAAAACAAGTAATTTCTGCATAAAAAAACTACTAACTATTGTAGATAAAGCATAAAAATAAGTCATATTTTTTAAAAAAATGATCTAACAATATTTATTTTTGTTAAAAAAATCAAAACATTGTTAAGTTTGCTTGTTATAATAATGTTAAAATCCACTAAACATTATCTAAAGGTGGTAAAATATGTTAAAAATATGTTGAATTTTGTGAGCCAAAAATCAAAATTTTTTTATCATTTCCTGTTGTGCTATGACTTTATTCCACCCTTTTTATCTGATTCTTCCAGTATTACTTTGCTATGATCACTAGTTTTCAAGTTAAAATTTACAATGTTCATTATACTTGATAATATGAAAAATAACTCAAACTTTTATAACTACAAAAGAAGATTTTTTAACTCCTTCTTTCAATCAATATTTGAAGATATTTTTAGTTTATTTGAGTAATGATTTTAAGAATAACAAAAAATATGAAATTCACAAGGAATTATTTCCAGAGACTATAATTATTTACTTATGTAATGCATGAGCTACTTATCAATGATGTAAAACATCAGAAAAGTAAGTTATAGTTATAAATCTACAGATTATACTGTTTCTGGTATATATATCTTCAATAAATCTTTTAAACTTATCTTAACCTACATACCACACAATAGAAAATCATTATATTAAAAAAGGAAAAAATTCTATGATAATATCATAAAGAATAATAACCATGGATTGATATTCCATAAAAATGTTTAATAAAATTTTAAGATAACCTAAATCAGTATTCTTTCATCAAAATATATCCTTTTTGTCTTTGTAATTTATTCCAAACAAATTTTTTGAAAGTTGAATCTATATATCTAATGCCAAAACCACTATTAAGTTCCCTCTTAGACTTTTTAAGAAATTATATATATATATATTATTTATCAAAAATTGAAATAAAGAATAAAAACATAATTTTATTTACCTTTAATTATTTAAATATAGAGTATTTTCAGAATGCATTGTGGTTACTTGTGAAGGTTAGAAGATTTGAAGTTGGATTTATGAGTTTTTAGAAGGGCGAATATTGTAAAATTCTTTCATAAATATTTATTTCATAGTTTCAAATGTTGAAATCTACAAACTAATGGGATTTAAAATTATATTGAGATTTAAAATCTGTTTTCTACTCAAGTAAAATAATATAAAATGATGATATCAAAATTGAAATTAAGTTTAAACTTTTGATATGCTCTATCTTCAATTTTATTGATAGTGCATCAAAAATTTAATAATACTTTTTTCCTTCATCACTTTTTACATAAAATATAGTTTTATCATTTTATGCATTAAAGATTGCTTATATAAAGTTAACATCTGTGTCAACTGTTTATGACTATTAATCTATATAATAAATTTTTTAGAAGAAACATCAGTATATACTGACTTTGAAATTATTCAATTTAAAATAGTTTACAGGTAGATAATAAAGGGTGATTTCATTTTGAATATGAATTATAGAAGTCTAATTTTGTCAATTTTAATTATTTTGAGCTCAATGTATCCACCGCAACTTATGTAAGAATAAAAATTATTTTTATTGAAATGTATATGAGAAAGTATGACTATTATTCAAAATCAAACTTGCTCAAATGGTGTTTTTAAATCATTATTTCCATTCATAACAATAAAAAACATTTCAATTTGCTGATGTTTTAGTTTTTGATATCTCCAAGTTTATATCTCAGGTGTACTATTCACAAAATTATTAAAAATATAATTTTTGAAATACATGATAAACTTGAAAGTGAGGGGGCATTAAATTTTTAAAAATGAATTCTAAATTCAGGATGGATAGTGTTTTTTTGATTTTCACAAATGAATAATTTTTTGTTTCAATTAATCCAGAAAGAAAATTTTGTTGTAAGCATATTATATTATATTTATTTTGATTTTAAATACTATATTTTCAAGATTTGTGTTTAATATTTCCTGTGAAAGTTAATGTTAATGTGAATTTTAAGTAAGCTTGAAGAAATTTAATCAATAGGCATATTGGATATTTAAAATAATATTTTGCTCCAATCTTGAATCATCCTGGGCTAAAAAATATCCCAAATAAGGTTTTTGTGGGTCAATTTGGATTTAAGTAGGATTAAGTGAGGTTTAATAAAGGACAGATAAAAGGCTAAATTCATTACTAGTGACTTTTTTCTCAAAATATTTATAAAATATGTATCATTCTGGAATCAAGCTTCAATAAAGTTGAATTGAAACAGAGATAATTTCTAGCAGCACATCACCATATTTACAAAGGTGTAAAATACCTCAAATATTACTCATAATATAGGAAGGCAAGGAATCTACAAAATTCACATTTGAAACGAGGATTTATATTTTGAATTTGAAATTGAGAAATGGAATATTATTTTCCAATTTAAATATCTATTAGTCATTTTACCAAAGGTTTTCAGTAATCAGATTGAATTTTGATGGTATTTTGTTGTAGATTATTCATTTTGATGAGCAATTTACTCAAAATTACTGGTTTCGGTTCTAATATTCCATGTGAAATTCATTACAAATCTTTTTGAAAGTGAATAGTTGACATATTGGATATGCAAAAGCTTATGTTAGATCAAAGTGAGATCAAAGGGAGTTCAACTCATGATCAAATTAGGATTTTTCAAGATCAAACTGTGATCAATGTAGGTTCATCTTGAGCTCAATTTGTGACAAATCTCTGACCAAATGTAAGGCCAAAAAATTTCCTACATGGTGATGATGTGTGAATAATTCAGGCATAGATTTGTGGCTCAACAGAGTTCAAGCACCCATTTTTTCTGTGGTGAATAATACTTGATATAGCTTTCAGGACTATACCAGAGAAAACAGTTTTCAAGTTAAGTTAAATAAAGAACTCACCTTGCAACAAACACAGCCAATTTTGGCCAAAAAACAGTAAAAACTGAGTGAGGAACAAGGATATCACCTCCAGATGGTTGTATGATAAATAAAGTTGCACCATACTCTCTTATTCAATATGTACACAGACCACTATCTAAAAGTCCATGCACACCAACAAATTTGGAGTTCTGGAGGGCCAAATTGCATAAAACGCCTCTAGAAAAGCTTCCAAGCCTTCTAGCATTGAGACGGGCAGTCCTCCTGAGGCGGCCAGACCACCCTGAAGCTAGAAAACCACCAAAAAACCCCCAAAAATACCCAAAATACTTGGAAAAATATACTATGGCTACTAAAACCTTTTAAACACATAATTGGGCTATAACAACATTGTGACATAAAATGTAGAAAAAAAATTGGCTCATTCTTATGGTACTAAGAAATTAACCCTTAAACTTAATTATAGCCCATAAAACATGAAAAACAAAATTAAACAGCTATCTTTTTAAATGAAAAATGAGAAATAATCCCTTAAATACTTAAAATCTGAAAAATGTCAACAAGACATAGAATATAGAGAAAAAACAGGTCTATCCAATGGTAGTACCCACATCTCTGAAGTCCCAATATTTGCTGAAAAATTTCAGAAAAACACCCAATTCTTAAACAATGTCATTTAAGACATATCAAAACAATGCCAAATAGACCAACAAAGGGCTCTGCCAATGTTGGAAGACCACAATGTGTGAAGCCCCTCTTTAAATATCTCATCATGGACTGAATGATCACCATTTGGGATCCTATTACTCTAGGAGATAGTAATACACTACGCAATATAGGGGGTGGACTTGCTAGCAAGTCCTCAACCTGAACTCAGATGGAACTCAGATGGAACTCAGACTGAACTCAGACTGAACCCATACTGAACTCTACTTGAACACCCACCTAAAACTGTTCTGCTGAGTGGTGTTCATCCCTGATCGTATGGTTCCTTTATCAATAGCTCAATGTGTGTTCAATCTATGGTGAGTTTGGGTCCAAGGTTGCGGACTTGCTAGCAAGTCCGCCCCCCATATTGTGTGGTGATACCTTGAAGACCAGACCTTAATGAAAATATTGGTGCCACCCTGGCGGATGCCCATTCTCCTCTTCCTCATAGAACTCTCTTTCCTTCATTAAACTCACAGATCAAACATACTTGGTTTCCCAACTACCATCCTTAGGTGCTACTAAAACCAATTTCACTGAAATTCCATAATCACTTATAATGCTTATTCCTATTGTTTTATTCAAATAATAATCTATTGTCACTGAATAATCCCTCATAAAAAGTGTTCCCAAAACTGGTTTCACTACACCCATAGGATCATAAAAGTGTAGATCTCTTGACGCTCCTAAAACTTGTGTCTTTACATATTCAGCTACCCCTATAACCAGTAAACTACCTCTCCCAATACCTGCAACAGTTCCTTTATATTTTACAGGAAAACCTAAATCCACAGCTTCCTCTTCTGAAACTAAATTAATCTGAGAGCCCGTATCTACTAGCACTCTGATTTGTTTTCCATTAATTGTAACCATTAGATACCCTAATGGTCCTGCATAATGTGGTACCCTCTATAGTTCCACAGCTGGTTGAAATGAGTGCTCCACCACATCATATTCAATGGAATTGACAACTCTTTGCTTCCTACACTTATCTACTATCCCTTTTTCTACGTTGTAGACAATCCTATAGTACTAGCTATAGGCCTTGACCAAGGGAGTTGGAGAAAAACCAGAGAGAAAATCCCCTGTCCCTTTAGAAAAATAGAGTGAGATTTACTTGCTAAAGTAAGTTGGTTCCTGTTTTGCTAAACCCCTTTTTCAACACACTTGACTGCTTGATGAGCCAAGAAATTAGTCCCCAGACAGACTACCAGACCAAAGAACTGAAATGTAGACCAATGCACACACCAGAGAAATCAATGATACTTGATGTAGGCTGCAAATCCACACCAGAGACAGCAATAATACTTGATATAGCGTGCAAGACTATACCAGAGAGCCTGTTGCCAAAGTTGAGTTAAATGAAGAACTAACCTTGCAACAAACACAGCCAATTGTGGCCAAAAAAAAGTGAAAACTGAGTGAGGAACAAGGATATCACCTCCGGATGGTTGTATGATAATTAAAGTTTCCCCAAACTGTCTTATTCACTATGTACACACAGACCACTATCTAAGAGCCCATGCACACCAATGAATTCGGCACCTGTACCAGCCAAATTGAATAAAAACCCTCCAGAAGCGCTCTCCAACCTTCTAAAACAGAGGCCGGCGGGTCACCCAACGTCGGAGGTGCCGCCTGAAGCGGCCCGGCCTCCCTGAACCCAGAAAACCAATAAAAACACCTAATCTAATTAGAAAAATTTACTACAACTACTAAAACCCTTAAAACACAGAATTACGCTATAACAACATTGTGACATGAAATATAGGGTTAAACTAGCCCTATCCAATGGTATTTAGTACTTAACCCTAAGACTTAAGGTTAGCCCGTAAAACACGAAAAACAAAATTAAACAGCTATCTTTTGTAACTGAAAAATGTGGAAATGACCCCTTAAAACTTAGAATATGAAAATTATTATCAACACATGAAATATAGAGAAAACCCGGGGCTATCCAATGATAGTACCCAAATACTTGCCGTCCCAATATTCACAGAATAAAACCAGAAAAACACCCAATTCTCCAATAGCTGTTAATTAAGACATGCACAAACAGCGCCAAACAACACAACAAAGGACCCTGCCAATGTTGGAAGACCACAACGTCTGTCACTACTTCTGTTCAAACCCCCAATGGTACTGAAACTTTAGTTTTCAGACATTCTGTCATCAAATCCTAGGCTGCCCTATGGTATTTCACATGAACTGGGCACTGCATTACCCATGTTGGTAGAGTCACCTTTTCTCTGGCTTTGGCCTACCTGATAGGTTCTTTGGAGTACTATGTTTTGCTCCTGGAATTCCTTCCACAGGTACTGCTCTTTTTTTTGCACTATTTCTGGCTCTTCTAATGATTGTTCTTTGATACCCTGATTCATATCATAATCCATTATATTCCAAGATTCATCTTCCACTTCCACATCTTCAAGTGGTACTGGTGTATTATCCCTTGTAGTATATCCTACTTCCTCAATATCCTCAGGATTTGTGTACTTAGCACCAGAACTTCTTGGCCTACTAAAAGTTGGCAGAGCCATCTTCTTACACTTTGCTGAAAGCACTTACAACCACGCTGTAGTGAGTGGCTCTGTAGCTTCCCCCTCTTTGACCTTAAAATCCAATACAGCACAAGTAACTGCAAATTTACTGACTTTGAGCTTTTATCTGTAGGCTCCTTTCCCTAACTAGACTTGACCTCCATAGTTATTTTGTTAATATGATTGATGAACTTGGCTTGCATCCCTCAATCCTTATCCAAAACAAGTTTTGTGCCATCTTCTAACATTAGTGCTTCACCCTCTTTAATAAAAAAATCTATCTTCTTTGTCTTTTTGAAGCACATTACACCTCATCCTTGTATAACCTTCTTTATTAAAGTAATAAAATATCATTGAAGAAAACTGAAAAGGTTAAGGAGTAAATATACACTATGCAATATAGGGGGTGGACTTGCTAGGAAGTCCTCAACCTGAACTAAGATGGAACTCAGATAAAACTCAGACTGAACTCATACTGAACTCAAACTGAACTCTACTTGAACACCCACTTAAAACTGTTCTGCAGAGTGGTGTTCATTCCTGATTGTATAGTTCCTTTATCAATAGCTCAATTTGTGTTCAATCTGTGGTGAGTTTGGGTCCAAGGTTGTGGACACACTAGCAAGTCTGCCCCCCATATTGTGTGGTGATAGGCTTGGACTTAACTGCTTCCCTTAATATCTTCTCCAATTCTTCAATCCTTGCCATTCTTAAACTTGAATCCTGTGATATTGTCTTGGCTTTTGGGGTCAGCATTGAAGAAGGTGATCCAGTATTAGGAAAAATGTCTACCTCCCCTTCATCCTACAAGAAAACCTAGCTGCTTGGCATTCTTCCCAATGCAACTTAATCTCAGATTTCACTGCTACTTCCACATCCTCCAATCTTGGATACTTATAATTCCCCTTTTTCTTACTAACAAGTTTACCTTTGTTATCAATGTGCCCCATTTCTTAATATTCAACCTCAGGTGCTAGCACCTCACAAAACCAGGGTAACAACACACTAGAATAAATAAAGTCTTCATTACTAACCAAATAATCCACTACCTCATCAAATTCTTATCATAAAATTTTAAAATCTTTAGGGTCTTTGATACCCCCTCTAGCCTTTACTCTGTTTACCAAGACATCTAGGTCCTTAATTGTATACCTCATCTCCTCAGTAAGTTTAAGCCATCTTTTCAACATCTGCCCTCTTAACACCATTGATTTGTGTTTCTTGCAACCATTCAGTTCCTCTAGATTTTCTTTACATTCATTTGTAACCAAAAATTAAACTTGATGCATCATATCATAATATGATGCTCCATGTACTTCTGCTGCTTACCCAAAACTTCTCAAAAACTTCTGAGTGTTTATTCTAGTAAATTGAAAGCTTTCATCCTTGAGACTAATAAATATTGAAGCTCTAGGCCATAACACTGCTGTTGAATTGGGAGATTTTTCCCTCTCCTGAGTGATTTTAGAAGTAGGAACTGTAGGTTCCATACTACCTTTTCAATAAAAATAAATCAAAAACTAAATACCAACTATATTCTTTTAATACAGCCCTATTCTATCCTCTTATAATGGCTCAATCCACTCATTGTAGACCCTAAGACTCTTCCTCTGAAGTGCCTGCTTGATTATGTCCTCATTGACAAAAACCTGAAAAAAGTAATAATAACCCTACTTAAAATATGGCTGCCACTGTTAGGACACCAATTGTAGAAATAAACAGTCCTATATTACTAAGCTATAGAAACAGTACAAGATGGGTTGGTTCTTCTTTAAAAACAAAAAAATATTTAAAAGGAACTGCCTTCTACTCTAATTTTAAAAACAGTGAAAGCAGGTATTATAAGTATGGTAATCTAACTTTGTTGAAGAATAAAATATATTAAACTTGTAGAGATTTTTGTTAAGAAAAAGGAGAATATATATTTCAATATACATAATCAATCGGTTAGCTAAATCTATTCTAATTAAGTTTTAGTATTCTCAGTCACTCCATCTTGAAGCACTCTATTCAATACTGTCCTAACTGTAGCAATAAAATAACTCAACAGCACTACTTCTGGTACGCACACCTGTTATGTACAAAAAATAAAATATATCTATTTCTCTTTTATATATTACAATCTACACTGTAATCTATACACACATCTACTCTACCATACTCTTCTTTTTTTCTCTAAAAGATGAGTGCTGTTTATATAAACCTGTATGTTCAGCACCCTACCACTATGCTCCTTTCCCCTACTTGGTTTCCTACATAAGTTTAGCACTATACAAGAATATCAAGCATTATCTAAATATTTCATTAGTCTATGTAAAATTTTTATAATAAGTTTTGGTTCTAATAGCTCCTGAAATATCCAGACATGAACTACTATTGGCCCCTGAAACTGCACTCTCCTGTACATACACTATGTTTCCTGAGCTTCCTTACTTAATAATAAGTACTTTAACGCCTTTGTACCTATTGTATAACCCACTCTCACAACATGAGTTCCTGATAATAGTGAAAACATCTGCACTAAGTCAATGACTTCCCTATTTCAGATCTTACTTTCTACAACTTTCTTTGAATGCTACTTACAACTTATTTGTTTTTCTAGTGCTACCTTCTTTCTTTGACATGTTTTTAATCTCAACAGGTGATTACCGCTTTACCTAATAGGCATAATCCTTACCTAGGCCTGATTTTCCATGCCATAAATTGTTCCTTTTCCTTAACTCCGTAGTATGCATCTAGCGCTGGCCATGTCTATTGCAAGTACATACCATATTATCATGTCCTATAGTCCATATTATGTACTTTCCCATGACCTTTTTCTTGCCACAGCTACTAAATCCATAGTACACAAAAAAATTGTGTATGGAAAGTCTACTTTTTCTGTGCTTTTGAAAACCCCTTTGTTGCACTTCCATAACCATCCTACCTGCCAATTCCTTTGTTGTGCTTCCTACTGCCTGAGACATTTGCTGCATTACTGTGAGATGTGTACCACAATGGCATCACATCAGAGTACCAAATTCAATTTTGAGCATGTGACCGCTGATATACAGCTTAAAATCTGAGTTCACCAACCATTTTTATGCATGCGTACTCTGATCTATGGCCATAAATCAGAGTACCACATCCAATTTTTTGTCTCGGAGCTGTGATCTAAGGCCATATATCAGAGTTCACCAGACAATTTTAACCAAATTAATTCTTCTACATGGCTATACAACATCATCTAATAAATGTATTAAATTAAATTAAATGACATTAAGACTTATTATAATGTGATTGAATATAAAAAAGACAGATAGATGGGTATAATAGCTAGAATTAAAAAACGATAGATACAAATGGTATAAAATGAGATAAAGCAAAATAAATTGTTATTGTACTATTTTAAAGAAATGTAATAAAGTGTGATAAAATAAAATAAAATTGTATAATACATAACCAAATAAAACCCAATATAATTAAATACAACACAACAAAATACAATTTGATTTGATTTAATTTCCATTAATTAATTTAATAAAATTAGTGTATTAAAAATTTATATAAAAATTACATAATATAACATAAAATCAATTCATACTGAATTTTTTTTAAATTTTTTATTCAACATTAATTTTAATATTTATATGCAATTGAATTTTTGGTATGCATCTTCAATATTTCATTTCATATAAATATTCAATATGAAAATTGCATATGCACTTTCAATATGAATTTTACTATTCATATTCAATATAAATTTTTTTGTATTTTTTGGATGAATATTCAAAAATATTTTCATTATATATATGAATTATCATTTTACATTTACCTACTGAATAGCACTCAGCAAGTGAATATTCAACTTCACTTTTTGTGACTCAAAATAATGTTACGTGACTGAAAAATATCAAAAAGTGAATCAAAAAAATTCAATTTATAATAGTTCTCTGTAATTTTTAGTTTTGAAAATTCTGGTAATTTTTTTCAAACAATATAAAATATTTAAATATGATTTTAAATATGTTTCAATATATTTTAAATAAGTGATAAATTATATTAAAAATATTATTTGAAAAATTGAAAGTTATAAATAATTTTTCAGCTCCATCTTGAACTATAATTCAAAATACTGAGTCAAAATTATGTGCTCAAGGTGTACAGTTTTTGGAATGATTACTGAAAGTTTTTTCATTCAAAGTAAAGATAAGTTCATTTCACTTTCATTATGATACCACAAAAGATTCAGTTGGGTTTTACAATAGTTCAAGTTGGTTTTCAAGCACATTTCAGTATGATTTCCATAAAATTTCAGTCTGAGTTCCATCTGACTTCACTTTGAGGACTTGCTAGCAAGTCCTCCCCAAATATTTCATGGTGCAGCAGCTAGCTATTCTAGTCTAGTTTTCTGTGTGAAGAAGCAAAATGGAAAGTGGAGGGTGTTTCATGATCTCAGGGAATTGAATAGTCACAATAAAAGATGCTGGAATGCTACCAAATGCAGAGGATTTTGTTGAAGATTTTTCTGAAAAGGTGTGTTATTTTATAGGTTATATTATGGGTGGTTATAATGAGAGTGATTTTCAAGAGGATTTTTGGAAGCTCACAACTTTTGAGACTTCTTATGGCAGATTTCAACTCACTAGGTTACCTCAAGAAGAAATAATTAAGTTTCAGTTTATCAAGTACAGACCGCTTGTATTTTACAGGATGAGGTCCCTACTTATACTGGTATTTTTATTGATGATGGTGGAATTAAAGATCCCACTACTGATTATGGTAATGACTTGTTGAAAGAAAACCCTGGTATAAAGAGATTTGTTTGGGAGTATGCAGTAACTATATAGAGAGTATTTTTTAGGATTTAAGAAGCTGCTTTGAATATCTCTGGGCCAAAATTTTGTTGTTGTGTTCTTGCCTTGGAAATTCTTGGTCATGTGGTGTCTAAGGAGGGAAGGATTATGGGAAAGAATAAAATGAATAAAATTAAGTCATGGTAAGCACCTAAAAATACTACTGAAGTAAGGGGGTTTTTGGGGGTGTGTGTGTTTTTCAGCATCTTTATTAAAGATTTTCCTTGTTGGCTTCACCTTTGAGGAAGTTGAGCAGAAAAGATACAGATTAGGAATGGAATGAAGAATGTGAAGGAGCTTTTCAGAAGCTGAAGAAAGTGGTTGGTGAAAATATTATTTTTTATAAATTGGATAATGGTGTTGGTGCTAAGAAAATTTATTTAGAAGTGGGCTCAAGTTATATGGCTTCTGGTGCTGTCATTTCCCAAGAGGATAAAAATAGGAGGGTCAGATCAGTAAGGTATGAGTCAGTGGTTTTTAATGAGGTGGAATCTAGGTATTCTCAACCTAAGTTGGAGTTGTGGGTGTAGCAAAAATTTTAAAGAAGCTACAGACTGTTTTTTGGGGGAAGAATTAGCAGCTTCAGGTAGATGAAAAATTTTTGGTTCAGATGATTAATACACTTAGCCTTCATAATGCTTCAATGACTAGGTGGGTGGCCTTTATTCAACATTTTTCTTTTGACCTGGTACAAAAACCTGGGAAAACTTTTACAATGCCAGATGGATTATCAAGGAGACCACCCACAGATGAAGATTTGTATTCTGAAAAGTTTGATGAAGATGCTCCAGTGGCTAGAGCTAGCACAAAAAGTGCTGAAGATTTCTCTATCTTCCCCCAAGTGGTTAGCCTGGCTATATCAGATCTTTATTATGGTGATCATGATGTTTTTGTTGATGAAGATAGAGCTCTTTTTTAGGATAGCTCAAATTTCAAAAATGGTGTGTTTTTTAATGAACTGGATTCTCTGAAGATTCAGTGGAAAGTGATAGATTTTCCAAAATTTTCAGATTGGTGTCCTGGGTGAGCTTGTCAATTAGCACATGTGCAAGCTTGTGATTATGATGACATGTGCAGGGTTGGGTTTAACCTTGTGAAGAGTGTCAAAGAAGAATTCAATTGAAATCAAAAGAGGTTGGCCATGCTTCTAGAGAATAAACTATGTTTGGAAATGTCAGTCTGGATGTTGTCCATATTAAAGAGGTCAGGTATAAATATTTGATTTTTGCTAGGGATGATTTGTCTGGTTGGGGTGAGGCAGTGCCTCTGGTTAATTTGACTGCTAAAAATGTAGCAGAATTTTTGAATATAGAAGGGGTTTATAGATGTGGATTGACTTTTGATGGTGGGCCAGAGTTTGGTTCTGAATTTAAGGAAGTTGTTACTAGCACTGCCTCAAAGGTTAGAGTGGCTATACCTTATTATCCTGAAGTTGAAGGAATGGTTGAAAGATGTCATCAAGTTATCAAGAATGCTTTGGTGAAGATGTGTGGAGATAGTGCTGGAAAAGAGGCATTATTTAAACTTGGTTTTTTTTTCTGACAGGGTCACTGAAGAGGAAAACTAGCTTTTCTCCATATTAGTTAATATTTGGACAGAGAGCAGTTTTCCAAGTAGACTTGGAAGCAGTGTCTTATCTTCAAATTTATTGGGATGATTTGAACTTAACTGAAGATTTACTTTGTGCCAGGATGCAGCAGTTCAAATTTTTAGAGGAATTTTAGGAGAAGGCATACTCTGGAATGAAGAAAATTAAAAATCAATCAGTAAGATGCTGGGATAAGAAGTTGGCTCATACACTCAGGAATCCCTTAATTCCTGACTGTTTGGTATTGGTATAAAATAGAAGTTTGGAGATTAAGTGGGGAAAAATGTTTCCTGACAGGTGAAATAAACCTTACAGAGTCAGATCTCAGGTCTCTGAAGGTTCTTATGTTTTAAAAGAGCTTTATAGTGCAGTCTTAAAGAAAAGAGTGGCTTCTGATAAAGTAAAAAGATTAACCCAAGGGGCACTAAAAGTGCTGAAGACTAACTGCGCAATGAACATAAACTATGGTCATTCTTTTACTCATTTTTGTCCTTTTTTTTAGTCCACTATGACCTTGAACTGGAATTTCTTTTATTCATCAATTTCTGGCCTCCTTACCTTTTTGGATTTTGTGTTTTTTTTAGATAGTACCCAGGGGAGGCTTCTAGAATTTATATTGGCAAGTGTGGGTGCAACTGATGAGCTTTCTGCTCTGTAGAACAGTTACCCCAAAAATGTCTACTTTCAAGCATTTAGTTTCTTCCTAGTTCAATTCTAGTTTTGATTTTTGTCATTAAGATTTTCAGTGCTGTATTACTTTAAACTGGCTTGGACTGGATTTTTAATCTTTGGTTTCTTTGGATTGGTGGTGGATCACTGGTGGTCTCCCATCATTTTTACTTATTGAGGGAGCTTACCAAGTGATTTTTTTTTGGACTGGACTTGGCTATTCTTTTTATTGTTTTATTGTTTTCTTTTCATTTTATTTTGTTATTTAGTGCTATGAGTGTGGTTCTAGATTATTTACTTTTTTTCTCTTTTTTAATTTTAATTTTTTTATGGGGATTATTATTATAAAAGAGGTGGAATAATTATAAAAAAATTATATTTGGTGTCATTACATCAGGGTCACCTGGATGTGTGAAATCATTGTTTGAAAAAGTATTATCAATTGGCCAGGCAACACTATTTTCTTTAATTTTTTTTATTATTCATTTTTTTACTCAATTTTATATTTTATTTTATCTCAAATTATTAAAAAAAATTTTAAAGGTGTATCCACATCAAGGTGAACTTGTATGTGGGAAAGGCGTCAGTGGATGAGCTCATTAATTGGCTGGGGGATACCATTTGTATTTACTTTATTTACATTTTCCATTTTCTCAATCTCTCAGAAAATTGGGTGTTTTAAATTTTTTTTATTTCAATTTTCTTTATAGTTAGTTTTATTAGTATATGGGGTAACACTGTTAAAAGAATATATAAATTAAAAATTAAAAATAATAAAATAATAAATGAGAAAAAAAATCATTATTGTATTTCAGATAATTATTATTTTATTTTACTTATATTATATTATTTTATTTTGATTTGATTTAATTCAATTTATTATTATTATCAGAGAAGAAGATGAATTTCAAGAAACTAATTTTTGGAAGAAGAAGCTTCTGGCTTGTGGTTGGAAAGGTTTTGTCTTTAATAGTTTTTTTTGGGATTGGCAGAAGCACTGTGGTCCTTGAAGTGAGTTCTGCTGGTCATGTTGTATGGGTTGAAATTACCAGGAACTGGATGGACTGAGGAATTAATGGATTAGGCATAGGAAAGGGGGATGGAGTGTTGGAATGTGTATTTGATTATTCTTTACATTTTCTAGTTGTCATCAATATGCAGTTTGCTCAAATTTACCTCAAAAAAATTCAAGGGTCCATGAAGGGAAAATGCTTTTAAAATATTTGAACACTTCATGCTGAGATTTTGTTTCATGTCACCATAGCCTAAAGTCAAGGTGGTCTAAAGTTGTTGACCAGCTCCAATCAAAGACTTGTGAGAAGGTGAGCCATCTAAAAAAAAGAGAAATTTGGTCAGATATTACTTCTTGGAAAAGAATTATGTAGAATGTTATTGGCACTTACAGACTGGAAGACCAGAGAGCTTAAGAGAAGTGGGAATAAGGACTTCTTAAGAAGAATAAATGTGGGTTGAAGAAGGATCATCCAAGGAAAGATAGGCATCTTCTGACTCTTCTTTCACTAGAATGGATGATAATGGATTGTTTGTGTTCTGGGGTTGAATATTGGATAAAAAGGCTTGGTTCTCTTTATTGCTTAAATTTGAAGTTGATGTGGTCTTATTTTTAGGTAGAATTTCTGGCTTATTAGGATTTGCTTAAGTAGTGATGGTGGTCACAATAGGTGAGCTATTAAAACTGTGATAGGAAGGAACAGAGGAATCAAATCGGTAATCATATTTTGATCCTCTGGAAGAAGGTTTGGAGGTGTTGTAGCTTTCAGAAGAATAGTTGGCTGGAATAGGAGAGGTGTAGTTTTCTTTTGTGAAAGAGGCTGGTGAATTTTGTCTTAGAGCAGTGCTGGAGGTAATGTTAAATTGTTTATGGAAGGCCTTAGCAGGTATTTTCTTTTTTATGTTGTTGTTAATTTTGACTTCTAGAAAGTGATGGATGGGAAAAGTCCTGTGTATAATTATTGTTGTTGTTCAATTGTGTTTTACGACACATTTCTGTGGAAGCTGAAGGTATATTCTGTGACATGGAATTATAAAACCACATTGATGAAAAAATTGTTGGTTTGGAAATCCGTGTGGAAGCAGAAACATGTAGAGGAGAGGAGCCACCTTTTAGCCTGGAAAAGAGACTTGGAGCAGTAGAAGAAACAGAAGTAGGAATGGTTTGAGATTTTTTTGTTGGTTTAATAGAAGAAGGATTTTTGTTTAGAAGAAGATATCTTCTGGATCTTCTGGAAGTTACTGAACAGAGAGATGAAGAAGAATGCCCATATTCTGGAAATATAATTGTGGATCTGGATTTATATTTGTGGGATGGTTAAGGATAAGGAAAAGGAAGTTTTGAATACCTTAAAAATTTTATTTTTCTGGAATTGTAAGGATCACAGCCTTTGTATTAGCAGTTGGCATCCATGGATGTGGCAGTAAAGGTGAAAGGTATTCTTGCCTGGATACATAGTTAGCAAGAATATTATCTTGAAGCAACAAAGAGTGGGAGATCTGTGGAAGACATGGGGATATGGAAAAAGGGAGAAACAAAGATGAAAAGAGGTTAGAAAAAAAAGTTGGTGTTAAAGTGGAAGTTGGAATATCAAGATAACAAGGAAATTATAGCATCATGCATGCAACAAGGAGACTTTAAAAATCTGGAAAGTCCATCAAGACTTTAAACTCCAAATTTTGGAATAGGTTCCATCTTTTAAATAAAAAGAATCAAAACAGAATCAACACAAAAAAATAAACACACACATGATAGTTTAATCCAACTATATCTACAATACAGCCCTATACTATCCTCTGATAATGGCTATTGATCCACTTGTTGTAGACCCTTCCACTCTTCCACTGAATCTCCGGCTTGATTACGCCTTCTTGAGGAGACGCTGAAGACCAAAAAATCTAATAAAAGCACTAGTTACAATTATTCAACTGTTGGGACACCAATTGTAGAGAGTTCTAAAGTACTAAGCTGTAGATAAAATGAGAGATGGGCTGTTTCTTCTTTTCAATTTCTAAAAAGAGGCGCCTGTCACTCTTATTTTAAAGACAGCACAATAATGTGTAATACTAGTGTCTGACTGGATAGTTTATGAGTTGAGAGATGAGTTAAAAGATAAGGAAAAAAATTATTACTATCTGGATTTTTCTATTTTTAATAATTGCTAATATCCACAGCTACTCCCTCTTTAAGCACTCTCTTTGAATATGCCTTATTATAGCAATAAAATAACTCTAATAATAGTTTATCCTACTGAATATATATATTCCTCTGTGTTTCACTTTTTCACTAAACTATATTAAATACACACACAGATGCACAAACTTTTTATCAGAGTAATCACAAAATAGACATAATTGCTATATATCACAATATATCTCGAAAGTATATAATATGAAGCTCTAATGTTTGTAATCAAAATCACTGATCTCAATAATAATCCTTCTACCTCTCTCTCTTATAAGATAGCCTTTCCTTCTTATATTTTTCAGCTCTCCAGACACAGTTCCCTAGTGGATCTCAAGTGCTGTTTCTAGCACCACATTATTAAAACACTAACTAATTAATTAGTAAACTTAATACGCGGCTTATAACAACTACAGCGCCTAAATATACCCTAAGATTAAAAAAACTAGTTTTTAATTGTTTCACTCATGTTCCACATGTGCGCTTATGACTGTACCTTTGCATTGTTTCAGCACTACTTCCCGCATTGTCACCTTTCAGTGCTAATCCTAGTCTTTTCGACACTTGGTTAATTTTGTGGCAGAGTCCCCATTCTCCTTGTTTCATTACTAAGTCCATAGCTTTGACAATTTATTTAACTAGTTAGCCTCTACAACTTACATTACCTATTTCAGTAAGCTACCACACTAGCCGCGGTGAATTATACAATGTACTTGGGAGCTTCCTTGACCCATAATTCCTTCCTTAATGCATAACACACAATTATTGGAAAATAAAAATCCATAATGTTCAGCGCTTGCACTCCTCAGTTGATAATTCCTTTATGCGGCACATCACACTGAAAAATCTGAGTGCACAGACCCTAAATCATCTTCCGCACTTCTCTTTCCCTTTGTTCTTCTAAAACCATAATTAAATATTTATAATAGCACTATCTTCTGCACTATTCTTCCCCTTTGTTCTTCCTAAGATATGCAAGCTGATTGGTCCAAAAGATAAGTTACCTGCAATACACATACCACATCCTCCTTCTGCTTATGAATGTCCCCAGGAGCCTATAAATACCCCATTCCTTGCAGCATATTCTTCCTCCCTCTTCCATATTCTTCTATACCATCATCTTCCTCTTTTTATACTTTTTTATACCTTTTTATATTATCTTAATCTTTTTTTTTTAAAAAAATAATGAATACAAGAAATACCACAATTAATACCAAAAATACTGTTAATGTTGTGGAAACCATTTGAAAATTTGTGCAAATGCAGCCCCCTTCTGCTCCTCCCATGATGCCAGTTACTACACTGATGGGTAGGACAAGATGCACCCGCTGCATCGAAAATGGCATAACCTCCTGCCACTTCTCAAAAGCCTGCCATGGCAACACTTATTTTAAAGTGAGTCTTCCTTTCTTTTTCTATTATTCCATCATCACTAACTTCCATTTCTTTCATCCTTTTAGTCATGCGATTTCTGCAAAAGTTTCAAGAAGAAGTGTAGCTAATATTGACCACCCACCATTGCACGTCTAAACCCAGACACTTCCACCTCGGATATGATTAGTCAGATGACTATCAAACCTCCTGCGCCTGCACAAGCTACTCCTTCAGTCAAAAAATGTGCCAGGGCTAATTTCCAAGCACCTACTCCTAATAGTGTTGCTTCTGCTCCTAGATCTCTCTTTTCAGAAGAGAGTATTCATACTTTAAGTTCCTTTTTTACTTTCTTCCTTTCCTAACCTAAAACTAACACTATTCTTTCTTTCTTAGGATGTGCCAGCCACTACTTATGATGAGACGCCTCCTCTGCCAAACAATTCTCTCTTCCTTCCTGGTTTGGAAGAAGATCCCACCTGGGATGCTGCTGCTCCTCTAGAATGCACGCCTTGACCCGCAACTCCTGATTGGACTGGTATGCACCCAACCATTAATGCCGTCTTCCTGGATGACTGACCCACTTATTTCCCTTTCCTTGATGAAAAAGAAGATCCCATCATGGCTTGAAAATGGGAATTCACTGAGAAAATTGCCTGCGCACCATTCAATGCAACAATGCATTGAATAAAAAATATGTTCACTGCCGTCAAGGAATCTCTTGAGGCAGTTTCGGTCTGTACTTATGCCGAGTATAACCAAAAAACTCAGCTCATAACCACTTTTCAACAAAACATGCAAGAAGCTGTAAATGACTGTTTTTTCTGCGTCCCAATCTTTGTTGATGCAGAATACTAAAAAAAATATTCTTTCCTTCATCTACATTGTATCCTTATTCCTAAAACTTGTACATACCCTCTAAAAAGTAATAAAAGATGATATATTCTCATCTGAAATTCTTTGTGAGAGCCCTACATGATGAGTTTCCCACCAAAAAAAAGTTCTCCTTCTTCCAAACTTGCCTGCGCACCCTTTTTTACTAAGTTCCTCTGAAAGATGAAACAGCAGAAAACAAGAAAAAAACTTAAGATCATTTCTACTCCCTATAGCAACAAATACATCCTCTGAGTCATATACGCATGAGTTCCCTTGAAATCTTTAGATCTTTGCAATATGACTTTCCCATGACTGTATCAGATTCTACTTTTGGCTTGGGGTCCTTTTTCTATGACAAGAATCCTTCACATGTTCCTTAGAGACCACTCAGTGCTCAAGTAAGATATTGTGCAGCTCATGCCTTTTCTATTTTGACATTTTTAGCTTATAAATAGCCTATCTAACAATCAACATTTACATCATCTTAGTATCATGACTCAATAGCGCACCATTTGCAGAGATCATGTCAGCCTAAATATCCTTAGGACTGAGTATTTCTTATGCTTAAAATAAGATAACCTTAATTAGATTAAGCTTATATCTTAAAAATAAAGGTTAAAATAATAATATATATTATTTTATTATATATATATATAATTATTATTCTATTATATAATTTATAATAGTTTAAATAGCTTATCCATGGCCTAATAATACTTATTAAGGTGTTAATGGAGTCATAATATACTTATCTTAAGTGATATGAAGTAATTATTGACATACATGAGCTTATATGTATACATAAATCTCATATTCAGTGAAATATGCAGTATATTATGTATATTTAGGTATATAAGTGGGTTTTAGCCCCTTAATAGCCTATAAACTTTGTTTTTCTGCTTATTTTAGGTCATATGGACGAAATCAGTGGATTCACAACGCCTACAGAAGCATAGACACCTATATCAGGCGCATACACCCAGTTTGGACAACTAAAATTACTTCCTTGGATGGTTATTCACGGATTTATGGGTTGGAAATATGTTTTTGGGTTAATGTGGATGCTTGGGGATGTTATTGGGGGCTTGGACATTTTATTTGTTTCCTTTATATGCTTTTAGTTTCATTAAATCTCTTTTTGATCATTTATTTTACCTGTTTCTTTATGGTATCCGCTTTTATCTGGGATTTCTATTTATGGTATGACTCTGTGTTATTATTAATAGTGATGGAGGGTCCTTACTGGAGGTCTGGGTGTTGAAACTGCTTGAAGTGGACGCCATAGGGAGGTGATGGGCCCTCACAGTGCTGTAATTGCCGGGGATAGCAGTGACATCATCTGGATTGAAGGTCTGTGCACTCCAGTGGATTTGGGTATAAGTAAGGAGGGATTTTGACGGTTTATTATCATCATTCAATTACTACACTTCAAACAAACATTACACTACAATTATTAAAATTTAGAAATATATTATAAAGCCCTTATAAATTGATATTATCTTTATAAAAGCTATAACTATATTTTATTCTTCTATTTTCCACCACTAGCACGCATTTAAATCCAAGTATTGTGAGTTTAATTTGAGTATAACTATTCTATTAGTCTTCCCCTGAGGTTTAATCACTAAATCATTTATTAATAAGTAGTAGAACCATAAAATAACACTATTATATCATACTTATATACTAGACTATACTGACAGATCAAGCATGCTCTTTCTGAAAATTTTGCAATTTCCATTGCACCTTTTCTAGACCTCGGGGGTATGCCTCCTTTAGACCTTCCTGCAATAATTCTTTCAGGTATAATAAGACTTTTAACACCTCCATAAATCAAAATACTCCTTAGCCTACTGGTTACATTTGTTTCCCTCCCAGTTCCACCAGTAGCGCTCCCATAATAACCACTACTAGTCCTACCAGTGTTAATTCCTCCCCCATTACTGATATCCCTTATGAATCATCATCACTTCCCGCTTGTTTCAGGTGTGAAATTTCCATTCAGCCTAGGGCTGTGTTGTCTTCCTCCCCAAGCTCCAATGCTTCTATGCATTCAGGTTCCTCTACAGCTACTCTGGACATGGTTACTGTCACATCAACATCAGAGCGCCCTTATAACTTGTTCGAAAGTAAATTCCTTTCACTATACATACACCTTCATTACCTACTGACTGCTGATCTAGCTTATAGTCTTCAGTAAATCAATCTCCCTGGGATGGGTTCCTATTCCATTGCCTTTTGTACATTCCATGTGAATTTCTACCAGAATTCAACTTATATACAACACTATGTCTCTATCTTATAATCATGCACCAGAATTTTCTGACTCTGAGCTTAAAGCTTGCTATACCCACATAGAAAAGATAAGTCATCCATTCAATGAAATCAGTTCTTCAACTAGTCTTGGATTCTCCACTGTAGAACAATCCTATAGTACTAGCTATAGGCCTTGACCAAGGGAGTTGGAGAAAAACCAGAGAGAAGATCCCCTGTACCTTTAGAAAAATAGAGTGAGATTTACTTGCTAAAGTAAGTTAGTTCCTGTTTTGCTAAACCCCTTTTTCAACGCACTTGACTGCTTTATGAGCCAGAAAAGTAGTCCCCAAACATACTACCAAACCAAAGAACTGAAATTTAAACCAATGTCCACACCAGAGAAAGCAAAGATACTTGATGTAGGCTGAAAATCCACACCAGAGACAGCAAAAATACTTTATATAGCTTGCAAGACTATACCAGATAACCTGTTGCCAAAGTTGAGTTAAATGAAGAACTAACCTTGCAACAAACACAGCCAATTGTGGCCAAAAACAGTGAAAACTGAGTGAGGAACAAGGATATCACCTCTGGATGGTTGTATGATAATTAAAGTTGTTCCAAACTGTCTTATTCACTATGTACACACAGACCACTATCTAAGAGCCCATGCACACCAACAAATTTGGCACCTGTACCAGCCAAATTGAATAAATAACCCTCCAGAAGCGCTCCCCAACCTTCTAAAACAGAGGCCGGCGGGCCACCTGACGTCGGAGGTGCCCCCTGAAGCGGCCCGGCCTCCCTGAAGCCAGAAAACAAATAAAAACACCTAATCTACTTAAAAAAATTAGCTACAACTACTAAAACCTTTAAAACACGGAATTTCACTATAGCAACATTGAGACATGAAATATAGAGAAAAATTAGCCCTACCCAATGGTAATAAGTATTTAACCCTAAGACTTAATTTTGGCCCATAAAAAACGAAAAACAAAACTAAACAGATATCTTTTGTAACTGAAGAATGAGAAATTGATCCCTTAAAACTTAGAATATGAAAAATATTATCAAGACATGAAATATATAGAAAACCGGGGCTATCCAATGATAGTAACCACATACCCTCAGACCCAATATCCACGGAATAAAACCAGAAAAAACCCAATTCTTCAACAGATATCAATTAAGACATGCACAAACAACGCCAAAAAACACAACAAAGGCCCCTGCCAATGTTGGAAGACCACAATCTCCCTCAAATTCAGAATGTCCACATTCTTTCTTCATCAAACCACCATGTTCAACCTTCTTCACAAATCTACCTCTGAAATGGGTCCTTGCCAATACTGCATTGACAATAATCTAATCTGCACCATCACACCTCCTGTCCATTCATACCAAACGTCCTGCGATGTCTGCCAATCCAGAAAGAAGACCTGCTACAGACCTGGTCCATTTTCTTCTTCAAAAGCTTCACCTCCACCTCAGCCTGGTCCATCTTCTACCAGCACCCAAAGAGCTGGGCCATCTATCTTAATTCCCAGATTAATCAAAAAACTACACCCTTCCCAGAATAGTGCCAAAACCACTAAAACAACAAGTTCCACCATCCCTGGACCGTCTGATGGAAAAAAATTCCATTATTTCTTTCCACTTTATAAAACTGATGACTTCTCAGTTCCTTCATCTTCTGATAGTGATGAAAACAATGTAGGATCCATTGAATCAACAACACCAAACCACTTGCCCACCATTAAGGTCAATATCCAACAATACACGTCTCAACAGAAACACCTTCTGCTAAACTACTTCCAATCCACTCCTGCTAGAGATCCACAGGACATTGAGAGCAGAAGACACCTCATTCACCAGTTCAAAGCTAACTCTGAACGCTTCATTTCATCTCTTGATTCACTCTGTAATTCCACTAGTACTTGAGTTTGATTCAGAAAAGAAAAAATTGACCACACCCTCTATAGGATGTAACCACAAACAACCCTCAGTTTTAAGTCTTGGGGGACCATCCTCATTTTATAGTCTTGGGGGACTCATAAACCCTCAGTTTAAAGTCTTGGGGGACTCAAAAACCTAAATCAAAAACACAGAACCCGAGATCAACCACATTAAGACACAGAGAAAAAACTAACATTCTGGGGTAATTGTGAATAGAGCTGCCACCCATCAATTACCCCCAAACTTGCCTTTGCTAAATTCAGAGGCTCCCCCTGTGGATACCCTCCGCCAATCTTTCTAAAACCCATTCCAACAACAAAAACCCATTCCTCAGTTTATAGTCTTGGGGGACTACACCATCAAACAATCCTCAGTTTAAAGTCTTGGGGGACTATTCTTGAAACCATAGATTTTTCAGTTTAGAGTCTTGATGGACTATTCTTGAAACCAGCCAGTTCAAAGTCTTGGAGGACTGCCAGAGTTTTGCATAAAATAAACGCAGCCAATTTCATACATAACACACCTACAGCCAAACTGCTGAACTTCCACCTTCACTTCATCATCTACCTCTCACTGACAAAAATATCCTTCTTATCTCTTTCCATCATCTTTTCTCACCACAGATCATGGCTGGATCCCCTGATTTTGACTACTCTACTCTTCCTTGCTTCACTGCTGCCAAGGACTATGCCTGCAAACAGTGCATCCACATGTTCAGACCTTGCACATTCACTCTTCCAACTCCTGAAGCCAATTTCTACAACAGGGCTTGTTATTCTTGCTACTCCAAAAAGAAGAAATGTGACAGAGATGCCAACTACCCTATTCCTCCTCCTTCACCTTCTCATAAATACCTCTCCAGATCCCCTACCAGATCCCCAGAGCTTGGTCCAGCCTCTTCATCTTTATCCTCAGCAACATCCAGAAAATCCTGGAACTCAGTTTCCAGAAATCTCCCAAAAAGGCCTGCGTTAACTTCCCAAGAAACAGCTTTTATCTCTGCTAATTTAGCTCCAAAAGCTTCCAAATCAGCTCCTAGGCTTCTAGACCACGTCCAGGAGGCCCGCCAGCCTCACTAGACAGTGAAAATCAGGCTCAAAACCTCCAAAAACAACCAGAAAACTGGCAAATTCCTCCAATCAACAATAACAACTCCACGCAATTACCTCCCACTTCTCCCAGAGCAATGCAGCCAACCCTTCCAAGGTCCAAAAACTCCAAAATTTCCCAAACTTCTAGGAGACCTTCCAGAGGACCCCAGGAAGACATCAGAGCACCCAACACTGCACCAAAGCAACAACTTGGTCCCAAGTTAAGGCAACAAAACTACACCTCTCCTCTGTAAGCCAACAATTCTTCTGAAAGTTCTATTCCTTCAAAAGCTCCATCCAGAAGAGATCAATCCGCTTCCAAATAACCCTCTCCTGCTCCATCTTATAACAACCCTGGTACTCCATCAACAGGACCTCATCCAACTGAATCAAGCAGAAATATTAACAAAAGCAACAGCAGACCTGCTGCTCCAACTTGGCCCCAGGAATATCAGCCTCCTAGTTCACCTTCTCAAAACCTTTCAGAGGAAGACCAAGAGAATCCATATCTTTCCCTGATTGATCCACCTACTATCACCATTCCAAAATCTTCAGAAGTCAATATTCCGGCCGCTTACAAATTTGATGAGCTTCCAATCTGTAAGTACCACATTAATTCATCCAATTTCTTCAACAAAAATAATTACTGATCCAATTCTTCTTGTCTAGTTGGAACCCCTCCTCCTGATTCTACTATTGGAGTTGGCCAACCTCTAGAAACTTCTTTGACTCTGGATTATGGAGACATGAAACAACACCTCAGCACCATGTGTTCAAACATGCTGAAAGCCTTTGCTCTCCATGGACCATTAAATAACTTTGAGAAAACCTTGAGGAAACAACTATTGGAAAACCACTGGAAGATGTCTAGGATCATTAAGCACACCTTCCAACAATCCATTCCTACCTCTTCTTCTTCCTCTTCTGAAATTTCATCCAAACCCATTCCTTCCCATTATAATCCATATAATCTGTCAAGGGGTCCCTTTGGTCTAGAAGATTTATTTGAGGTTATATGAGGGGTTTTTGGGTTTAATTGACTCTCAAAAGGTAAAGTACGTATTTTTTAATCAAACTGATTGAATTACTCAAATAATAAGAGGTAGTGTTAAATATTAATATATTTTATACATTAGATATACGTTGATGTAAGTACTAATGTAATAAAAGTATAGAAATAGTAATTGTTTATGTAAAAGTAATAAGTAAGTTTGTAAGGAATGAATTCAAAAGGACAAAAAGGAAGGACCTTTTATAGGCAATATGTGAGAGACAAGAACATGGAATTTACATCTCCTAATACAAGAGTGTGAGAGAGAAAAAACTTAATTTAAAGAGAGTATGTGAAATAATAAGAGTAAGACTAAATTGTGCATAAATAAAAGTATTTATTTTATTTGAAATAAAACTCTGAACCCTTTGGTCCGTCACATTTTAGTGTAAGAACATTTGATTTGAAATATTGAATCAATAAAATCTAAATAAAGGAATTTGAAAAGTATTTTTCTTTTTATAATTTTATATTTTTTAATACTAAATTTTATTCCCATCTCATCTTTATTATTGAGCACAGTGTTTGGGAGTAAAAATATATGTGGGACAATTACTTATTTTTATTAATTAATTACTTAGTGTACTTAGGTAGTTAATTGTAATTAATACATAAGTATTTAATAAATAATTAATTATTAATAAGGATCTAAAAGGCATGGCTTTACCTCAGTAAGATAATTAATTATTTTACTGGGTAAGTCTAGTAGCCTGGCTGACACTCCCTCACTCTAAAAAAAAATAAAAAAATGCTATGATTTTTTCTTTTTATACTTTTTTAATAGAGTAGGAAGATTTGATATCTCCTTCCCAGATATCCAAGAATCATATTCAGATGATTTATTCTTGAATCTCAAAAAGTATTTTGTACCTTCTTCAGCAGTGACTAATCTATCATTCAGAATTTTTTCTAATTCTGCTGTTTCAGTGATTTCATTTGGGGTTTTCTTTGGTCTTCCCCTCTTTTTTGGAAATAAATCACTATTGGATGTGTAAGGTTTCAGAATAGATATTGGAAAAACAGGATGTTTTCTGTCATATGGAGAATACAAAATAACCTCAACTGCATTATCTCCAATCATTCTTCTGACAACAAATGGACCAACAAATGGGTCTTACAATTTGTTATTACCTTGTAAATTGAAGTGGACTGTAGAAAACAACACTTCATCACACTTTTTAAAAGTGTATTTGATATGGGATTTATCCCATCTCTTCTTCTCATATTCAAATGATTTTTCAATACATTTTTGAGCATGATTCCTGAAAAGTTGTTGCATTTGAAGAAAAGATTTTTTAACCAGGATGTATATCTAATTTAGGTATTTTGCTATTGAGAATTTGGGCAGGAGTATTTGGAACATATCCAAGCAAGAGCTCAAAAGGCTTTCTTTGAGAAACAGAATGAACAATGCTATTATAAGCAAATTCCAACCCAGGAAGTAAGGTAACCCAATCATGAGTGAATCTGTCATTATCTTTATACTCAAGGCCAAAGGCACAATACCTTCTAAACATGTCCTCTAAAGTCTTAATCATCCTTTCAGCTAAGCCATCAGTCTGTGGATGATAGGAAGTAGAAAGTTTCAGATCACAACCACAAACATCACTCAGAGACATCCAAAATTCAGAAGTAAATTTAGGGTCTCTGTCAGAGATTATGGCTTTAGGAAAACCAGCAGTATTAAACATATGAGACTGCCATAAGAAAGCTAATTCTTTAGTGGAAACATCCTTGTGGGTAGGGATAAATTTACACATTTTTGTGAATCTGTCCACAATAACCCAACAAGAGTTATAACTGTCTTTACCAGAAATAGGTAATCCAGTTACAAAATCCATGTTTATTATTTGCCATGGTGCATGAGGAGGTTCAATATGTTGCATTAATCCAGCTCTCTTACCAGTTAATCTTTTTGATTTTTGGCAAAAATCACAAGATTCAACATATAATTTGGTGTCCTCAGACATATTAACCCACCAAGCAGTGTTTTTAATTCTGATCATTGTTTTTTCAAGATCAAAATGTCCAGCTAATGTGTCATCATGACAAATTTTCAAGATGATTTCTTTCATAGAAGGAGGAATAACAATGACATTACTCAAATTTCTTCTATAATATAGATATCCTTCATCAATTGAATATTTACCTTTTTCCAAAGCTTTTTGGTACTTTGGTGGAAGGGTTTTAATTAATGCTTGTATTGAAGCATTCTTTGGATCATTTAAGATGGTGCATAACTTTTTTAAGTCATTGTCCTTATTATATGAATCCAGAATAAGCTGCAAAAGCTCTTCCTCCATATCAACCACATATATCCCATGAATATGAATAATTTCATCCTCAGGATCATAAGCAGGATTAGAGTCATCATTTGGTAAAGGTAACCTTGATAACATGTCCACATTTGAGTGAACAATACCAGCCCTATGAATAATTGTCATTCTCCCTTTGTACTCTTGAACAGCTAACTGCCATCTGAACATATGTCTGTTAGGTGTTTTTAAATTTAAGAGGGATTTAACTGCACTGCAGTCAGTGACAATTTAAAAATTCAAGTCATCTAGGTAATAATGTAGCTTTTCTAGAGCCCACACTACAGCTAAACATTCCAATTGAGTAGCACCATATTTCAATTCCTTTTTCTCAAGATTCTTGAAATATAACAAATTACTACTTCTGATACTTTATAATTCATCACTTGTTTTTGATGGAGGACAGAACCCAGACCAATAAAACTGGCATCAGTATATAAAACAAATGGCTGATTAAAGTCAGGTAAAGCAAGAATAGGTGCTGACATCAAACAGTGTTTCATAGTGTCAAAAGCTCTTTGTCTTTCAGTATTCCAGACAAAAGCAACATCCTTTCTAGTTAATTGGTTTAGGGGTAAAGCTATGACTTGGTAATTTATAATATACTGTCTATAGTATCCACACATCCCCAAAAAACTCTTTAGCTCTCTAACTGTATTAGGAACCTTCACCTGTTGAATGGCTGCCATTTTGTTTTGTTCAACACATATCTGTAAGCCTGAAACAACATGACCAAGAACTTTTAAAGAATGGAACCCAAATTTACATTTCTTAAAAGCAAGTGTCATATTTATTTCACCCATTTTTTGGAACACTTTACACGGTTGGTTGAGATGGTCCTCAAATGTTTTTTAGAATATAATGATATCATCAATATAAACCATCAGCCATTCTTCAATTATCTCTTGATGGAATGTGTTATCCATGACTTTTTGAAAAACTGAAGGGGCATTTTTAGGGCAAAATGGCATCCTAATATACTTATAAATACCCATATGAGTAGCAATCATCAGAAAGTTCTGAGAATTTTTCTCAAGAGGTACCTGGTGATATCCCTTATTTCCATCCAAACAGCTGATATATTTAGCACCCTATAAGGTAGCATATATAGAGCTAATTCTAGGCAAAGGATAGATATCATCAACAGTATAAGTATTTAGTGCTCTATAATCACCACATAACCTGGCTTTATCTTTCTCATAAGAAATTAGGACAGGTGAGATAACACAATATTTAGGTGTTTCAACTACCTTTTCAATAATATTCATTTTTAAAAGGGTAGAGATATTGTCTTCAATATCTTTTCTCTTTGTGGGAGAAGCAGGATAAGGCTTCTTCTTTAAACTAGGTGGTATATCAGTTAATGGACAAGACAATGAAAGTTTCATTTCTTCCTTAACTAATCCTGGTTCATGTGACCCATGAGCAAAAGCCATAGGAAAAGACTTTATCAAGATAATGATGGAATCTTTATCCTCACCAGAAAGTTGTTCTCCAAATGAAGTATTGTCAATTTCAGATATAAGGGCATGTATTTCTTTTGTAGATCTTCCGTTATATTGAACTACAGAATTACATGTGTTCAATTCTGGTTTTAATAATTTTTTGGAGGAAGAAATCTTAAATTTACTCCTCCCATTCTTCCCCATTGTGAAACATTGGTTAGAGGGATCCAATTTTATGCCATATTTGGTTAAAATATCATTCCTTACAATAAACCAATTGCTTAAGTTATCATTTTTCATGACAAAAAAATCACAAATAGCTCTTACAAACCCATGGTTATATTTAAAAAACACTGTGGCTTTGTACTTACCAATGGGGGACAAAACAGAGCCATACCCTCTCCAATTTTCAGAAATGATAGGCATCAGTTTAGATTTATAGTCTTGATCCACTGAAGCAAGTGCTCTTTCAGAAACTACACTTCCTCTAGCTCCAGAATCCAGAACAACTTCAATGCTGGTTCCATTAATCAAGACTGGTGCCTTGAGAGGGGCAATAACAATTGAGTTATCCTTAATGTTCTTTATGATCTCAGCATCTTCAACTGTAGATAAAGCATTATTATCAATATCAATAGTATTTAAATAATGAGTATCCTCTTCCAGCATCAATATTTCTCGTTGAGATTCATATGAAATATTGCTGGCACAATCAATTGACGTATCATCCAGTGCTACTGTGTTATCAGCATGCTCCTCTGTTTGTTCTACAAGATTTATCTTCTTGTCACAAACATGGCCTATCTGCCAAGGCTTTTTGCACTTGAAGCAAGTGTTTATTGCATACTTTATTGGTGCAACAGGGGCAGAAGGTTTACCAACCTTTTCCAGAGGTTTCTGTTGGTAAGTGGAGGGTTTCTCCAAAGGGGTCTTAGGAATGAATCTTCTGGCATCATACTTGTTGTTTAGAAGGATCTCATTGCAAGTATTAATGAAAGAAGAGGGTTCTCTGGATAACTCAGTCCTAGCCACTATCAAGTCTCTCAAAGAAATTGGTAATTTATAAAGGATCCTGTCCTTCCATAACTCAAACTCCATATTTGGGTCCATCGCCCTTAAGATTTTTACAAGTTTCATTAAAAACTCAATATGTTTATCAGTAGAAGAGCTATATCTAGTTTCCTCATACTGCCTTTGTTGAGCCATTCTGAACTTGGAGCCACCAAATTGTGCTTTAATTAATTTCTTCCAATCCTCCCATGAGTAGTCATTCCAATCCAGGAGAACAGATTCATACCACATTAAGGCAACATTAGTAAACAAACAAATTAACTTGGACACAATTTCCTTATCTGGGAGTTTGTAAGAATTTTTTAAGTTATTAATTCTGCAAATAAATTTTTGCCAATCAGAGGAAGAATCACCATCAAATGTTGGGTACTGGTCAAGTTTTGGCTAATTCTTTTGATTTGAAGGAGTCTCCTTAGTACAAGCCTGTTTCTGAGTAAAGAGCAGCTGTAACTTCTCTAGTTGTTCAGTAATCACATTGTTTAATCCCTCTGTCAAAGGTCCTGGTGCATCATTAATTTTTAATGGAAACTCAGGGGTATCAACATGTATTTCTGGAACCAATTTATTTTTAGATGAACTAGCCACAGGTAACTCTGGAGCATCCTGTACTATTTTTTTCTTCAAAGAAATCTCAGTATACTTTTGATCAATAAACAATGAGTTCAATTTCTCCTCAATGGTTGTTAGTCTAGTTTTCAATCTTGGAAGACTAGATAAACTCTCATTGATTTTTGCAAAAGATAACTTATTCTTATTTTGAAAAGATGAAAAATGGTCATTCAATCTTTTCAGATTCATCTTATCTATCTCCAACTCCTGGAAACAGGCAGATACAGTATCTTACAGTTTAGACAATTCATTTTTGATATTTTGCCATAAAGCAACTTTCTTTTCATGGGTTGCTTTGTAATGAGACAATTCATCACAGACTCTCTGTGATTCACTTCTTAATGCTTGATAACCCTGATATAATATTTCTCAAATATTTATCATTGATGTTAGCTACATCTGGAGTGTTTCTCAGTAAGGAAACAGAGTAACTTTCCAGCATCTCATAAAACTCAGGTTCAAGTGTCTCATCAATAATAGCCATATCAGTATTTATCATTGAAGTAGCAATCAGAACTAAAGGATTAGATACATTTGGAATTTGAGTAATTTTTCTACTGTTTTCTAGAGGTCTCACAGTCTCATCTCCTCTTCCATAATTACCTGAGGGAACTGAATTAGTTACAAGAAATGGTACTTGAGAATCAATAGAGGGGCTTACCAAGGTTTTCTGGGAAATATCATATTGTTTTTTCTTCTTCTTCCTCCTTGATAGGGATGAGGAGGTGTTGGGCTGACCTGGTTGTGTCTGGATGGACCTGCTTGGGGTCTGTTGATTTTGAGACAGGTAATCCCACTGAGTGTTCAGCCAATCCCACTGCCACTTGGATACTTCCACCTTCTCTGGCTGCTGGGGAGCCAATTGCTGAAGATCCCTGTGGGGAGGAGGTTTCCTCTTCTCTTGAAGAAAGCATCTATTATTCTTACCTTTTCTTCTAGAGAATCTACCTTTGACTTCAATTTCAAGTTTTCTGTCCTTAATTCCTTTATATGTGTTGAAAGGTTCTTTACTTGCTGAGGCATAGGCATCTTTTTTATCTTGAAGCCTTTTGGAAGTCCTTCTGGGGGGTTTATAATAGGTTTCTGTTCCTAAGTTTCCACCAGAACTTCCACCTCCTCCATTTCTACATCCTGATTGGGGCAATGATTGATTAATTTGAGCTAATTTTCTATTTAAATAGGAACTTACAGAAGTAGCACTACGCAATATAGGGGGTGGACTTGCTAGCAAGTCCCCAACCTGAACTCAGACTGAACTCAGATGGAACTCAGACTGAACTCATACTGAACTCATACTGAACTCTACTTGAAGACCCACAAAAACTGTTATGCTGAGTGGTGTTCATCCCTGATTGTATGGTTCCTTTGTCAATAGCTCAATGTGTGTTCAATCTGTGGTGAATTTGAGTCCAAGGTTGCGGACTTGCTAACAAGTCCGCCCGCCGTATTGCGCGGTGTAGCCTCATCATAATCAATCAAATCCAATTCTTCTTCACAGGCAGAAGAGATACCTTGATCAGTCATTTCTAATTTTTTACTGCAATGAGAGAGGAGAAAATAAGATGAATTAATTAATATTTTTACTTTATATTAAAAAGAAAAATAATAAAATAAAAATATTTAGGATAAAATCAACTAAAATAATAATCAATTTATTAATTCAAAACAATTTAAAACCAGGATTATAATATAATCAACTGAAGAAATAAATTAAAAAAAATTTTATTAACATTTTTATGAGAATTATTATCAGGATTTTTTAAATCAACTGAATACTTAACTACCAAGACTTAATGTCAACTGAAATAATTAAATATGAATTTTTATAAAATTTTATTGTCAAGACAATTTGTCAACTGAAACAAATAAAATTAAATTTATCAGGACAAAAGTCAACTGAATATAATAATTAATTTTTAAAATATAATTTTTATTACTTCTAGGACTAAGAACACAATTGCTCTATTATTGTCAACTAGGAAAAATAAAAAAAATAAAAAAAAATAATTCCAATTTACTTGACACCTCCCCCTGTAAAATGAGCAAATTAATGCCACTTACAGAGTGCTGAGTAAAAGGAAATACGTAGAGAATGAAGAGTGAAAAATGACCCACTAATAGTAATTTCAATAATTACCACAAAATATACGACATTAAGTCAATATATGAACCTAAATTTTGGAGCGCGGTTCGATTCCGGTTCGCAGCAAAACATTTTTGTCACGTGATCTATGACGTTTGTCGTTTTGTTGTTCACTCATCCTTACAGGTACCTTGATGGCAATGGTCCCACGGCCTCTGGTCTTCAAGATATTGATGTGCCGTCGACGATTCGGAAAGGCTCCCAATTGTAAAGGGGTCCCTTTGGTCTAGAAGATTTTTTTGGGGTTATACGAGGGGTTTTTGGGTTTAATGGACTCTCAAAAGGTAAATTACGCATTTTTTAATCAAACTGATTGAATTACCCAAATAATAAGAGGTAGTGTTAAATATTAATATATTTTATACATTAGATATACATTGATGTAAGTACTAATGTTATAAAAGTATAGAAATAGTAATTGTTTATGTAAAAGTAATAAGTAAGTCTGTAAGGAATGAATTCAAAAGGACAAAAAGAAAGGACCTTTTATAGGCAATATGTGAGAGACAAGAACACAGAATTTACATCTCCTAATACAAGAGTGTGAGAGAGAAAAAACTTAATTTAAAGAGAGTATGTGAAATAATAAGAGTAAGACTAAATAGTGCGTAAATAAAAGTATTTATTTAATTTGAAATTAAACTCTGAACCCTTTGGTCCGTCACATTTTAGTGTAAGAACATTTGATTTGAAATATTGAATCAATAAAATCTAAATAAAGGAATTTGAAAAGTATTTTTCTTTTTATAATTTTATATTTTTTAATACTAATTTTTATTCCCATCTCATCTTTATTATTCAGAACAGTGTTTGGGAGTAAAAATATATGTGGGACAATTAATTATTTTTACTAATTAATTACTTATTTTACTTAGGTAGTTAATTGTAATTAATACATAAGTATTTAATAAATAATTAATTATTAATAAAGATCTAAAAGGTGTGGCTTCACCTCAGTAAGATAATTAATTATTTTACTGGGTAAGTCTAGTAGCCTGGCTGACATAATCTCTCCAGCAGGATGCACTTCAAATAACACAGTGCTTCCAACAACCCCAACAAGAAACAAAAATGACATCATAATCCAGACCAACCTCCAGAAGCTTCATCATCCAGAAAATGAGCTCCTGCAAAAAAATTAAAAACATAACAATAAATAAATAATTAAAAACAATTAATAACTATAAATTCTAATTTTTTTTATTTTTATATTTATATATATATTTTTTTTACATTTTAAACACTCTACTTACATACTAAAATTAAAAATTGATAAATAAAATAAAAATAAATGAAAGAAAATAAAAGATTAAAAAAATACAAATGGTATCCCCCAGCCAATTGTTGAGCTGATCCCCTGATACCTTGCCCACATCCAAGTGCACCTTGATGTGGATACACCTTAAATAATTTAAATAATTTGAAATAAGAAACATAAATTAAGGGTAATAATGAGAAAAAAGATAAAAAATGAAATTAATGAAAATAAAAATAAAATAAACTAAAATGATATAATAGCATTTCCCAGCCAATTGATAAGCCTTTCCCCACAAATGCTTGCCCACATCCAGGTGACCCTGATGTTTTAACACCCTATATTTTTAATTTTATGATTTTAACAACCCCAATAAAAAAATTAAAAGAAAAAAAGAGAAAAAAAGAAAATAATCTGAAACTAATATCTAGCAAAATCATAACTCAAAAATCAAAGAAAGTCCAGCTCCATGTATGGTCCAGATTAAGAGAAGGTCCAGTAGGAGAAACCAGTTTATAGAAATGATCACTGGGTGGGCTCCCTCGAATATGTAAAAATGATGGGAGACCACCAGTGATCCACCACCAAACCAAAAGAAAACCAAATATAAAGAAGCCAGTCCCAAACCAGTTTAAAGTCATAGTGGACTTGAAACCTGAATAATAAACAACAGAAATTGAATTCAACTAGGAAAAACAAAAGACTTGAGACAGACATTCTGGGGTAACTGTTCTACAGAGCATCCAGCTCATAAGTTACCCCCAAACTTGCCAAAATAAAATCTAGAAGCCCCACCTGGGTACCTTATAACAAAAACGCAACATCCAACACAATAAACCAAAACCAATAAGAGTGAAAAGTCCAGTTCATGAAAACCAAAGGAAATTCCAGTTTAAAGTCATAGAGGACTAAAACCTATGAAAATAAACCAATACTAGGGTTCAACCAAATTAAGAGAAAGGGTTGGAAACATACAATCTGGGGTAACTGTTCTACAGAGCAGCCAGCCCATCAGTTACCCCTACACTTTCCAAGATCAAATCTAGAGGCCCCACCCATAGGTACCTTCTAACAAAAAGTTTCCAACATAAAAGTTGCTCTGCAACACCGAAAATTCCAAAAATTAAAGCACTTTCCATAGTTTATCCTCATTGCGGAGTCAATCTTCTTCATGCCTAGTGCCTCTGGGATAGAACCTCTTCACCTGGTCTGCAGCCACTCTCTTCTTTAAGACTGCACCATCCAACTATTCCAAAACATAAGAATCTCCAGACACCTGAGATCTGACTCTGTAAGGTCTGTTCCATCTGTCAGCAAACATTTTTCCCCACTGACTCTCCAAACTTGTATTATAAACCAAAACCAAACAACCAGGTTTCAAGGGATTCCTGAGTCTATGATCCAACTTCTCGTCCCAGTATCTGACTGATTGATTCCAAATCTTCATCATTCTAGAGTATGCCTTCTCCTGACATTCCTCTCTACATTCCAACTGTTGCATCCTGGCACAGAGCAATTCTTCTGTTGAGTGCACCTCATCCCAATGAATTAAAAGATAAGAGAAAGCTTCCAAGTCCACTGGTAGAACAGCTTTCTGACCAAACATTAACTCATAAGGAGAATAGCCAGTTGTCCTCTTCACAGTGACCCTATCAGCAAAAAACACCAAGGTTAAATAATGCCTCCACTTTTCAGCACTATCCCTACACATCTTTACTAAAGTATTCTTGATAACTTGATGGCCTTTTTCAACCATGCCTTCAGCTTTAGGATAATAAGGTGTAGCCACTCTAACTTTAGAACCAACACTAGCCACAGCTTCTTTAAATTTGGCACCAAATTCTGGCCCGCCATCAACAGTCACCAACTTCATCAACCCATACCTATAAATACACTCTTTCTTCAAAAACTCTGCCATATTCTTGGCAGTCAAATTAACCATAGGCACTGCCTCAACCCAACCAGAAAAATCATCCCTGGAAACAATTAAGTATTTATACCTGCCTTCTTTAATATGAAAAGCATCCAGACTGACTCTTCCAAAAACAGTTGTTTCACCAGTAGCACGGCCGACCTTTTTAGGTTTCAAGTGACTTCTTCTTTGACATTCTTCACAAGATCGAACCCAACCCTGAACAGCCAACTTCATACCTGGTCTTCAAAATCTGTCAGCTACTCTTCTATAAGTCTCCTCAAAGCCTCTATGACCAAGGTCTTCATGCAAAGACTTCAACACAACTTCTTGACCCTTCTTCTGAGTCACCACAACATGAGGATTAGGATGTCTTCTCCTCATCAACCTTCTCCCTGACACATAAAATCCAGGACTCTTCTCCTTAATTGCCAACCAAGTATCATCATCACAACTATCTGGCCTCTCAAGGTCAAAAGATATTCCACTATAATAAAATAAAACCCAGACTGACCCCAAGTCTCATCATCAAATTCCAACAAAACAACATCCAAGGGTACAACTCTGTCATTAAAATCACCAGTGTGAGCATGAGCCAATTGAACAGCCCAACCAGGACACCAATCCTTAATTATTGGCACATCCTACTCTTTCCACTGAATCTTGTGAGAATCCAGTTCACTAACAAAAACACCATTTTCCAAATTTGAGCTGTCCCAAACAACAACTCCATCTACATCAACAAAAAAATCCCGATCACCAGAATCAAGATCAGATCCAGCCAGTTTAGCCTCTTGGAGGAGGTCAGAAAAATCTTCAGCCCTCTTTTCGCTGGACCTAACCACTGGAACATCTTCATCAAACTCTTTAGCCTCAGAATCATCATCTGTAGGTGGCCTCCTTAATAATCTATCAGGCATTGTAAAAGTTTTTCCTGGTTTGTGTACCAGATCAAAAGAAAAATTTTGAAGAAATTCCACCCACCTAGTTATTGGAGCATTTGGAATACTAGGCGTATTGATCATCTGAACCAAAGATTTTGCCTCCACCGGCAGCTCAAAATGCTGCCCCCTCAAAACCGTCTGTAGCTTCTTTAAAATTTTTGTTACACCACACAATTCCAACTTAGGTTGACAATACCTAGATTCCACCTCATTAATCACCAAAGACTCATATCTTACTGGCCTGAACCTCCCAGTTTTATCTTCCTGAGACAAAACAGCACCATCAGCAATATAGCTTGAGTCTACTGCCAGATAAATTTTACCAACACCAACACCATAATCCAACTTGTGAAGAACAATATCTTCCCCAACAACATTTTTCAACTTCTGAAAAGCCTCTTCAAACTCTTCAGTCCATTCCCAATCTGCATCTTTCCTGGTCGACCTCCTTAAAGGTGAAGCCAACAAAGAAAAATCCTTAATAAAAATCCTGACATATACACACACATACAAAAATCCCCTGACTTCAGTAGTATTTTTAGGCCTTGGCCGTGACTGAATTTTATTAATCTTTTTCTTTGCCATAATCCTTCCCTCTTTACATACCACATGACCCAGAATTTCCAAAGAAGGAACACAACAACCAAATTTTGACCCTGAAATGGTCAAACCAGCCTCTTCAATCCTAAACAACACTCTCTCTAGAGTTATTGCATATTCCCAAACAAAACTCCTTATTCCAGGGTTTTTGGCTAACCCCTCATTACCATAATCAGTCGATGGTGCTTTAATTCAACCATCATCAAAAAAATACCAGCATGAGTAGGAACCTCATCCTGCAAAATCTAAGCCATCTGTGCTTGATGTACTTCCACTGAATTAGTTGCTCCTTGAGGCAACCTAGTGAGCTGAAATCTTCCCAAAGGAGTCTCAAAAGTTGTGAGAGGCCTTGAATCTGTATGAAGTTCCCTCTCATCATAACCACCCATAATATCACCCAAACCATAACACACCCTTCCAGCAAAAGTGTAAGAACAAATGATTATAGGTTTATTTTTATTTTATTCTTATATTCTATTTATATATATTACAAGTAGATGTTACACATGTATTTTTTTGTGACTTTCTTTCTGTGCTATTCATTCATACCTTTCTGTATTGAGAGAAACACTAATATAAATACTGGGCCTCTTTCTTTTTTTTGCCCGTCTCTTTTTATTTTCTCAATACTATTTTTCATTTATTAAATAGGTCAGATTTAGTCATTCTAGTATTATTCATTTGTTTCTTATAATCAGTTTATTGTATTAAGGTAACAGTGGAACAATACCACTTCTAAGGGCAGTTCATTTATTGACACGAATGCATTATTTTGTTATAAAGGTTAGAATCATGTATTTAGCTTGTTACCCTTTTACGGTCTCTTTTTATTTGCTCAATACTATTTTTCATTTATTAAATAGGTAACAGTGGCACAAGACCACTTCTAAGGGCAGTATATTTATTGACACAACTGCATTATTTTGTTATAAAGGTAACAGCGGCACAAGACCACTTCTAAAGGCAGTTCGTTTATTGACACAACTGCATTATTTTGTTATAAAGGAACTCGGATTGTTTTAGGTTATGGGCCCAGAGCTCAAGTGAATGAATCCTAACGATATACTCACTGTTCCATCACCAGAACCTTCTGACCAATCCTCATCGAGTTTCGAAACTGCCCGACCCAATCCTTGGTCAGCAATGGATTCATCTACTGATGCAAGCAGTGATACTCTTTGAAATATTCCCGTCTTGAGTGCCAACAACTTTCATGAGTGGTGAATCAAGATGAGAGCTCTATTCACCTACCATGATCTCAAAAATATAGTCTTTGGTCTTGAATCTGCCCCTTCATCTGACTCTGCTCAAAATGTTAAGCTTGATTTTTAAAAAAGAGCAGATAAAACCACTAATATAATCATTTCTAAACTTGACTCTGCCAACATAGCCTCATTTTTTACCAACGAGGACATGAATAAACCATGGCAAATTCGGACAAAACTAATTAATCAATACGCTGCTGCTGATGCATCCAATAGGGCTTCAATCTTTGCTCGTTACCATGATGTAAAGTGTCACGAAGGAAATCTCATGAGTTTTTTTAATGACTTGAGGACACGAATAAATGAGTTGGGAGCTGTTGGTGTCTCTGTTGAAAGTGAGAATGAAGCTCAAAAATTATTGAGGCAACTTCCTGACTGTTATTTGACTCACAAAGCATTAATACTACATGCTTGCAAGGTAACTGAAACTCACCTTTCCATCTCCAATTTAATGTCACAATTGGCACGATTATCCTCTGAAATTGAATCAGAAAACTCTCTCGGTTCTGCTCTTCTAAATAAGTTCAAAACAAATCAGAGACCTAAATGGGAATATTGTCATGATGGAAACATAACCCAAAAGCTAAACATTCGGAGGATGATTGTTTTCAATTACATCCCGAAAAACGAAAGAATCGTCCCAATCCAAGCACATCTAAAGTTGAAGAAGTTCTGCAAATATTAGTTGTGGTCCTGCCAAAATATTTCAGGCAAATCTTTCTGCCTTTTCTTCAAATTTAATCATTTTTGACAGTGGAGCTACCACTCATATGATCAAGAAATGTTCCAACTTTAAAACTTATTGCCTTTTTTGTCAGCCAATAAAATTAGGAAATGATAATATCATTTACAGTACTGGAAAAGGGTCTGTTGACGTTGTTACACTGAGGAAAGTTATAAGGCTAACTGAATTTTTGCATGTGCCAAATATCAGTCAAAATTTGATTGGCCTCGGTCCTTTTATCACTCATGGCTGCAAACAGCACACTGATCAAAATGGAGTTGTGAACATCAAAAAGGCAGATGGAATAATTTTGGATGGAAAATGGGATCCTTCCAAGGGACTTGTGGTATTTTTGGGTGTTCAAAATTAAAAAGGATGCTGATGGAAATATACAAAAGTATAAGGCCAGATTGTGTGCTCTTGGTTGCTCTCAAAAGGCTGGAATAAATTATTTTGAAACCTTTGCGCCAACTAGATGATTAACTACTTTGCATGTTCTCATCAGTCTTGCTACACAAGAAGATTCGGATTCTGTACAGATGGATGTAAAAGGAGCATTCTTATATGGAAAGCCTGATGAGGATGTCTACACAAATATACCATTGGGTATGGAAAAACCCCCGAATTCAAAACATTCAGTCCTACTCCTTAAACGTTCACTTTACGGTCTCAAACAAGGATCCAGATGTTGGTACATCGAACTACTCAATTTCTTTTATGACCTCAATTTCTACCTGTCTGCTGCAGATCCATGTCTCTTTATTCTTGATAGCTCAAGTCACCCCTGTTATGTCCATGTACATGTAGATGACTTGTCAATCTTTGGAAAAGATGTCAGCTGGTTCAAAGATGCGATTTGTTCACATTTTAATATGGAGGACCTTGGAGATTCAAAACTTATTTTGGGTATGAGAGTTGTCAGAGACAGATCTGCAGGTACCCTATTGCTATTTCAGGATCAAGAAATTAAATATTTACTTTCATCTTATGATATGACTGATTGTAAGGCAGCGGAAATGCCAATGCAAATGAACACTCAACTTATGCCAGCTACCAATGAAGAAATTTCTCAATTTTCGCAACTCAACATCAACTATTGCAGAGCTTTTGGAAGACTTAATTACATTACTCAAGCAAAAAGACCAGATATTGCTTTTATCAATAGCCAACTTGCCCAGCACTTAAATGCGCCAGGAATTAAGCATTGGATAGCCTTCAAACGAGTTCTTCGATATTTGAAGGGTACAATTAACCTATCGCTTTCTTTTTCTGAAAATACAGATTTTGACAATAAAGGCCATTACATTTACTCTTTACCAACTGGTTTTGCTGAAACTGATTGGGCCGGTTGTCCAATAAACAGAGGATCAACTACAGGTTACGTCTTCATTATTAACAGTACTGCTGTCAGCTGGAGATGCAAGAAACAACCCACAGTTGCTCTCAGCACAACTGAAGCTGAATCTAAAGCCACAGTTGATGCAGCACAAGAAGCAATTTGGATACAAACATTGTTCAATGATTTAGGTTTTAATTGCAAAACTTTGTCAAAATTATTCTCAGATAACCAAGGTTGTATTGCTCTCTGCAAGAATCCAATGTTTTATGCCAGAACAAAAAATGTAGAAATACAGTTTCACTGGATAAGAAAATAAAATTTCCTCTGGCTCAATTGACCTTCAGTACACTCCTTCAACAGATATGATTGCTGACGTGTTCACTAAAGCACTTAGAAACAAAAAATTTAAGTTCTTTACCAATAAAATTGGACTCAACGGTATGACTGATAGCAAGGAGGGGCGTAAGAACAAATGATTATGGGTTCATTTTTATTTTATTCTTATATTCTATTTATATATATTACAAGTAGATGTTGCACATGTATGTTTTTGAGGCTTTTTTTCTGTGCTATTCATTCATACCTTTCTGTATTGAGCAAAACACTAATATAAATACTGGGCCTCTTTCTTTATTTTGCCCATATCTTTTGATTTGCTCAATACTATTTTTCATTTATTAAATAGGTCAGATTTAGTCATTCTAGTATTTTTTATTTGTTTCTTATCTTCAGTTTGTTTTATGTAGGTAACAGCGGCACAAGACCACTTCTAAGGGCAGTTTGTTTATTGACACGACTGCATTATTTTGTTATAAAGTTTAGAATCATGTATTTAGCTTGTTACCCTTTTACGGTCTCTTTTTATTTGCTCAATACAATTTTTCATTTATTAAATAGGTAACAGCGGCACAAGACAACTTCTAAGGTCAGTTTGTATATTGACACGACTGCATTATTTTGTTATAAAGGAACTTGGATTGTTTTATAAAGCTTCAACAAAGTCCTCTGGACTGGGGGAATACCAGCATCCTTGATAGTGACTCTATTCAAGGCTCTAAGATCATGAACCACCCTCAAATTTCTATTCTGCTTCTTGACACAGAAAACCGAACTTGAGTAACTGGATGTTGATTGTTTGTATAACCCAGTCCTTACTCTTTCCCTAACAATCTCCACAAAATCCTCTCTGATAGCAGCTGGAATCAGAATAGGTTTGATTTGCCAAGGTTCGTAACAAACCACAGGAATCAAGTAAGGTTCCCCGTAAGAGTGCTTCCACACACCCCTTTCCTACTCAACAAAAGCCACAGCTTTTTCTCTTAGCAGAAAAACGTGCAATAACAACTTCTTTTCTTCTTCAGACAACCGCCCATCAGGACCAAAATTAACAACTTTCAACTTTTCCACAGTCACTCTAGCCGTCTCTACAAATTCTGGAGGATTCTTCACCAAAGGAGTATAGTACAGTTCTCTTGACAAAGGAAATCTCTTCAAGGGTGGATTCAAACCCACAGGCATAGGCTCATTGACAGGCCTAATCATCTGCACTACCTTCTTATACTTTGCCGCTCCACCTTCAACTTGAGGGATCTTCAGGAAATCTTCACCACCAGACCTGAGACAAAAACCAAGGGTTTCCCCATTGCTCACATGTGTGGCCAAGGTAATTTTTTTGAAAGATGTAGAAGAAACCCTAGTGGTGCACAATTGGGAGGACTTACTTTTACACCCCAATCTCACCACTCCAAAACTTTTCTGCAACTCCAAATCTTTATCTTCACTTCCGTCTTCCAAATCTTCAAATCTTGATTCATCTTCTGAATCAACTCTTTTAAAATTGTGCAGTTTATCCTCATGGTGGAGGCCCAAAATTTACTCTTGATGATCTTCTCAAGAATATTTTGAATCTTCTTTATTCATTATCTTCAGATTTTTTTCTTGATTTTTTTGAATTATCCTGAAATTTTTATCTTCTTTTATTGAGTTTTCTTCTGACCTACAAAAATAACCAGGGGTTTCCCCAATGCTCACAGGTGTGGCGCAGGTAATGTTTTGAAAGGTGTAGAAGAAACCCTAGCAGTGCACAATTGGGTTTTAGACCCCAATCTCACCACTACATAACTTTTCTGCATATCTTTCAATAAAGATATATAACCAATCTTCTTCCTTGAGCTTGAATTAAAAATAATTGAGAATCTTGAGAGAGAAAAGAGACTTGATAAAAAACTTGAAGAATACTTGCATAGAAGAGAAACATTAAAAAGAGAAAGTTGAAAATTAACTTGGTATATCTCCAAGGGAGCTGACCTACTACAACCTGGGATTTTCTCATCTTGGGGAGAGGTTTCAGCACTAGGGTGATCAGCCCTTATTACTCTAAAAAAGACAGACGCTCAATAGAGCCTGAGCCGCACTCTAAAAAACCAGAGGCAGCACCCACTTCCTTCCATCTTCTGCAGCAGTCCATGCACTGGCACATTGAAGATAAAACAGGCCTGGTCTCCCAACCATCCTCTCCACGAGATGATAACCTCATGTGAAGTCTCCTTTCATCTTCAGCAGTCAACTCCAAACTGATTCCCAAATCAAATTGATAACCAATTATTTCTTGAAAATCCATCAAGAATGGCCTACCCAAAACAGCTTTAACTGTTCCATTAGCAATATAAAAATGAACCTTCCCTGAGGCTCTGCCAACATCTAACTTCAAAAACTCAGAAGTTCCAACCAATTCAGTGACATGGTCACCAATCCCTCTCAAATTCCCACCAATACCAGTTTTGATGGGGAGGCCCAAATGAGTTGCCTCAAACAAAGAAATCAGGTTTATCTGAGAACCTGAATCCACCAATGCCCTTGCCTCCCTGTCATTCAGAGTGACATTGAAATATCCCAGTGGAGCAGAAAAATGAGTTTCCAAACACTCACCAAATGTTTCGGCAGAATCACAAATGTATTCCACCTCCCCAGAAGAAAATTTTCTCCTGGTCAACAACTTTTTCTGCCTATCAGCCAACCCTGGTCTGATAGCATACAATTCCCTATAATAAAGGGAAACCTGCCCCTGATTCATCCTTTCCAGAAAAGATTCCATAACATTAACTTGACCAGAAACTACTGGCCTCTCAAAGTGAGCTCTTTGCTTCACTACCTTGTTCCTAGAAGCTTCTTGAGGACCAGCACCACCAACAGATTTACCATTAACAGGAACCAAACCAGATCCCTCACCAGAACCTCTAACTCTAGCAGGCTTTGGAAATGAAGCCAAAGGGACATCCTCCTTAGAGTCAGAATTAACCTCTATTTGCATTGGCTCACCATTCATGTCCAATGCACCACAACTAGGGGGGCCCATCTCATCCATACCCTTCTGCATCTTGTACAGCTCCACTTTGATTTACCTCTTCCTAGCTGCACTCAGCTTAGGATCCACCTTTGAAGCATTTGGCTTTGCTTGTTCCTGAGAGCTGCTCTTAGGCCTTCCCACCTTCCCTGCTTCCACATTATAAACACCAGCCAAGCATTCCCCACTTGACTGTCCACCACAGGAATACAACTCCAAAACACCAAAGGAAGTAGAAAAAGTGACCTTATTGACCTCCTTTCCCTTTTCTTGACGTTATCATTCTCCTTACCAGAAGACTTCCCCTGATCAGGAATCTACTCAAACCTTGGCCTCCTTTGATTGAGGCAACCCCTTCTCATGACCAAATCAACAGGAGCCTGCCCCTCACTGGGCTCCACAAAAGAACCATCAGGGAACTTAAAAACCCTGCCATCAAACTCCACTTTTCTTTCAGACACATCTCTGTTCAATGCCCAACAATCATTGGACCTGTGCCCCCTCCTACTACAATAAGAGCAAACCCAAGGATCACTCCTACCAGCCCTCCTTTCAAACTCTCTGGGCTAAGAAGGTGCCTTATTAACCTTCTTGTCTCCTGAACAAAAATGTGCAGCTGTTTTTTAAGATCAGCCAACTGCTCCACCATTGGGTCCCTCTCCTGTTTGGGAACCTGCACCATATTCTTCTCCTCCTTCTTCTCCCCAACTCTCTCTTCAGCCAAAGCCTCACTGACTTTGCTGTCATATTTGGAACACCCTTCCTGATAGGTATCCAAAGCCAATAACTTCAAATGGGCCTCAACAGCCTCCTTCACCTTATCCAAGGTAAAAACTTCTGGTCTCCATTAGAAAGAGTCTTCATCAAGTCCTTCCTTGACAGCTCCTTCAACACATCCATCCTGATATCTCTAGCCAGGGCAGACCAAAAAACATCCTTTGCAGAATTTTCATGTGCCAGCTCCTCCACTTCCACCAAGTATTCCACCACAGGATCAAACTGTAGCAGAAACTTTCTGTAACTATGCAAGTTACCAAAATCACCATAAGATTGCCATTCACTGACAACCTTGTTCAGATCCACCATAGTGAACCTGATACTGCATCTATCTACCATCTCCCTACACAATAACTTCCAATCCCTCTTCTTGTAGCCAGACATGGCCACAATCTCCTTCTCCACTGCCCTATCACCAATGAAGAAGATAATTTGCTTCACCATGTCCAGGTAGGAAGCACCATCCACTCCAGCAGCAGTTTCATACTTCTCTAGAAACCACTTGACATACTCCCCATTAAAATTGGTACCATCACAAGTTTTAATCCTTACACACTCCTTGAACATCACAGCAGGAGGACCATCTCCCCCACTGACAGTCACCACAGGAATAGAGGAACCAGAAGCCATTCCTCCAAACCAAAACACCAAAAAGAGCCAACCAAAGAAAAAAGAGATTCCAAAGAGCTAGCAAGTTCTACCCCACGTTGGGAACCAGAAATGTAGAACAATTCTATAGCACTTGCTATAGGCCTTGACCAATGGAGTTGGAGAAAAACCAGAGAGAAAATCCTCTGTCCTTTTAGAAAAATAGAGTGAAATTTACTTGCTAAAGTAAGTTGGTTCATGTTTTGCTAAAACCCTTTATCAACACACTTGACTGCTTGATTAGCCAAGAAAGTAGTCCCCAGACAGACTACCAAACCAAAGAACTGAAATGTAGACCAATGATGTCCACACCGGAGAAAGCAAAGATACTGGATGTAGGCTGCAAATCCACACCAGAGACAGAAATAATACTTGATATAGCTTGCAAGACTATACCAGGGAACCTGTTACCAAAGTTGAGTTAAATGAAGAACTAAACTTGAAACAAACACAGCCAATTGTGGCTAAAAACAGTGAAAACTGAGTGAGGAACAAGGATATAACCTCCGGATAGTTGTATGATAAATAAAGTTGCCCCAAACTGTCTTATTCACTATGTACATACAGACCACTATCTAAGAGCCCATTCACACCAACATATTTGGCGCCTGTACCAGCCAAATTGAATAAAATATTGATGATTTAATAGATACCTTTATTTAATAACCAGTAAACACAATTAGTTATACCATCACACGCTGAATATCTGATTGTTAGTTCTATCAGTCACCTTTATTTAATAACCAGTAAACACAATTAGTTATACCATCACATGCTTAATATCTGATTGTTAGTTTTATCAGTCACCTGTCCCAGTGAGTGATAGAGATACGTATTCAGTTTGTGTTTAGGTAATAGTGTTTAGTGAGATATGAAATAAAGAAATAAAAGAAACAGAAAAATATTTGGTCAGTGTTGTTCATTGTAAAATATAAGTATTGGATTGCTTTTTATCACTGTAGTTATAACAGTATTAAATATATATGTATACCTTTATTTAATAACCAGTAAACACAATTAGTTATACCGTCACACGCTGAATATTAGATTGTTAGTTTTATCAGTCACCTACAGTCGTTATACAAGTTGGTTAGCAACTAATACATTTCTACTCTAGAAGATAGATCTACCACCAAGTCAAAAGTTAGACGACTTGCAGTCAAGTGGTTGTTTAGTACCTGTGGTCTAACCTGAGTCAAATCTGTGTTGGAACTTTGGTGGGACAATTTTTCATCATGACACATAGCTCATATCTGAATCATTAGGACCAATTTGAATTCTTTATATAGTGCTTTTTGCATAATTTCCAACAGGCAATAGATCATACTTTGGTGTCTAAAAGGCATATATTGAATTCATAATGGATATTAAAAAGGTGATTAATAGGCACCAGCTATACTACTTAATGACATTATACAGACAGTATCAGATAAAACACCACCAAAGCCACTTAGATTGAGAGCTCTTGAAGCATGTCTAATAATATCTTTATGAGTAATAATGACATTTTTAGACCATTTATTGTAGCACCAAAATACTTTGAATCCTGATTTTGAAAAAGTATATTCAGTTTGAGTTTCAACAGCATCACACAATCAAAATATAATAATGATTATATCTGGGGAATATAGTGAATTCCCCATTTAAAAAAAACTCTGTTCTTATTTCAATTTTATAATATAATCTTATTATTCCCATTACCTTGATGTTTTGATTATGGTGAGAAGCCTTACCACCAAGTTTTTAGTATTGGAGATGATTAATTTTAGTTTGAAGAAATTGTAAAGCACCACTGTATTTATCTTTTTTGAAGATATTGAAAAATGACTTTTTCCATCAATCTTGTTTAAATATCTCAGCCATACATCATGTTATTCACAGAATAAATTAAAAATTAATTATGAAGTCTTTTTTTTTCTATATTTAAAATATCATTCATTTTTTTTACAAATAAATTGTCATTCCACTCAAGAAAAGATTAAAGCTTCCCTTTCCAGATAAACATTTTCATAAAAAATTTTAAATTTTCATTTAAAGTTCAAAAAAAAATGTAAAGTAAAATGGGTTATATAAAGAACTTTAGAAAACATAATTTTTTTCTTATTGTGTGAAATAGATAATCACCTTCAATTGGTATGCTCATGAGCCTAAGCTACTGATTATGGTTTTGGTCCAAATTTTTACAGAACTTTAGGAAAATTTTGGGATAAGTTAACATTAGGCCTGATATCAACTTTTTGTCATAATTGTTTAAGACATTTCATATAATCCTTCAAATAATTATGAAGAGATATAATTTTATCTTCATTGAATTCAAAGGAAGTAAAAAGGTTGATTATTGATACCAAAAGTTAAAGAAAATTTATCAACTTCTTCTCTTGACTTTCAAAGCTCTATTTATTCCAAACTGTGAAAAAAGCAACCCTATAATAAATTTTGTTTAATAACAGCCATTCTACTGCCTTGAGACTTTTTCCAGTCTCCCCTACATGGTGTGGAGTGTAAATTAGCTATGAGGGAATAAGTGTATGGCAAATAAGATTTTGAAAAATCTTGAATTCAGCAGGCCTTAGACTTAAATCAGAGTTTAAATAATTTGGGGTCTCAGATGATCCCAATTTGATTTTAGCTCTAAAATGGGAAGACATTTTCTGAAGTATGGACTCTAAAGAAGATATCTATTAGAGAAAAATGTATCTAATTATGAGTAAGCTTATTTAATTGGACTATCCACATCTGAAATTAATTTTTATTTATCTGATCTTGCTCTAAAACCCAGTGGATTAGCACTGCTTGATATCCCAACCAAGTTTTGAGCTTCTTTTGCCTTCTCTCAAGCACTTTTTTCAAAAGATAGTTTTTGCTTGAGTTTTTACTCAGTGGTGGTATCACTTTAAAAACTGTAGTTACTGTTTTTCTAATTTTACTTGAGTCATGAGACAAAGAATTTGTGGTGAAAGATGGTATTTTTGAATTTTTTTGTTTAGCCTTTCCTTGCATTTGAATTCTGCATTTGATTGTGAACATTTCTATTTCTCTGTATTTTTGTTTAGTAGATTTTGTTGATGTAATTTTGTTTTCTATTGTTCTGATTGGTATATTTTGACATATAATTAAGCCTCTTCTTGTTGCTTTCATTTTACCTATCCAAATATTTTTCTCTCTATTATCTTTATCCCTTCCATTGCTCCACCCTATCCACTGCTTCCCCCTTGGCTGCATCTAACAGTTTTTTTCACTGTGTGGGGAGAATTGAGTTTTTCTCCATACTCTTTCCATTTATTTTATGTTTATTCTCTACTTATTCTTTTAAATCTATTCACAGAAACTCATAACTGTGCTCCTTATATTTTTAGAACATGCTTTGTTGTAGTTACTTGTTGTTGCAAGCCTCACAGTTGCTTATTTACCTGTGTTTAGGTATGTTTTTTTTCAATGATATCCAAATATTTTTCTCTCTATTCTCTTTAGCCGTTCCATTACTCCCTCTTGTCCACTGCTTCTCCCTTAGCTTCATATGAAAGTTGTGGGTAGAATATAATTATTTTTCCAGTTTTATCACATGATTTTCTGTAGTTAATTTTTTTTGTAAGATGCAAAGTTGCTGATTGACCTGTTTTTGCCTTCCTTTGTGCTAAAACCTCATCATTGATAATTTTTATAGGATAATAAGCTCTGATTAGAAATAAAGAATCAGGGTAAAGAGAAGATAGTTAATTATTTTAATTGAATATATCTTTTACAGCACAGCAAAAATGAATTTATAGTTTATAGTCAGGCAGAAGAATAGCTATGCTGAAGAGTGATTCAAGTACTTGGGAGAAATTGACTAGGAAATGAGAAAGATAGGGAATCGATTTTTTTTATTTTTTGGGGATAATTGTTATCCTTTTGGGGTAATAATGTATCATCAACCCATATAGACGGAGAATCCTACCCAGGAAGCAGACCCCCAGCAGGATCAACTAATAATTATTAGACTGGTGGGCCATTTAGGTCATAAAAGATGTTAAAATAAGATGGAAAATTTTACCAATGCTAATATGAGGTGAATGTGCCCTAGCCCTGATAGTGTGTTTTTTGTGAGAGAGATAAAGTGAAACAGGTTTCTCCATCAAAACTGGGGAGCTTATGATTTCACATATGTGAGATTGAAGAAATCCAATGCAGATGAGAAAGGAATTATAAGATTATTCCATCTCGGAAAGAAATAAAGCTCAACAGTAAAGAGGATAATTTATGAAGAAAAAAGTATTTATACAAGAATAGAAACATTTCATTTCCAAGTAAGTCACATAATCTAAATTATCACTGGATTTCTCATAGTGAGTAAAGCTTTGTTGAACACTGTAGGTCAAGATAAACTATCAGAACATATTTTAGCAAGATATATTAACTGAAATAACTTTTCCAAAAATATTAAAGTTAAAAAATATCCAAATTAACAACTTAAATTTTTAAATATTGATAAATGGTTTATTCATGTAAAATTTGAGCTCCACTAGTCAACAATATTAGTAAATTATTTCTGCAAAATTTGAACCATAGATTTTAAGAAATTATAATGCAAGAAAATACTTAATCTTCCACTGTTACAAGAGAAAAACCAGCCTTTGGAATGAGGAAATCTGCTTATGGACACAGAAATATAAGAAATTCTAGTTCCATGCTGCTGATAGGTAGTATGACCATAAATATGCAGGAAAAAAGGAGCCTGAATTATGCCCTTAATTTTTAATTCATGTTTTGAAACTTTTCACAAAAATAAGTTAAAATTATGGTGGATCACAGCTAACTTATATATAAAATCCAATATCACGCATGCTTTGTATTTTTAGATGTTTCGTTTTGAAAAGCCACAGCACAGCTTCAACAGCTTATGGTCAAAATAATATTAATAAATTGAATAGCACAAGTATATCTAATAAAATAATCTATCTTTAATACAAAATACAAAATTATAATTATTTCCTGTATTTTTCTCAAAAAGATTCCAAAATGTAAAACCAGATTTCAACTCATTCAATTTGATTTCCTGTACAAATAACACAATAAAAAAATTTTCAACTGTATATACTAACAAACCACTTCAGCAACTAAAAGGGATGTAGAGTTGTTTGCTGGGGTGCACCACCCAGCCCCTATGCAGACAGCCACTGTGACTTACAAAAGCATTTCCAAGTGACACCTAGTTCATTCAAATTTTCTACTCTTACTTAGCTTATTTTTATCATTTACTATGAAGTTTTCCATAAACTTATGTACTTAAATAAATCATCAGAAAATTTCAAAAAAAGTTTAGATTTAATTCACCACATCTCACAAGCAAGACAAAATTTATTCAATATAAATCTAGAAAGTGCTAGTATATGGAAAATAAACTGAAATATATCTAAATAAAAGTTACAAAATATGATCCCAGATTTATTGGCAAATAAATTATTCTAATTGTATATCACAACATGAGAAAACATGTCACCTGATATTTGGATATTTGCACATCCACTCTACTTACTCTACTAATTGAAATGACAAGCAAACATTTTGCTTCTTACTATTTAAAGAAAAGTGAAAATTTAATGCCTTTTAAATAGGTTAAATGAGGCAACATGGTTTTTTATGACACGCAGACATAACTATATAACTCAACTGATGTATAATCTCAATTTAAAATAAGTATCTGTCAATTACAATGATGAGACATAATTTTGGTAACTGTAAATTTAAATGAGATGCAATATTTGTATAAAGAAAGTGTAGATATTTTTCAACTAAAATAGAACTGAATTTGGAAATATATTTCTCTATGCACTGCCTTTGAAGAAAATTAAATATTTTAGCTACATTAGTAAATACATTACCCAGCTCAGTGCATTACTTACACTTACTGACACAAGGTTCTTATGATACAAGAGGTAATATTTTACCTCAAATATTGGATATAATTTTACTTCATACTAAATCGGAAATGCATGAAAAATTGTGGTGACATATGGCCCCATTTTTCCCCACATGTGCTCAGCAAAAAGCTCAAATCCAAAATAAAATCATTTTTCTATGTTGGCAAACAGAACTACATACAAAGTATACACCATATCCCAATTACATGAGGCAAAGAGTTTCCTCATGTCATCAGAAAATGTTGCAGCTGCATAAGGATGAGGCAACAATTTGCCTCCTCTTATGCTTTGTGGAAAGTCATATGAGAAAGGGGTAGGGAAGTTGCCTACATGCATACATGAGGCGACATGTCGCCTCATGTATGCAATATATCATTAAGGTTAAAACCATACAGAGTTAAAAAAGGAAGCAAGTTTCTAACAAGCATAGTGAAGGTTCAAATTTATAAAAGAAGTCAGGTAAGCATCTTGATTTTATTACTTTAAATAAGTTATTATAAATTAAAATCACATCTTTATACTTTCCTGATTGAAAAATTAACATGGCTTCATCAATTTTTGTCCCTGAAATGGCTGAATAATTTGAATATATCTTTATTCACTCTGATACTGAGGAAATACAAGATGAGAGTAGATTCTAGCCTTCAATTTCATAGCTAATTAATTTTATGGTTTGATTTTCAAATGGACTTGACAGAGTGTTTATTTCTAAATCCTTTTCAAATTATAAATCTCAAACCTCTGGGGAAGCTATCAGGAAAAGTTTTTTTTGAAATTTAAAGTTCAGTCAACTTCTAGTAATAGGTGTTCAGCATGTTTCAGGCCCCAGATGATTTCCTATAGATGATATTTTTGAAGAAGTGTTTCTTGGGGAGCTTCCAATAGCCTTTTTATACTAAGAAAACTATAATGATTTGTCTGTGGTGGAGAAGTCCCTTTTTGATACTGAGACAAAGGTCAAGTTGGAAGATTTAGCAACTGTTATTAAATTTTACTGTTGTAAAAGTCAAGCCAGTTTGAAATAAGAAAAGATTAAAATGTTACAGAAAATAAATTTTCTGATTTATTTATACTAACTGAAGCAATACTGTGTCTGGAAAAAAAAGATTCTAATATATATCCTTATTTTTCATCATAGCATAAAGGATGCATGTAATCCCTTTTATATTCTCTATATTTATTTTCCTTAAGTTTCTAAAATTACCTCTAAGGCAAAAAAACTTATTATATAGTATAAATAAAATCAAATTTAGTACTATAAGGTGTTTGATTCACTATTAATTTTTGGTTAAAGTATTATATTTTCTCAACTAATTATACCTTTATCTGCTCTGTTATAGTTTTTACAACCTCTTATTTTATCAACATAGGGAAAAACCTCACCTGATAAAATCATCTAAATTTTTTTTAATATGGTGCAGTAAATTCCAGAAGCTATTATGAAACTTTATAAATTTCAGGTTTGAGTGTAATCTAAGTAAGTGCATTATTTTGTTTCTATTTTTTTAAAAAAACTTGAAAGTATAAGTCAATTTTTAATTTGTGATTTCAACTCTTCTAGAATCACAAATTCACCATGTCATTTTTAAAATTTCACATTGTCTGTGAGATTTCACTTTTCAAATATGGTAAAATTAAGGATATTATATGAGTTAATGTAAAAAATGTTCAATGAGTGAAATAAACCCACATTTACCTAACAAAAAAAGGGTATGAGACTTTGCAATGTGCTTTCATTGATGCTTGTTCTGGTAAAGTCTACAATGCTAACCTACAGAAAGAAAATTATGACAAGTTATTTCATGGGCCTGGAATAAATGGTGCAAGAGTAGTTATCATGGATGACTTATTTCCAGAAAAAAAAGGTAATGTAACACTGAGACACAATTTTCGGAAGCCACTCAAGATCAAATAAGATAGAACGTTTTAACAATAAGCAGTGCAATAAACTTTCTCTAATTTTCTATTTGGTACAGAGACACTCACAGTTTTGGTCAGTCTTGTAAGTAATTTAAGCACTGAAATTCATTCAAAGGTTACTTCTGATGTTACTTTAATATACCTGAAAAACCACTTGACTGCAAGTTGTCTAACTTTTGACCTGGTGTACCTGTCCCAGTGAGTGATAGAGATATGTATTCAGTTTGTGTTTAGGTAATAGTGTTTAGTGAGATATGAAATAAAGAAATAAAAGAAACAGAAAAATAATCAGTCAGTGTTGTTTGTTGTAAAATATAAGTATTGGATGAGGAAACAGATAAAAGATCATTGCTATATATACTAATATGATACAAGTACATACTGACAGATTGATAATAGAATAAATATATATTTTATCAATATCTACACATAAATCATGGATTAAGCACATAAAATAGACGCTACAATAATCGTATAAATTATCGATACACTCTTCCTTCAACATAAAAACCCTCCAGAAGCACTCCCCAACCTTCTAAAACAGAGGTGGGTGGGCCGCCCGACTTCGGAGATGCCACCTGAAGCGGCCCGGCCTCCCTGAAGCCAGAAAACCAATAAAAACACCTAATCTACTTAGAAAAATTAGCTACAACTACTAAAACCTTTAAAACACGGAATTTCACTATAACAACATTGAGACATGAAATATAGAGCTAAATTAGCCCTACCCAATGGTAATAAGTACTTAACCCTAAGACTTAATGTTAGCCCATAAAACAAAAAAAACTAAACTAAACAGATATTTTTTGTAACTGAAGAATGAGGAATTGATCCCTTAAAACTTAGAATATGAAAAATATTATCAAGACATGAAATATATAGAAAACAGGGGCTATCCAATGATAGTACCCACATACCCGCAGACCCAATATCCACGGAATAAAACCAGAAAAATACCCAATTCTTCAACAGATGTCAATTAAGACATGCACAAACAGCGCCAAAACACACAACAAAGGCCCCTGCCAATGTTGGAAGACCACACCTCCAATCCTCATTTCTTCACCATGCCTAAAGGGTTTTATGAATATCCTAATAGCTTTAAAAACAAAACTGAATAACCCACTAGTGCTTTCCTAATAAGCCTTCTTTTTCCAACATCTCTGTACATAGTCCCTATTTCTGCTATTCCTTTAAATATACATCCTAGGCATGGCACAATTTCTTTAGACCTGTCTTCAAGATTAGTTACCTTTTAAATTATGGAGTGCCTAGATTCTCTCCCTCTACTTTCTTTAAGAGACTATAGATCATGTAAAAAATCATAAAATAAACTCTAAACATTAAAACTTTACTGCCTTTACTTCAATACAAAAATACATGATGTAAATAAGTTATTGAACTGTAGTACGCCCCATCTATAAATTTTTATTCAACTCCTGGTTGATTAACCCATTGGCTTAATTCACAGCATCTTTTTCATTTACATGGTACACATCTCCTTTCATCTCCTTACACATTTTTTATTTCACCTCGAACAATGAAAATATAAGATTCCATTTTCTCTATGCCCTCAACTGAGTGCTTACGCCAGTTGCCTGTTCAGCCATAGTCCTTCTAACTTTCAGTTAACCCCTCTACCCATCACTACAGTGTCAAAACCTTCTGTGATTCCCCTTAGAAAAATAAACCTTAAACATAACTTGTTACTTTAACCTCATCCCAGAGGTTATTCTGGTAGTTTTCCCTCATTAATGAGGTTATTCTGCACTACTGGAGCACCCTTTGGGTAGAATCTTTTGATCTGATCTGCTGCTACACACCGCCTCCATTTGGAACCATTAAATTCCTCCAGTAAATAAGCCTCTCCAGTTATTTACATTCTTATCCTATAAGGACCATTCCATCTTTTATTAAACATTTTACCCCATTGGCTTTCTAGGCTTCTATTATAGACCAAAACCAAGTCTCCTGGGTTCAATGGCTTTATCAATCTATGAGCTGCAGTCTTCCAACATTGGTGGAGCCCTTTGTTGGTTTATTTGGCGTTTTTTTCATAGGTCTTTAATGGCTTTGTTTAATAATTGGGTGTTTTTCTGGAATTTTTTGGCAAATATTTGGACTGCAGGGATGTGAGTACTACCATTGGATAGCCCTGTTTTTTCTCTATATTTTATGTTTAATAAAATTTCTCAGATTTAAAGTATTCAAAGGATTATTTCTCATTTTTCATTTAAAAAGATAGCTGTTAATTTTTTTTTTGTGTGTTTTACGTTGTGGTAGGCGCCTCGCAGGTAGCATAATGTTAGACCAATCAGCGTGCGTAGTCCAGGAAGAACAAAGGAATTAGCGCGGTAGGTAGTGCTAAAATATAATATTGATTTGTGTGTTTCAAAGAACAAAGGAAATGGAAGCGAGGAAAAGGATTAAGGGTCGGTGCGCTCGGATTTTGCAGCAAGATGTGCCACATAATGGGGAATTGTGTTTTATTGATTTAGGACTGTAAAGCGCTAAAAAATATGGATTTGTACTTTCCAATAATTATGTGTTACGCATTAAGGAAAGATTTAAGGCTTAAGGACAACTCAAGTGCATAGTATACTGTACCATGGCTAGTTGGGTAACTTACTGAACCAGGTAATAAGGGAGGCTAACTAGTTAAGTGAATTTTTAGGACTATGAACTTAGTATTAAAGAAAGGAGAGTGGGGACTCAATCAAAAAACTACCCAAGAGTCAAGGCGACTAGGACCAACGTTAGAATGGTTCAAACCTGAAGATAGCGCTGAAATAAAAACAAAGGTATAGTCAAAAGCGCATATGTGGAGTATGAGTGAAACAGGTTAATACTAGCGTTAGTAATCATAGGGTATGTTTTAGGTTCTGTAGTTGTTACAAGCAGTGTACGTAGTTTACTAATAGATTAGTTATTGTTTTACTAATGTGGCGCTATAGCCAGCGCTGTAGATCCACTAGGGAACTGTGTCTTGAGTACTGGAAAATTATAAAAAGGAGGACTATTTGATAAAGATAGGGAGTCTTTTAGTAAGTAGAATATATAGAGGGAATATATAGATTTAGTAGGATTGACTATTATTAGAGTTATTTTTTTGCTATATTAAGGCATATTCAAAGAGAGTGCTTCAAGAGGGAGTATCTGTGGATATTAGCGCTTATTAAGAATAGAAATATCCAGATAGTAATACTTGTTTTTCCTGATCTCTAAAACTCATCTCTCATCTTATAAACTTTCTAATCAAATATTAGTGTTACACATTATTGTGCTGCCTTTAAAAATAAGAGTGGCAGGCACTTATTTTTAGAAATTTTAGAGGAGAACCAACCCATCTCGCATTGTGTCTACTGCTTAGTACTATTGGTGTCCCAACAGTGGCATAATTGTAACTAGTTTTTTTGATTAGATTGTTGGTTTTTAGGGTTTTGTCAAGAGGACGTAATCAAGCCGGCGCTTCAGCAGAAGTGTGGTAGGGTCTACAACAAGTGGATTAATAGCCATTATCAGAAGATAGTGTAGGGCTGTATTGTGAATATACTCAGGTTTAATTACCAAGTTTTTATTTTTGTGATCTCTGTTTTGATTTTATATTTTGGGAATGGATCCTACTGCGACTATATATAGGGGATGTCAGGAGAGGGTTAAATCACCCAATTCTTTGGCAACGTTGCTAAAGATGGTAACTAAAATCATTAGGTGTAAAGATGAAGGCTTGCGTTTTGCGGGCATTAATACCAAGAAGTTTTTACGCAGGTTTTAACAGGCAGCTTAAGTTCATTGAGCGACTGAATACGATATGGTGTGTCAAGTACTATTCTTTGTAACTAATGAGTGCAAAGACGATTTAGAGGATCTACAAGGGCATGAAGAGCAAGATTGGCCAGTGCTTAAAGAAAAGATGCTCAAGAGATGGCCAAAGGTTACCAAGGAAACTAGGTATACCATGAAGGACCTGGATATTTTGGTAAAAAGGGTTAAAGCTAAAGGGGGTGTTTGAGACCGTAAGGAATTTAAAAGTTTTAGGGAAGACTTCGATCGAATAGTGGAATATCTAGTTAGTAATGAAGATTTTAGTGATGCTAATGCGTCTTTACCTTAGTTTTGTGAAGCGTTAGCACCAGAAGTTGAAGACTGGGCAAAAAGGCACTTGGATAACGAAGGAAAGCTGGTTAAAAAAAGGGACGGAAATTATAAGTACCCTGGATTAGAAGAAGTAGAAACAGCAGTGGAAGCTGTAATGAAGTTGTGTCAAGTTGAGCGTTGTGCAGCTAGTGTTGCTTTGGATAATGAGGAGATGAATGAAGATGCGTCTGGCTTACCATAGCCTCCTCAGATGTCATCTCTTAAAGTTAAAGTTTTTACTAAGGAGCCAGATTCAGTTATGGCAAGGATTGATGAGTTGGAGAAAAAGATAATTGAAGCGGCAAAGACAAAAGAGTCGTTTAGGCCCAAGAGTTCTCCTAAAACTTTGTGTTATTCTGCTATGGTGTGCTATTATTGTAATAAAGAGGGGCATACTAGAATGAGGTGTAATGCGCTTCAAAGGGATAAAGAGGAAAAGGTAGTTTAAGAGGACGGGACTACGCTTATGTTGGAAGACGGCACTAAGCTTGTTAAAGACAAGGATCGAGGGATGTGAGCCATGGTCATCAATCATATTAATGGAAAGTCTATGGAAGGCAGGTCAAACAAGGGCAAAGAGCCTCAAATTATAGAAAAAGGCAAGGATGCGAAGTCATTCAATTTCGCAGTTACTTGCGCAGTGCTGGATTTTAAAGTTAAAGAGGGAGCAGTTGCAGAGCCACTCACTGCAGCGCGTTTGGAGATGTTTGCAGAAAAGCACAAGAAAATGGCCCCACCTTTGGTTACTAGGTCAAGAAGGACTGGCACTAGGTATGCAAATCTAGAGGATATGGAGGAAGTAGGGTTTACTACTAGAGAAAATACACCTGCGGCTATCAAGGATGTTGAAATGGATGGTATGAAACCAGGAGGTTATAGTGTGGATCACCAGGTAGAAGATCAAACAGCAATGTTGGAGGAGTCAGAGGTAGTACAGCCAAGAGCTTTACCTGCTGAACAAATGCCAGGAGCAAGGCACAATACTCCAAAGAACCTAACTGGAAGAGCAAAATCTGGTGAAAAGGCGACTCAACCTAAATTGAGAATGCAGTGCCCGGTTCACTCTGATTTTCCTAAAGCGGCTGAGGATTTAGTTGTACAATGTTTAAAAACTACAGTTTCTGTTCCATTGGGGATGCTGACAGCAGTAGCGCCGGATGTAGCGAATGGAATTTTGGATAAGTGTAGGAAGAAAAGGATTGCTAATTGCGCTGTGTTTGATGTTGAAAAGCAGTAATTTCAGACGGTCATTGGAATACCTAGGGAGCCACATTATGCAGTACCCTTAGGGTATTTAACAATTACTGTAAATGGTGAGCAAATTAAAGAGTTAGTGGATACAGGTTTACAAATCAACGTGGTGTCAGTGGATGATGCAGTGGAGTTAGGTCTTCCTGTTAAAGACGGTGAAGGCACTGTCACAGGAATTGGTGGAGGTAGGTTACCTGTTATTGGTATAGCAGAGTATGTATGCACTAGAGTTGTGGGAGCAACGAGGAATATACATTTTTATGTTCCAATGGGTGTAGTTAAACTAGTTTTAGGTGCGCCATTTTTAATGGATTATTCTGCAACTATAGATAATTCTTTGAATAAGACTATTGGAATAAGGATTATGGGTGATGATGGTGTTCCAGTAACAGCGGTCTTAGTAGCGCCCAAGAATGGTGGCTGGGAAACTAAGTAATCTGGAGCCGCGCGGTTAGAGAAAGAAAGAGAATTTTATGAGGAAGTCTCAGATGACAAGATAGGGCAACTGCCAGGAAGGCGCCAACATTTTCATTAGGGACTGGAATTTTAGGTGTTACTATCTCCCAGGATGATAGGAACCTGGATAGTAACCAGTCAGTCCAACAAGAAGGGATACGTAAAGTGGTACTTAATAGGTTTCTTGGGAATATTACTGTAGAATGTATTATACCTAAGCTTTTTAATTTCTTTGATTACGGATATTGTTATAGTTATATTAAAAAGAAAAGACAAAAACAGAATTTAGGTGCAACCCGTAGTTATATTAAAAAGGGTTTTATTTTAATTAATGAAGAAAGCAGCAAGAGCTGTTTTGCATCAAAGTATAAACCAGTAGCTGCTAAGGTTAAACCAGTGAATGTAGCAATTCATGATTTGAATCCTCCTTTGCAGAGGCCAGCGCTGTCTAGGAATCCTTATGATACCCCTTTAACAAAGTTTCCGCCTGATTTTGCGCCTACTGGTAAGATTACGATGGAAAGTCTTCAGATGGTTAATTTTGGACCAGAGGATTGGTTATCGCAGGAAGAAAAGAAGTTGGTTTTACATGTTATGGTTCTTAGGGAAGATGCTATTGCGTTTTCAGAAGAGGAAAGAGGTTTGTTGAAACTCTCTTATGGTAAGCCTTATATTGTTCCAGTTATACCTCATGCGCCGTGGCAGAAGAAGGCTTTTCCAATACCAGCGGCTATAAGAGAAGAGTATACAGAATTAATTAGGGGAAGGTTAAATTCTGGCTTGTATGAAAAGTCTATGTCTAGTTATTCAAGTCCAGTGTTTTGCATTGTTAAACATAATGGTAAATTAAGGGTTTTTCATGATCTTTGGGAGATGAACAAGGTTACAGTAAAGGACGCAGGGATGCCACCAACGCCAGAGGAGTTTGTGGATTCTTTTGCGGGAGGTGCATGTTATGGATTAGGTAATATTATGGGAGCATATTATGAGTGCGAATTGGACAAATCATCCAGACCCATGACAATGTTTTAAACACCACTGGGGTCCTTCAGGTTGAGAAGGTTACCGCAAGGCACAACAAATTCTGTGGCGGTATATCAAGCACAGATGATGTGGATATTGCAGGATGAAATTCCAGAACATGTGTGAATTTTCATTGATGATGGCAGTATAAAAGGACCAGCCAGTGATTTTGATGGGGATGTGTTAGAAGAGAATCTGTATATTAGAAAGTTTGTATGGGAATATGTGATTACTTTGGAAAGAGTGCTATTTAGGATAGAGCAGACAGGATTAATGATTTCTGGGTCCAAAGTTGCTTGTTGTGTTCCAGCGCTAGATATAGTGGGACATGTGGTATGCAAGGAATGGATAATTGTTGCTGAAAAACAGAGGAATAAGGTGCTTATGTGGCCGAGACCAAGAAATACTAAGGAAGTTAGAGGATTTTTAGGCATCTTTACATATGTAAGAATGTTTATTTGAGATTTTGCTTTGTTGTCTTCACCTTTACGGCGCTTAACAAGAAAAGATGTTGTATGGGATTGGATGGAGGAGTGCAAGGAGTCATTCCAGTTATTGAAAAGTATTGTAGGGAAAGATATTCTTTTTAAGAAATTGGAGTATGGAACAGGCGCTGGGAAAATAACTCTAGCATTAGATTCTAGTGTGTCTGTGGTGGGCGCAGTTTTGATGAAAGAGGATGAGGAAGGTAATGATAGACCTGTCCTTTATGATTCTAAGACTTTTACCAAATTGGAGTCCAGCTACTCTCAATCCAAGCCGGAGTTATGTGGAGTAGCAAAAACTCTTAAGAAGCTACAATGGATGCTTTGGGGGCAGCATTTGAGCTGCAGGTTGATGCGCTATCATTGGTGCAAATGATTAGTATTCAGAGTTTACCAGATGCGCCCATGACAAGGTGGGTAGCGCAGATTAATTTTTTTTCTTTTGATTTAGTCCATAAACTGGGAAAATTGTTCACTATGCAGGATTAATTGTCAAAAAGACCGTTGTGTGAAGAAGACTTGGAAGCGGAAGAATTTGAAGAAGATAAGAAATGGGTAAATGGGATAGATTATTGTTATGAAAGATTTTACAGTAACATCCGCAATGACAATTAACTAGCAGGCAGTATTGTCTGTGATGACAATAAACTAGTAACGTGGAATTTCCATATAGACATAAAACTAGACATTGACGATGTAAAGGATGTTTGTAGCAAGGGTAGTCTGCAACTGGATTTAGGGGACGCTAAAGCTAAAGTAGCTACAAGGAGTGCGCAAGGCGAGGTAGTGGAAGAGTCAGATGATGAAGATGATTCAAGGGGAAGTCAAGACAGTAGTACTCATCTCGAAGAAGGGGAGTATTCTGAAGAAGACGCGTCTATTGATGAGGCAGTAGAGTTGTTAAGGTTATATTTGGAAGATAATATTTGGCCAAATTTTTGCGATTAAAAGGTTTGGAGCAATATTCAGAAGCGCGCTAAAGTTATTTTATTAAAAATAGGAAGTTATGGAAGAATAGAACTTCGTCTCCTCAGTTAGTTGTTCAAACTAGGGAAGGGAAGGAGAAGATACTCAGGGAGTTACATGAGAATTTAGGAAATAGAGGTCAAGATGAGATGTATTGCAGAGTTAGGGAAAGATTTTGGTGGCCCAATATGAAAAATGAAGTAAGAGATTGGGTTAAATCTGGTCCTTAATGTCAGCGCAGGAGTTACAGAAACCCAAAAGAGAAAGGTAGAGCGACAGGTGAAGATACTGTTTTTGGTAGGGTCAGTTTAGATGCAGTTTATATAAAAGAAGGACGCTTTAAATACTTGGTAGTAGCCAGGGATGATCTATCAGGATGGGTCGAAGCAGCGCTGTTGGTAAATCTCAAGGCAAGTAATGTAGCTAAATTTTTGAAGAAAGAATGGATTTACAGGTATGGGGTAATGAAGATGGTAACTGTAGATAGTGGCACTGAATTTGCTGGAGAAGTCCAACAGGTAGTAAAAGGTATTGGCGCAAAGTTACAAGTTGCAACACAATATTATCCTGAAGCAGAAGAAATGGTAGAAAGAGGGCATCAAGTTATAAATGATGCGCTAGTTAAATTATGTGGAAATAATGGGGAAAAGTGGAAGAACTACTTGCCATTAGTTTTGTTTGCGGACAGGATTTCAGTTAAAAGAACAACAGGGTTTTCACCGTATGAACTGATGTTTGGTCAAAGGGCAGTATTACCTATTGATCTGGAGGCTGGATCTTTTCTAGGATGTGACTGGGATCAAGTGCACTAAACTGAAGATTTAATTCTAGCGAGGGTAGCACAGCTTGAAAGGAAAGACGAGTTTGTGGAGAAGGCGTATGAAAAAATGATGCAGATCCGGGACAAGTCAGTTAAATATTGGGATGAGCACTTAGCGCATAGGTTAAGAAAGCCATTGAACCCGGTGTGGTCTTCCAACATTGGCAGGGGCCTTTGTTGTGTGATTTGGCGCTGTTTGTGCATGTCTTAATTGACATCTGTTAAATAATTGGGTATTTTTCTGGTTTTATTCCGTGGATATTGGCTCTGCAGGTATGTGGGTACTATCATTGGATAGCCCTGGTTTTTCTCTATATTTTATGTCTTGTAGACATTTTTCATATTCTGAGTTTTAAGGGGTCATTTCCTCATTTTTCATTTATAAAAGATTGCTGTTTAATTTTGTTTTTTTTGTTTTACAGGCTAACCTTAAGTCTTAGGGTTAAGTGATTAGTACCATTGGATAGAGCTAATTTTTCTCTATATATGACATGTCACAATGTTGTTATAGTGAAATTCCGTGTTTTAAAGGTTTTAGTAGTTGTAGCTAATTTTTCTAAGTAGATTAGTGGTTTTTGTTGGTTTTCTGGCTTCAGGGAGGCCGGGCCGCTTCAGGTGGCATCTCCGATGTCAGGCAGCCCGCCCGACTCTGTTTTAGGAGGGTTATTTATGCAATTTAGTGGGTACAGGCGCCAGATTGGTGGGTGCGCATGGGCTCTTAGTTAGTGGTCTGTGTGTACATAGTGAATAAGACAGTTTGGGGCAACCTTAATCATCATAAAACCATCCGGAGGTGATATCATTGTTCCTCACTCAGTTTTCACTGTTTTCTGGCCACAATTGGCTGTGTTTGTTGCAAGTGAGTTCTTCATTTAACTTAACTTTGGCAACTGTTTTCTCTGTTATAGTCTTGCAAGCTATAGCAAGTATTATTGCTGTCACTGGTGTGGATTTGCAGCCTACATCAAGTATCTTTGCTGTCTCTGGTGTGGACTTTTTTCTACATTTCAGTTCTTTGGTCTGGTAGTCTATCTGGGGACTACTTTCTTGGCTCATCAAGTAGTCAAGTGTGTTAAACAGGAGCTTTAGCAAAACAGGAACCAACTTACTTTAGCAAGTAAATCTCACTCTATTTTTCTAAAGGGACAGGGAATTTTCTCTCTGGTTTTTCTCCAACTCCCTTGGTCAAGGCCTATAGCTAGTACTATAGGATTGTCTAAATTTCTGGTGCCCAACGTGGAATAGAAATTGATAGTTCTTTGGAATCTCTGTTCTCTTTGGTTGGATCTTTTTGGTGTTTTGGTCTGGAGGAATGGCTTCTGGTTCTGCTATTCCTGTGGTGACTGTCAGCGGGGGGGATGGTCCTCCTTCTGTGATGGTTAGGGAGTGTGTGAGGATTAAAACTTGGGATGGTACCAAGTTTAATGGGGAGGATGTCAAGTGGTTTCTAGAGAAGTATGAAACTGCTGCTGGAGTGGATGGTGCTTCCTACCTGGACATGGTGAAGCAAATTATCTTCTTCATTGGTGATAGGGCAGTGGAGAAGGAGATTGTGGCCATGTCTGGCTACAAGAAGAGGGATTGGAAATTGTTGTGTAGGGAGATGGTGGATAGATGGGGTGTCAGGTTCACTATGGTGGATCTGAACAAGGTTGTCAGTGAATGGCAATCATATGGTGGTGTTGGTAACTTGCATAGTTACAGGAAGTTTCTGCTACAGTTTGATCCTGTGGTGGAATATTTGGTGGAAGTGGAGGAGCTGGCACATGAAAATGCTTCCAAGGATGTTTTTTGGTCTGCCCTGGCTAGAGATGTCAGGATGGATGTGTTGAAGGAGTTGTCAAGAAAGGAATTGATTAAGACAGTTTCTAATGGGGACCAGAAGTTACCTGCCTTGGATAAGGTGAAGGAGGCTGTTGAGGCCCATTTGAAGTTATTGGCTGTGGACACCTATCAGGAGGGGTGTTCCAAAAATGTCAGAAAAGTCAGTGATTCTTTGGCTGAAGAGGAAGTTAGGGAGAAGAAGGAGGAGAAAAAATTGGTGCAGGTTCCCAAACAGGAGAGGGACCCAATGGTAGAGCAGTTGGCTGATCTAACAAAGCAGCTGCACATTTTTGTTCAGGAGGCCAAGAAGGTTAATAAGGCACCATTTCAGCCTAGATATTTTGAAAGGAGGGCTGGTAGGAGTGATCCTTGGGTTTGCTCTTATTGCAGTAGGAGGGGGAACAGGTCAAATGATTGTTGGGCACTGAACAGAGATGTGTCTGAAGGAAAAGTGGAGTTTGATGGCAGGGTTTTTAAGTTCCCTGATGGTTCTTTTGTGAAGCCCAGTGAGGGGCAGGCTCCTGTGGATTTGGTCAGGAGAAGGGGTGGTCTCAATCAAAGGAGGCCAAGGTTTGAGGAGATTCCTGATCAGGGGAAGTCTTCTGTTAAGGTAGATGAGGAAGTCAAGGGAAAGAGAAAGGAGGTCAATAAGGTCTCTTTTTCTACTTCCTTTGGTGGTTTGGAGTTGTATTCTTGTGGTGGACGGTGAAGTGGTGAATGCTTGGCTGGTGTTTATGATGTGGATGCAGGAAAGGTGGGAAGGCCTAAGAGCAGCTCTCAGGCCCAACCAAATCCAAATTCTTCAAAGGTGGATCCTAAGCTGAGTGCAGCTAGGAGGAGGTACAGCAAAGAGGAGCTGTACAAGATGCAGAAGGGTATGGCTGACATGGGCCCCCCTAGTTTTGGCGCATTGGACATGAATGGTGAGCCAATTCCAATGGAGGTGTATTCTGACTCTGAGGAGGATGTCCTTTTGGCTTCATTGTTAAAGCCTGTTGGAGTCAGAGGTTCTGGTGAGGGATCTGGTTTGGTTCCTGTTAATGGTAAATCTGTTGGTGGTGCTGGTCCTCAAGAAGCCTCTAGGACCAAGGTGGTGAAGCATAGAGCTCACTTTAAGAGGCCAGTAGTGTCTGGTCAAGTTAATGTTATGGACTCTGTCCTGGAAAGGATGAATCAGGGTCAGGTTTCCCTATCTTATGGGGAATTATATGCTATCAGTCCAGGGTTGGCTGATAGGCAAAAAAAGTTGTTGACCAGGAGAAGAGTTTCTTCTGGTGAGGTATAATACATTTGTGATTCTGCTGAAAAGTTTGGTGAGGGGTTGGAAACTCATTTTTCGGCTCCTCTGGGATATGTCAATGTCACTCTGAATGGCAGGGAGGCAAGGGCATTGGTGGATTCAGGTTCTCAGATAAACCTGATTTCTTTGTTTGAGGCAACTCATATGGGCCTCCCCATCAAAACTGGTATTGGTGGGAATTTGAGAGGGATTGGTGGCCATTTCACTGAATTAGTTGGAACTTCAGAGTTTGTGAAGTTCGATGTTGGAGGAGCCTCAGGGAAGGTTCATTTTTACATTGCTAAAGGTAATGTAAATGCAGTTTTGGGTGGCCCATTCTTGATGGATTTTCAGGAAAGAATCGGTTATCAAATTGATTTGGGAATCAGTTTGGAGTTGACTGGTGAAGACGAAAGGAGGCTTCACATGAGGTTATCATCCCCTGGAGAGGATGGTTGGGAGACTAGGCCTGTTTTATCTTCAATGTGCCAGTGCGTGGACTTCTGCAGGAGACAGAAGGAAATGGGTGCTGCCTCTGGTTTTTTAGAGTGCGGCTCAGGCTCTATTGAGAGTCTGTCTTTTTTAGAGTAATAAGGGCTGATCAACCTAGTGCTGCAACCTCTCCCCAAGATGAGGAAATCCCAGGTTGTAGTAGGTCAGCTCACTTGGAGATATACCAAGTGTATTTTCAACTTTCTCTTTTTAATGTTTCTCTTCTCTGCAAGTATTCATCAAGTTTTTTATCAAGTCTCTGTTCTATCTCAAGATTCTTAATTATTTTTAATTCAAGTTCAAAGAAGAATATTGGTTATATATCTTTATTGAAAGATATGCAAAAAAGTTTTGGGGCAGTGAGATTGGGGTTTAAAAGTAAGTCCTCCCAATTGTGCACAGCTAGGGTTTCTTCTACACCTTTCAAAAACATTACCTGGGCCACACCTGTGAGCATTGGGGAAAACCCTGGTTATTTTTGTAGGTCAGAAGAAAACTTAAGAAAAGAAGATAAAAATTTCAAGATAATTCATGAAAATCAAGAAAAAAATCTGAAGATAATAAAGAAAGAAGATGCAAAATATTTTTGTGAAGATGGTCAAGATCTATTTTTGGGCCTCCAGAATGAGGTTAAACTGCAGAAAATTATGAAGAGAGAAGATCATCAAGATCTATTTTTGGGCCTCCAGCATGAGGATAAACTGCACAAGTTTAGAAGATGTGATTCAGAAGATGAATCAAGATTTGAAGATTTGGAAATTGGAAGTGAGGATGAAGATGTGGAATTGCCGAAAAGTTTTGGAGTGGTGAGATTGGGGTGTAAAAGTAAGTCCTCCCAATTGTGCACCACTAGGGTTTCTTCTACTCCTTTCAAAAACATTACCTTGGCCACACATGTGAGCAATGGGGAAACCCTTGGTTTTTGTTCCAGGTCTGGTGGTGAAGAATTCCTGAATATCCCTCAAGTTGAAGGTGGAGCAGCAAAGTATAAGAAGGTAGCGCAGAAGATTAGGTCTGTCAATGAGCCTCTTCCTGTGGGTTTGAATCTGCCTTTGAAGAGACCTCCTTTGTCAAGAGATCTGTACTGTACTCCTTTGGTGAAGAATCCTCCAGAATTTGTAGAGATGGCTAGGGTGACCGTGGAAAGGTTGAAAGTTGTTAATTTTGGTCCTGATGGGTGGTTGTCTGAAGAAGAAAAGAATTTGTTGTTGCACGTTATTGTGCTAAGGGAAAAAGCTGTGGCATTTGTTGAGGAGGAAAGGGGTGTATTGAAGTACTCTTATGGGGAACCTTACTTGATTCCTGTGGTTTGCCATAAACCTTGGCAAATCAAACCTATTCTGATTTCAGCCACTATTAGAGAGGATTTTCTAGAGATTGTTAGGGAAAGAGTCAGGACTGGGTTATACAAACAATCAACTTCCAGCTACTCAAATCCGGTTTTCTGCGTAAAAAAGCAGAATGGAAAGTTGAGGGTGGTTCATGATCTTAGAGCCTTGAATAGAGTCACTATCAAGGACGCTGGTATGCCACCAAGTGCAGAGGAATTTGTGGAAGCTTTCGTTGGAAGGGTGTGTTATGAATTAGGTGATATTATGGGTGGTTATGATGAGAGGGAACTCCATACAGATTCAAGGCCTCTCACAACTTTTGAGACTCCTTTGGGAAGATTTTAGCTCACTAGGTTGCCTCAAGGAGCAACTAATTCAGTGGCAGTTTATCAAGCACAGATGGCTTAGATTTTGCAGGATGAGGTTCCTACTCATGCTGGTATTTTTTTTGATGATGGTGGAATTAAAGGACCATCCACTGATTATGGAAATGAGGTGTTAACGGAGAACCCTGGCATATGGAGGTTTGTGTGGGAATATGCAATAACTCTAGAGAGAGTGTTGTTCAGGATTGAAGAGGCTGGTTTGACCATTTAAGGGTCAAAATTCTGTTGTTGTGTTCCTGCTTTGGAAATTCTGGGTCATGTGGTATGTAAAGAGGGAAGGATTATGGCGAAGAAGAAGATTAATAAAATCCAGTCATGGCCAAGGCCTTAAATTACTACTGAAGTCAGGGGATTTTTGGGTGTATGTGTATATGTCAGGATTTTAATTAAGGATGTTATGGTAAGGTAAACTCTTACAGTCGCCTTGCTGTAAGCAGAATCCGGAGGAGATGTGTGGATTTAGCTGAAAACCCCGTCCTTCCAATAAAAATAACAAAATGGGAATTCTAAATCACTAAGCTAACCAATCTACTTGAATCTGATTGATAAAAATAATGAAACTCTAAAATAATTAACGCTTATTGAGATTTAATGAAAGTGGTGTTGAGAAAGAAATACTGATAACAACAATTAAGGTGTACCAGTGAAAGATCTGAAAAGATTGACTTTTATGTTTTTATAATAATTTAAATTTATATGAGACAGCAATAATCAAGTCCCAGCGATGAAGACCTTTCTAAAGATACCCTATATGAAGTGTGATTTAAATTGTTGAGTAGTATTTCTAAAAATGTTATATATAAAATATAAAGTTATAAGGGTATTACAATTTATTTTAATTTGTTGAGTAATAAAAAAAATGAGACCGTGGTGGTCAATGATTAAGCTGTATGATGTGTCCCCCTTCTCAATTTCGAGTTTGAGAAGCGCTTAAGTATTCCTAGTCACGTGCCTAAGTTTTCCCCTCCAGAGCTCTTCCAGAGTCAATCCGGAGCCCGTACGGAGTCCGTACGGAGTCAAAGCGGAGTCCATATGGAGTCCGTCCGGACTTCCGGACTCAATTAGAACCTTAAAACTATAATAAAAAATCTAGAAAATTACACATAATAGAGCTACTTCCCCTTTACATACCAAACTAATTTTCGTAGTCTGCGCAGCTCTAATTACCCCGTGAAAATTCATCGAAGTTAAGTAATTTCTGAAAACGTAAATATTTCTATAAAACTTTAAAATTCATTTAAAAATATAAGAAAAATAGTTAAAATTCTGGGAAAATTTCCCAAGGTTTTTGAGTGACTTGACTTGATACTTATAAATTTTTCAGACCGTAAAAATAAGTTTTCTCCGTAAAATAAATTGTTTTTGTGTAGGCATTTGCTCGTGACCAATTTCTTCATATTTAAAACTCAAATAAATTAAATAAAACCCTTTTATATATAAAAAAATAATAATGCCAATCTTGCACGCCGTAATAACTCCATTTACGTACTTAGGTGCCGTACTAAACTTTAGGCTACCACATCCTCCCTCCAATCGAGAATGTCCCCATTCTTAAAACTTTGCATAAGTGGTCGAACACTATATTCATCTTTAACCTTCAACCACCATCTTCTTTAATAAACTATAAAATTCATCTTCATCAATATGTCTTCCAAAGAACTTGTCGCTCCATGTGAACTCTGCGCTCGATACCAGGTACCTTGTTTAATGTCCAACCCTAATCTTCCTGGCAGAACAGCTTGCGACTTATGCCGTGTGAAAAAAGTCAAATGCAACCGGCCAATAGTTCCTTCTAAAACAAACGTATATTTAGGACCGGCAGCTCTCCCTGGTCCCTCAACTTCTAAAAAGCGATGCAAAATTCCTGTCTTCTTAAAACAAATAAGATCAAAAACAGCTTCAAAAGTTCAATCTTCATCAACGGATCCCGGCCTAATTTTGCCTTCACAAGATCCTAATCCTATAACGCCAGTACCCCCAACTAACTTTGCTGAGACTATGTTTCCTGGCTCTAAATGTAAGACCCTATTTATCTTACTAAAAAAAACTTTTAATCAAAATTGACTAAACCTATGACTTAATAACATATTTGAACTTCTAGCTGTCGAAATAACCAACACTGATGATGTTGGTAGAGTGAAGACGGACTATATCAATCATTACCCAAATTTTCATCGCTATCTTTTTCTTGACTTTACTAATGAGTTGAAACGAAAAATGCTGGCCTATTTTCAAGAAACTCCAGCTAATAACCATGAAGACCTCATGAAAAGAAGAATTTTAATGCAAAGCTTTGATAATGATGTTGAACAATTTCAAAGAAATTATCTTTTCTAACAGTATAACTTGATAAAATTTTGTTTTTGCTTGGTCTTCTTAAACTTTCAACATAAATGATGTTTTCTTTCTTCTCTGGCTTGATATAACATAAAATAAAATAATATAAATCTTGTGATGATTCCACTACTGAGAGCAAGGTTTGAATCCCTTCAGACTCCCATATACCAGTCTTCCTTCTTGTCACAGCATTGAGAGAGTGGATCTTCCTATGAGCCGAATACTCCTGATTCCAACCTCATAGGGCCCCCCACTGAGCCGAATTCTATGATTCCAATCTCGCCATAAGGTCCTCCAAGCTTCACACCAAAAAAAAATGGCCTAACTATGAGGCACTAAAAAAATCATTCCCTTAAAATCCAACTACCATCCTAACTTCTGATTCCTTCATCACAATTTTCAAACTTTGCTATACAGCAAACCCATAAAATACTTTTGCCAGGCTTCCAATAATAATATTAACTTTAGACCATGTTAAAGCGCCACAAATTTCACCTAATTAACCATTATGCTTTCCTTAGCATCATTACCACCTAAAATTTTAGCCTCCTAAAGCTTATCAACACCCAATTCCAGAAATAATTGAATAACCAGTTTAGAGTCTTAGTGGACAGTGATAAATTAAAAGATTGAATTGAGTTATCCAAACAAGATTGAAATTCCAATTTAAAGTCTTGGTAGACCAAACATATAATTGATTTCCAGTTTATGGTCTTGGTGGACCAAAGATCGTTTAGTTGCATAAATATCTTGATATATTCCTAAGTAAGGCCTAGGTTTGACCAAAGATTGAATAAATTTGATAATCCAGTTTAATGTCATAGTGGACCAAACATTTGATCAACAAGTAATCCAGTATAAGGCCATAGTGGTCCAATGAATGTTGAATTATCCTGCAGATATTAATTTTCCAGTTTAAAGTCATAGTGGACTAAACAAAGTATGAACTACCAGTTTAAAGTCATGGTGGACCAAACATTTAATCGATAAGAAATCCAGTTTAAGGTCATGGTGGACCCAACCTTTGATTGATAAAAAAAATTAAAAAATCCGTCTCCAAAAATATCCATAAAATCTTGAACATCCTTGAAATTCAGTTTAAAGTCTTGAAGGACTAACAGCTCCAATATAAAATTTTTAATGACAGTCTTGAAAATTAGCCAGTTTAAAGTCTTGGAGGACTAACAGCTCCAAAATTTGTATAAAAACCTTAAGGAAAGTCTTGAACAGTAGGCAGTTTAAAGTCTTGGAGGACTAACAGATACAAAATACGTATAAAATAAACCTTTAAGAACGACTAGAGCAGTAGCCAGTTTAAAGTCTTGGAGGACTAACAGATGTCAAGATAAAGAAAATTATCCTTAATGAAAGTCTTGAAAAATAGCCAGTTTAAAGTCTTGGAGGACTAACAGCTCCGAAATTCGTATAAAACCCTTAAGGAAAGTCTTGAACAGTAGCCAGTTTAAAGTCTTGGAGGACTAACAGATCCAAAATACATATATAAAAAAAACCTTAAAGAACGTCTTGAACAGTAGCCAGTTTAAAGTCTTGGAGGACTAACAGATGTCTTGAAGTAAAATCCCATAGGTATTGAGTTCCCCTAGACCCTGTTTCCTGTCTAAACTATATGAATAAACTAAAAAGAATAGTGACTGAAAAATAAAACTAAGAAATATAATAATAATTTTCATTTAATTAATTAATATTTTTTTTATTTTTTTGTTTTTTTATTTTATTTTATTTATTATTTTTTTATTTATTTATTTTTTATTATTTATATTTTTTTATTATTTATTTTTTTATTTTTTTTATTTTTTTTTTTTAATTTAATTTTTTTTTTTTTTAATTTTATTTTAATAAAAGATTTTAGAAAAGATAGGTTTGAAATAAAAGTTAAAATTTAATTTTAAAGAAAGATAAATGAACGTAAAAAGAAAGATAAAAAAAGGTAATAAAAAATTTTTAAAATAAAATTTTAAAAGATGCCCCCCGACCATTTGATGAGCCGTACCCTCGACATCATACCCACATCCAAGTGCAACTTGATGTGGTTACACAATTTTGAGAAATTGAAAAGAAAAGAAAATAAATGAAAGTTTTTAGAAGATAATTTTTATAATGATGATCACTGGGTGGGCTCCCTCCAATTTATAAAAATGATTAGAGACCACCAGTGAGCATCACCTTTACATTAATTCATAATATATATTAAAGAAAAGAAATCACAATCTAACATAAAAAATCAAAAACAAAATAAAATAAAAAAAATCTTGAATCCGGCGTTGAGAGCGGTGTCTCTTGATTCGTTCCAGTTTATAGTCTTAGTGGACTTCCTAAAATTAAAAGACAAAGCCAGGATTCAACTAGAAACAGGGAAAATTTTTGAAACGAACATTATGGGATGATTGTGTATAGAGCAGCCAGCCCATCAATTACCCCCACACTTGCCAATATTAAATTAAGAAGGTTCCCCTGTGAACACTTCTTCCAATAAATTTTAAAAATTTTCCAACACTATCTTAACCCATATTTTAAGAATTTTAAATTTTGAAAATTTTCAATGAAGGTTTTCTTGTATTTTGTTATGTTTCATCACAGTTTCGTTGCCCATATGCAGTGTAACGATAGTAAATTATTTGATAAAAAAAAGATAGTTTATACTCGTTGAGGAGGAATCCATAAAATATTGTCGATATCATAGTTTATCCTCATTGCAGAGGAATCTGTAAAATTTCATTGATATCATAGTTTATCCTCATTGCGGAGGTATAAATTTAATAAATGTCATTAAAATTGTAGTTTATCCTCATTTCGGAGTTATCCATAAAATTTCGTAGATATCATTAAAATTGTAGTTTATCCTCATTTCGGAGTTATACATAAAATTTCATAAATGTCATTAAAATTGTAGTTTATCCTCATTTCGGAGTTATCCATAAAATTTCATAAATGTCATAGTTTATCCTCATTGCGGAGGAAGACTTCGGAACTCCTGGTGCCTCTAGGATAGAACCGTTTCACTTGATCGGCTGCTACCCTCTTCTTTAATACTACTCCATCCAACTCTTCTAGCACATATGAACCGCCGGAAACTTGCTCCTTGATTTTATACGGTCCATTCCACCTATCTGCAAACATCTTTCCCCATTGACTTTCCAAACTCCTATTATACACCAGGACCATATCACCTGGGTTCAAAGGTTTCCTTAATCGATGTGCCAACCGCTCATCCCAATATCTGACTGATTGATTTCGGATCTTCATCATCCGCGAATATGCCTTTTCTAAATATTCTTCTTTCTTTTCTAGCTGCATCATTCTTGCACACAATAATTCTTCAGTAGTTTTGACCGTGTCCCAGTCAACTCCAAGATATGATTCAGCTTCTAAATCAACCGGTAAAACTGCTTTCTGTCCAAAAACAAGTTCATAAGGTGAAAATCCGGTAGTCCTTTTGGCAGTGATTCGATCAGCAAATAAAACTAAAGGTAAATAATGCCTCCACTTTTCGGCACTTGTCCCACACATTTTAACTAAAGCATCCTTGATAACTTGATGCCCTCTTTCCACCATGCCTTCAGCTTCCGGATAATATGGGGTTGCTACCCTAACCTTTGATCCAACTTTCAATACGGCCTCTTTAAACTCTGTCCCAAATTCAGGACCTCCATCTACCGTTACCAACTTCATCACCCCATACCTATATACCCAATTATTCAAAAAAAATTCTGCCACATTTTTGGCAGTTAAATTAATAAGAGGCGCTGCCTCTACCCAACCAGATAAATCATCTCTGGCCACAATTAAATATTTATACCGTCCCTCTTTTATATGAACGGCATCTAAACTAACTCTTCTAAAGAGCGTATATTCACCGGTCGCGCGTCCAGGTTCTTTTGGCCTTAAATAACTTTGTCTTTGACATTCTTCGCATGACTGAACCCACTGTTTAACAGCCATCTTCATGCCAGGCCACAAAAATCAATCAGAAATTCTTCTAAACGTTTCTCCAACGCCTCTATGCCCGAGATCTTCATGCAGTGATTTCAAAACTAATTCTTGCCCCTTCTCTTGAGTTATAACTACTTGAGGATTTGGATACCTTCTCCTCATTAAACGTCGACCAGATAGGTAAAACGTAGATGACTTCCTCTTTATAGCCACCCATTCATCGTCTTCACAATCTTCTGGCCTCTCTAAAGTCAACAAATATTTGACTAACAAAAAATAAAAACCAGTCTGACCCCAGACTTCATCTTGAAAATCGATTAATATAACATCAATAGGGACTTCTATATCACCAATATCACCTGCACATGAATGAGCCAATAATCGTTGACCCCTAAATAAATCTTTAATCGAGCTATGTCGACGTTTTTCTTCTGAACCTTTGGATCCTTCGAAAACCGTATTTGAAAATACCTCTTTCTCTTTATCCACCCTTTTATTTAAATTCTCTAATTCTCCAACATATACACCATTTCTTAATTTACTACTATCCCACACTACCAATCCATCTTCCTCTACATACACCACATCTTCTTCTACCTCCTTTCTACCGAATTTATCTACACCTTTTCCAACACCTTTATTAACATAAAAACTATTTTCCAGTTTATCCTCTTGGTGGAGGTCATCATCACCATAGTCTAAACACAATAGTCCTGCCAGTTTAACCTCATGGGGGAGGTATGGAAAGTCTTCAGCTCCTTTAGTGCTGGCTTTGATAATAGGTATATCTTCATCGAACTCTTCTGAGTCTGAATCTTCTTCAGTGGGTGGTCTCCTTGATAAACCATCTGGCATAGTAAAAGTTTTGCCAGGCTTATGAACTAAATCAAACGAAAAATGTTGAATAAAAGCTACCCATCTTGTCATGGGTGCGTTCGGTAAACTTGGGGAATTAATCATCTGGATTAACGATTTCGCATCCACTTGCAACTCAAAATGTTGCCCCCACAAAATATGCTGAAGTTTCTTCAGTATTTTTGCCACACCACATAATTCCAATTTTGGTTGAGAATATCTTGATTCGACCTCAGTAAATACTACAGATTCATACCTAACTGGCCTGATGTAACCAGCTTTATCCATCTGAGACAAAACCGCCCCAGCTGCAACCTGACTTGAATCAACTGCTAAATATATTCTGCCAGAATCTTTTCCATAATCCAACTTGTGCAGGACTAAATCCTTCCCTACAACCTCCTTCAACTTCACAAACGCCTTCTCACACTCTTCATCCCACTCCCAGTCTGCATCCTTTCTCGTTAACCGCCTCAATGGAGCTGCCAATGAAGAAAAGTCCTTGATAAACATTCTAACATATACACAAACGCCTAAAAACCCTCTAACTTCGGTCGTATTCTTGGGTCTTGGCCAGGACTGAATTTTGTTAACTTTCTTCTTGGACATAATCCTACCCTCTCTACATACCACATGGCCTAATATTTCTAAGGCTGGCACACAACATGAAAATTTTGAACCTGAAATAGTTAAACCAGCCTCTTCAATTCAAAACAAGATTCTTTCTAAAGTAATTGCAAACTCCCAAATGAATTTGCGTATCCCGGGATTCTCTTCCAACACCTGGTTATCATAGTCGGTTGTTGGTCCCTTAATTCCTCCATCATCTATAAAGATTCCAGCATATTGTGGAATTTCATCTTGAAGGATCCAAGCCATCTGAGCTTGATAAACTGCAACCGAATTTGTTGCTCCTTGAGGTAATCTTGTTAACTGTAAACTTCCTAGTGGTGTATCGAATGTAGTGAGTGGCCTTGAGTCCGGATGTAACTCTCTCTCATCATATCCACCCATAATATCTCCCAAACCATAACACGCTCTCCCTGCAAACACTTCAACAAACTCCTCAGCACTAGGTGGTATTCCAGCATCCTTTATTGTAACCCTATTTAATTCCCTAAGATCATGAACAACTCTAAGCTTGCCATTTGGTTTCTTGATACAAAATACCGGACTAGAATAACTTGACGTTGATTGCTCATACAGTCCAGTGCGTATCCATTCTCTGACAACTTCAATATAGGCTTCTTTTAATGCAGCCGGAATAGGAATCGGTTTCTGCTGCCACGGTTCATGACATACCACAGGAATCTTGTAAGGCTCCCCATAGGAATGCTTCAACACACCCCTCTCCTCTTCTACAAAAGCAATGGCCTTCTCTCGCTTGACCATCACATCCAACAACAACTTCTTCTCTTCTCCAGACAACCAACCATCAGGTCCAAAATTAACAACACCCAGTCTCTCAAAAGTGATTCTTGACGTCTCAGAAAATTCAGGTGGATTCTTTACCAAGGGACTTTCATAAGGATCTCTTGATAACCTTGGTCTTCTCAAAGGTGGATTTAATTCAGCAGGTAGCGGTTCATTAATAGGTCAAACTTTATTTGCTACTTTCTTATATTTGGCTGCGTCCACATCTAAATTAACTTGAGGTAAAACATTTTCTTTTGTATCGCCATTAAAACTTTCATCAAATGAATCTTCTTCATCGCCAGAATCAGAATAAGAAAAATTAGAAAAATATTTTATTTCATTTTTAAATTTTACCCTTTTCTCCTTTCCCTTGTCTAATTTATAAACAGATTTTCCAACACCTTTGCTTCCCTTATCCAACAGTAAATCACCCGTAAAGAAAGTTGGCAGTTTAACCTCTTGCTGGAGGACCGGAATTGAATTTTAACAAAAATTATTTTGTTGTGTTTTAATTATACTGAGATTTTTTATTGGATTTTGATAAGATTTTTGCAGTTTACCCTCTTGCTGGAGGTCCATAATAGACGGAGATACTTGCAGTTTAACCTCTTGCTGGAGGTCCATAATAGAATTTTCACATAAATTATTTTTTTGTGTTTTAATTATACCGAGATTTTTAATTTGGTTTTGATGAGATTTTTGCAGTTTACCCTCTTGCTGGAGGTCCGTGATAGAAGGAGATAATTGCAGTTTAACCTCTTGCTGGAGGTCACAAAACATACCCTTCCAATTTTTTTCCAACCTAATTTGGCCCATTTTGCCTTTTTCACCGTTTTTAAATTTAATAGAAAAACCGGGTAAATCCAATAAACATATAGAAAAGTCCATAACATATTTGCACTCCAAAGTAATATTAACAGAAAATAATTGAGAATCCACTTGAATTATCTCCAAGTGAGCTGACCTATTGCAATCCGGGATCTCATCCTGAGGAGAGATTACAACATTAGAGTGATCAGCCCCTGCTACCCCAAAAAATGAGGGCAACCATCCCTTTCCAACAAACATAATTCACCAGAAGCCGTCCGTTTAATATGCCGCTTCTTGGTGCAAACACAACACTGGCACAGAGTAGTAATCCCTGGCCGTGTTTCCCAACCTTCATCTCCAGGAGGCGCTAAACGCATATGTAACCTCCGCATATCTTCACCAGTGATCTCCAAACTAATCCCCATGCCAGCTTGATACCCTATCCTGGCCTCAAAATCCATCAAAAAAGGACCACCAAGAACAGTTTTGACTGCTCCTCTGGCCACATAAAAGTGAACCTTACCAACAGATCCACCAATGCCTAACCTGACATGCTCAGCTGTACCCATCAGCTCTGTTGCATGCCCTCCAATGCCTCTGAGGTTTCCCCCAGTTCCACTTTTAATTGGCAAGCCTATACTCGTCGCTTGCTCCAATGAAATTAAATTAATTTGAGACCCTGAATCGACCAAGGCCTTTACTTCTTTACCATTTAGAGTTACCACCAGGTAACCCAGGGGAGCGTAAAAATGTGTATCTACATCTTCCCCAAACTTTTCAGCATTTTCACAAATATATTCCACCTCTCCAGTGGAAACCCGACGCCTCGTCAAATGCTTCTTTTGCTTTTCAGCAAGCGCCGGACTAATCGTAAATAACTCCCCTAAAGATAAGGGAATCTGCAGTTGATTCACCCTATTCAAAACTGCGTCCATTGCATTAGCTTGACCAGAAACTACTGGCCACTCATACTGGACCTTTGATTTAACAACCTTGGCCCTGGGTACCTCTTGAGGTCCAACCGAGCCATCTTCACCCCCCATTATAACATCTTCACTTTCTATAACCCTAACTCCGTCACCAGCTTCTTGCACTAATCCTGATCCATCGCTAGTCCTTCTTACTCCCTCCATTGGGATGGGACCGCTAAAACTTGGTCTGGGTAGAGATGCCAACAGTACGTCCTCCTCAGAATCCGAATCATCATCTGGCATAGGCTCACCATTTAAATCAAACTTGCCATAACTAGGGGGCCCCATATCAGCAATCCCCTTCTGCATTTTATATAATTTGTCCTTAGAGTAAGGGTTCAATTTGTTGGCGGCAGTTTGAGCACTAGAATTCTTGTCCTTAGAGTAAGGGTTCACTTTGTTATTGGCCTTGCCAGGATTAGCCCTCAATTGGCTCTGAATGCTACTTTTTGCCTTAGTAGCGGCTGCTCTTCTAGCAGCATTAACATCGTATTTGCCAGCCATACAGCTACCCTCCACCTGGGCAACGGTCGCCAGCTCTAAACCACCAAAAGAAGTAGAAAATGTGGCTTTACTGACCTCTTTCTCCTTGCCCTTGTCAGCTTTACCACCATTACCATTACCATTTTTGCCACTCTTGGCATTAACATCTTCATCTGTCACCTCTTCAAATCTGGCTCTCCTTTCAGCCGTTAAACTTCTTCTGACCAAATCAGAAGGAGACTGTCCATCACTGGGCTTGATGAACGAACCATCAGGAAATTTATAAACTTTACCATCGAATAAAACTCGCCCAGCATCCATATCCTTATCAAGAGCAAAACAAACTGTTGCTCTGTGCCCCCTCCTATTACAATAGGAGCACACCTTTGGCTCATCATAGCCACCTCTATATCCATTACCACCATTCCCACCATTTCTCCCATTGCCTGGGAAGCGGTTACCATTATTATTGCCATTATAATTTCGACGTTCATACCCTCTAGACTGATAAGAAGTTGACATCGACGAAGAAGCAATTGGGGCCTTGTTGGCCTTCTGAGTCTCTTGAACAAATATTTTTAATTGTTTAGTTAAATCGGCCAGATGATCGACCATCTTATTATCTACATTACCCTCAACTTTAGCAGCAGGTAATCCCATTTGAGCCTTCTTGGCCTCCTGGGCTTTGACCATAATATCGTTGTTTTCGGCCAAAACTTCGCTAACCTTGCTAACATATTGAGTGCATGACTCTTGATATTTGTCCAACGCCAATAACTTTAGATGGGCTTGAATGTTGTCCTTGATAACCTCCAGAGCCGGCAGTTTCTGCTCACCATTAGGCAGTTCCTTCATCAAATCTTTTCTTGAAAGATCCTTCAAGACGTCCATACGAACTTCATGCTGTCCAAAACAAATCTTTTGCTTGGTTCTCATGCACTAACTCGTCCACCAGTATGAGATATTTCACCACTTCATCAAACTGAACACAGAGCTTTTTGAAGTCAGCCATAGAAGAAACTCCACCTTTTGCTTGCCAGTCTCCAACAAGTTTATTGAGGTCCATCATAGTAAACCTAACACCCCATCTATCAACCATAGCTTTAGAAAGCTTAACCCAATCCTTGTCCTTGAATGCCTGCATAGCAATAACCTCTTTTTCCACCTCCCTATCAGCAATAAAGAATCTAATTTGCTTCACCATGTCCACATGAGAAGCACCATCAACAGCAGCCGCAGCTTCATACCTGCTAATGAACCATTTAACCTCCTCCCCATCAAACTTTGGGCCATCCCAAGAAACAATCCTAACAGAGGGAGTAAGAGGGTTAGAAGATCCAGAAGCAACAGCAGAAGAAGACATCCCAATAAGTAATTAAAAGCGTTAACAATCGATAAAATAACAAGCCTCTTGCAGGCCAATAACAAAAATCCAATTAGAGTTCCAGAAAATAAGCCTCTTGCAGGCTAATAATGTTCTTGATCCAAGTAAGTCTTTAAAGAAAGCTAGAGAAATCGAACCCCATGTTGGGCGCCAACTATGGTAAGGTAAACTCTTACAGTTGCCTTGCTGTAAGCAGAATCTGGAGGAGATGTGTGGATTTAGCTGAAAACCCCGTCCTTCCAATAAAAATAACAAAATGGGAATTCTAAATCACTAAGCTAACCAATCTACTTGAATCTGATTGATAAAAATAATGAAACTCTAAAATAATTAACGCTTATTGAGATTTAATGAAAGTGGCTGTTGAGAAAGAAATACTGATAACAACAATTAAGGTGTACCAGTGAAAGATCTGAAAAGATTGACTTTTATGTTTTTATAATAATTTAAATTTATATGAGACAGCAATAATCAAGTCCCAGCGATGAAGACCTTTCTAAAGATACCCTATATGAAGTGTGATTTAAATTGTTGAGTAGTATTTCTAAAAATGTTATATATAAAATATAAAGTTATAAGGGTATTACAATTTATTTTAATTTGTTGAGTAATAAAAAAAATGAGACCGTGGTGGTCAATGATTAAGCTGTATGATGTGTCCCCCTTCTCAATTTCGAGTTTGAGAAGCGCTTAAGTATTCCTAGTCACGTGCCTAAGTTTTCCCTTCCAGAGCTCTTCCAGAGTCAATCCGGAGCCCGTACAGAGTCAAAACGGAGTCCATCCGGACTTCCGGACTCAATTAGAACCTTAAAACTATAATAAAAAACTTGGAAAATTACACATAATAGAGCTACTTCCCCTTTACATACCAAACTAATTTTCGTAGTCTGCGCAGCTCTAATTACCCCGTGAAAATTCATTGAAGTTAAGTAATTTCTGAAAACGTAAATATTTCTATAAAACTTTAAAATTCATTTAAAAATATAAGAAAAATAGTAAAAATTCTGGGAAAATTTCCCAAGGTTCTTGAGTGACTTGACTTGATACTTATAAATTTTTCAGACCGTAAAAATAAGTTTTCTCCGTAAAATAAATTGTTTTTGTGTAGGCATTTGCTCGTGACCAATTTCTTCATATTTAAAACTCAAATAAATTAAATAAAACCCTTTTATATATAAAAAAATAATAACGCCAATCTTGCACGCCGTAATAACTCCATTTACGTACTTAGATGCCGTACTAAACTTTAGGCTACCACAATGTTTCTTTGTTGGCTTCACCTTTAAGGAGGTTGACCAGAAAAGATGCAGATTGGGAATGGACTGAAGAGTGTGAAGAGGCTTTTCAGAAGCTGAAAAATGTTGTTGGTGAAGATATTGTTCTTCACAAGTTGGATTATGGTGTTGGTGCTGGAAAAATTTATCTGGCAGTGGACTCAAGTCATATTGCTGCTGGTGCTGTTTTGTCTCGGGAGGATAAGACTGGGAGGGTCAGGCAAGTAAGGTATGAGTCTGTGGTGTTTAATGAGGTGGAATCTAGGTATTCTAAACCTAAGTTGGAATTGTGTGTTGTAACTAAAATTTTAAAGAAGCTACAGATGGTTTTGTGGGGGCACCATTTTGAGCTGCAGGTGGATGCAAAATCTTTGGTTCAGTTCATCAATACACCTAAACTTCCAAATGCTCCAATGACTAGGTGGGTGGCATTTATTCAACATTTTTCTTTTGACCTGGTACACAAACCAGGTAAAACTTTTACTATGCCTGATGGATTATCAAGGAGGCCACCTACAGATGAAGATTCTGAGGCTGAAGAGTTTGATGAGGATGTTCCAGTGGTTAGTGCCAGCCAAAGGGTGCTGAAGATTTTTCTGACCTCCCTCAAGAGGCTAAAATGGCTGGATCTGATCTTGATTCTGGTGATCAGGATGTTTTTGTTGATGAAGATGGAGTTGTTGTTTGGGACAGCTCAAAATTGGAAAAGGGTGTTTTTGTTAGTGAACTGGATTCTCAAAAGGTTCAGTGGAAAGAGAAGGACGTGCCAAAATTTAAAGATTGGTGTCCTGGTTGGGCTTCTCAATTGGCTCATGTTCACACTGGTGATTTTGGTGACAGAATTGTACCCTTGGATGTTGTTTTGTTGGATTTTGAAGATGAGACCTGGGGTCAGTCTGGGTTTTATTTTATTTTGGTGGAATATCTGTTGACCTTGGAGAGGCCAGATAGTTGTGATGATGATACTTGGTTGGCAATTAAGGAGAAGAGTCCTGGATTTTATGTGTCAGTAAGGCAGTTGATGAGGAGAAGACATCCTAATCCTCAATTTGTGGTGACTCAGAAGAAGGGTCAAGAATTGGTTTTGAAGTCTTTGCATGAAGACCTTGGTCATAGAGGCTTTGGGGAGACTTATAGAAGAGTAGCGAACAGATTTTGGTGGCAAGGTATGAAGTTGGCTTTGCAGGGTTGGGTTAAATCTTGTGAAGAATGTAAAAGAAGAAGTCACTTGAAAACTAAAGAGGTAGGCCGTGCTACTGGTGAATCAACTGTTTTTGGAAGGGTCAGTCTGGATGCTGTCCATATTAAAGAGGAAAGGTATAAATACTTGATTGTTGCTAGGGATGATTTGTCTGGTTGGGTTGAGGCAGTGCCTCTGGTTAATTTGACTGCCAAGAATGTGGCAAAGTTTTTGAAGGAGTGGATTTATAGGTATGGGTTGATGAAGTTGGTCACTGTTGATGGTGGGCCAGATTTTGGTGCCTAATTTAAAGAAGCTGTGGCTAGTGTTGGTTCTAAAGTTAGAGTGGCTACACCTTATTATCCTAAAGCTGAAGGCATGGTTGAAAGAGGCCATCAAGTTATCAAGAATGCTTTGGTGAGGATGTGTGGAGATAGTGCTGAAAAGTGGAGGCATTATTTAACCTTGGTGTTATTTGCTGATAGGGTCACTGTGAAGAGGACAACTGGCTATTCTCCTTATGAGTTAATGTTTGGTCAGAAAGCTGTTCTACCAGTGGACTTGGAAGCTGTCTCTTATCTTGGAATTGATTGTGATGATGTGCACTCAACAGAAGATTTGCTCTGTGCCAGGATGCAACAGTTGGAATGTAGAGAGGAATGTCAGGAGAAGGCATACTCTAGAATGATGAAGATTAGGAATCAATCAGTCAAATACTGGGACAAGAAGTTTGCTCATAGACTCAGGAATCCCTTGAAACCTGGTTGTTTGGTTTTGGTGTATAATAGTAGTTTGTAGAGTCAGTGGGGTAAAATGCTTGCTGACAGATGGAATGGACCTTACAGAGTCAGATCTCAGGCGTCTGGAGCTTCTTATGTTTTGGAAGAGTTGGATGATGCAGTCTTGAAAAAGAGGGTGGCTGTAGACCAAGTGAAGAGGTTTTATCCCAGAGGCACTAGGCATGAAGAAGATTGACTCCGCAATGAGGATAAACTATGGACTATTCTTCAATCTTGGTTTTTTTTTGTGATGATGCTGTGCATCTGTTTGTTGGAAACTTTTGTTAGAGGGTACCCATGGGTGGGGCCTCTAGATTGTGGCTTGGCAAGTGTAGGGGTGACTGATGGGCTGGCTGCTCTATCAAAAGTTACCCCAGATTGTCTGTTTCCAACCCTTTTTCTTAATTTGGTTGAACCCTAGTATTGGTTTCTTTTCACAGGTTTTAGTCCTCTATGACTTTAAACTGGAATTTCCTCTGGTTTTCATGTGCTGGTCTCTTCACTCTTATTGGTTTTGGTTTTTTTGCGTTGGATGTGGTGTTTTTGCTAGAAGGTACCCAGGGGGGGCTTCTAGATTTTATTTTTGGCAAGTGTGGGGGTAACTGATGAGCTGGCTGCTCTGTAGAACAGTTTCCCCAGAATGTCTGTCTCAAATCTTTTGTTTTTCCTAGTTGAATTCTAGTTCTGTTGTTTATTATTCAGGTTCCAAGTCCACTATGACTTTAAACTAGTTTGGGACTGGCTTCTTTATCTTTGGTTCTTTCATATTGGTGGCGGATCACTGGTGGTCTCCCATCATTTTTACTTATTGGAGGGAGCCCACCCAGTGATCATTTCTATGGACCGGACTTTCCCTTATTGGACCATCTATGGAGCTGGACTGTCTTTGATTTTGAAGTTATGTTTTTGCTAGATAGCAGTTTTAGATTATTTTTTTTTTCTCTTTTTTTCTTTTAATTTTGTTATGGGGGTTGTTTAAAATTATAAAATCAAAAAAATATAGGGTGTTACCACATCAGGGTCACCTGGATGTGGGCAAGCATTGGTGGGGAAAGGCTCATCAATTGGCTGGGCAATGCTATTTTTATTATTTATTTATTATTTATTTCATTTGTTTCTGTGTTTCATTATTTTTATTATTATCTTCTGAAATTCTAAATTTTTGTTTTTTGTTTTCTCTTAATCATTTAAAATATTTAATTGTGTATCCACATCAAGGTGCATTTTGATTTGGGTAAGGTATCAGGGGATCAGCTCATAAATTGGCTGGGGGGTACCATTAAAAAAAGTATAAAAAAAATAAAAAAAAAAAAAAAATAAAAATAAAAAATAAAAAACATCAAAAAATAAAAAATAAAAAATTCTGAAATTATTTTTATTAATTGTTTTATATTATTATTATGTTTCTAATCTTTTTCAGGAGCTCATTGTCTGGATGATGAAGCTTCTGGAGGCTGGTCTGGATTGTGATGACATTTTTGTTTTTTGTTGGGATTGTGGGAAGCACTGTGTTCTTTGAAGTGCATCCTGCTGGAGAGATGATAGGGATTGTAATGGTCAGGAATTGGATTAGAGGGAAGTTCAGAGTAGGAAGAAGAAGAGGCAGGAATGGAGTGCTGGAGGGTGTGTTTAATGATCCTAGACATTTTCCAGTGGTCGTCCAACAGGCGCTTTCTCAGGGATTTTTCAAAGTCATTCAAAGGTCCATGGAGGGCAAAGGCTTTTAGCATGTTTGAACACATGGTGCTTAGGTGTTTCTTTATGTCTCCATAATCCAGGGTCAAAGAAGTTTCAAGAGGTTGGCCAACTCCAGTAGTAGTTTCAGGAGGAGGGGTGCCAACTAGACAAGAAGAATTGGATCAGTAATTATTTTTTGTTGAAGAAATGGAATAATTAATTTGGTACTTACAGATTGGAAGCTCATCAAATCTGTAAGCAGCTGGGATTTGGATCTCTGATGATTTTGTAATGGTCATAGTGGGTGGATAAACTAGGGAAAGATATGTATTCTCATGGTCTTCCTCTGAAGGATCCTGAGAAGGTGAACTGGGATGCTGATGTTCCTGGGGCCTAGTTGGAGCAGTGAGATTGTTGTTGTTGTTGTGGTTGTTATTTCTTTTGGATTCAGCTGGAGGAGGTGCTGGTGATTTAGTACCAGGGTTGTTAAAGGATGGAGCAGGAGAGGGAGATTTGGAAGCAGATTGATCTCTCCTGGATGGAGATTTTGAAGAGATGGAACTTTCAGAAGAGTAGTTGGCTGACAGAGGAGAGGTGTAGTTTCTTTGTCTTAGTTGGGGACAAAGTTGTTGTTGTGGAGCAGTGTAAGGTGTTGTGGTTTCTTCTTGGGGTTCTCTGCCAGGTCTCTTAGAAATCTGGGAAATTTTGGTGCTTTTGGACTTTGGAAGGGTGGATTGCATTGCTCTGGGAGCATTAGGAGGTAGTTGGGTTGAGTTGTTGTTGTTGTCTGGATGAAGTTGGCTGTTTTCTGGCCGTTTTGGGAGGTTTTGGCCCTGATTTTCACTGTTTGGTGAGGCAGGTGGGCCGCCTGACGTTGGGCGGGATGCCTGGACGCGGTCTAGAAGCCTGGGAGTTGATCTTGAAGCTTTTAGAGCTAATTTGGCGAAGATAAAAGCAGTTTCTTGGGAAGCTAAGGCTGGTCTTTTGGGAAGAGTGCGGGAAGCTGAGCTTCTGGATCTTCTGGAAGGAGCAGAAGATAGAGAGGAAGAGGAAGGACCAAGCTCTGGGGATCTGCAGATGTATTTGTAGGAAGGTGAAGGAGGAGGAATAGGGTAGTTGGCGTTTCTGTCACATCTTTTCTTTTTGGAATAGCAAGAATCACAAGCTCTGTTGTAGAATTTGGATTCAGGAGTTGGAAGAGTGAATGTGCAAGGTCTGCACATGTGGATACACTGTTTGCAGGCATAGTCCTTGGGAGCAGTGAAGCAAGGGAGAGTAGAAGGGTTAACATCAGGAGATCCAGCCATGATCTGTGGTGAGAAAAGATGATGAAAAGGGATAGGAGGAGATTTTTGTCAGTGAGGGGTAGATGATGAAGTGAAGGTGGAAGTTCAGCAGGTTGGCTGTAGAGGTGTGCTGCATGAAATTGCCTGCTTCTATTTTATGCAAAATTCCGTCAGTCAATCAAGACTCTAAACTGAAAAATCTATGGTATCAAGACCAGTCCATCAATACTCTAAACTGAAAAATCTATGGTATCAATACCAGTCCATCAAGACTCTAAACTGAAGAATCTATGGTATCAAGACCAGTCCATCAAAACTCTAAATTGAAAAGGCCATGGTATCAAGACCAGTCCATCAAGACTTTAAACTGAAATCTGGTTTCTGTTAGTCCTCTAAGACCTTAAACTGGCTGGTTTCAAGATTTTATCAAGATTAGTCCGTCAAGACTTTAAACTGAACACTGTGTTAGTCCCCCAAGACTTTAAACTGAGGGTTGTAAGTCCCCCAAGACTATAAACTGAGGAAAAAGTTTTTGTTGTTGGAGTTGGTTTTGAAAGATTGGTGGAGGGTATCCACAGGGGGAGCCTCCGAATTTAGCAAAGGCAAGTTTGGGGGTAATTGATGGGCTGGCAGCTCTATTCACAATTACCCCAGAATTCCCCCAAGACTTTAAACTGAGGGTTTTTGAGTCCCCCAAGACTATAAAATGAGGATGGTCCCCCAAGACTTAAAACTGAGGGTTGTTTGTGGTTACATCCTATAGAGGGTGTGGTCATTTTTTCTTTTCTGAATCAAACTCAAGTATTAGTGGAATTACAGAGGGAATCAAGAGATGAAATGAAGTGTTCAGAATTAGCCTTGAACTGGTGAATGAGGTTTCTTCTGTTCTCAATGTCCTGTGGATCTCTAGCAGGAGTGGATTAAAAGTAGTGAAGCAGAAGTTGTTTCTGTTGAGATGTGTGTTGTTGGAACTTGGCCTTGACAGTGGGCAAGTGCGTTGGTGTTGGTGGTGCAATGGATCCTACATTGTTATCATCACTATCAGAAGAGGGAGGAACTGATAAGTTATCAGTTTTAAAAGGTTGAAGGAAGAAATGAATGTTCTTTACCATCAGATGGACCAGGGATGGTGGAACTAGTTGTTTTATGGGTTGTGGCACTCTTCTGGGAAGGGTGGAGTTTTTTGATTAATCTGGGTATCAGGATGGACAGCCTAGATCTTTTGGTGCTGGCAGAAGAAGGACCAGGTTGAGGTGGAGGTGAATCTGTTGCGGAAGAAAGTGGACCAGGTCTGTGGCAGGTATTCTTTCTGGATTGGCAGACATAGCAGGACATTCTATATGGATGGAAAGGTGGTGTCATGGTGCAGATTAAATTATTGTCAATGCAGTATTGGCAGGGGCTCATTTCAGAGGCAGATTTGGGAAGAAGGTTAAACATGGTGGTTGGATGAAGAAAGAATGAGGACATTCTCAATTGGAGGGAGGATGTGGTCTTCCAACATTGGCAGGGGCCTTTAATGTGTGATTTGGCGCTGTTTGTGAATGTCTTAATTGACATATGTTAAAGAATTGGGTATTTTTCTGGTTTTATTACGTGGATATTGGGTCTATGGGTATCTGGGTACTATCATTGGATAGCCCTGGTGCTTCTCTATATTTTATGTCTTGTAGACATTTTTCATATTCTGAGTTTTAAGGGGTCATTTCCTCATTTTTCATTTATAAAAGATTGCTGTTTAATTTTGTTTTTTGTGTTTTACATGCTAACCTTAAGTCTTAGGGTTAAGTGCTTAGTACCATTGGATAGAGCTAATTTTTCTCTATATTTCATGTCCCAATGTTGTTATAGTGAAATTCCGTGTTTTAAAGGTTTTAGTAGTTGTAGCTAATTTTCCAAGTAGATTAGTGGTTTTTGTTGGTTTTCTGGCTTCAGGGAGGCTGGGCCGCTTCAGGTGGCATCTCCGAAGTCGGGCGGCCTGCCCGCCTCTGTTTTAGGAGGTTGGGGAGCGCTTCAGGAGGGTTTTTATGCAATTTGGTGGGTACAGGTGCCAGATTGGTGGGTGCGCATGGGCTCTTAGTTAGTGGTCTGTGTGTACATAGTGAATAAGACAGTTTTGGGCAACCTTAATCTTCATACAACCATCCGGAGGTGATATCATTGTTCCTCACTCAGTTTTCACTGTTTTCTGGCCACAATTGGCTGTGTTTGATGCAAGTGAGTTCTTTATTTAACTTAACTTTGGCAACTTTTTTCTCCGTTATAGTCTTGCAAGCTATAGCAAGTATTATTGCTCTCTCTGGTGTGGATTTTCAGCCTACATCAAGTATCTTTGCTGTCTCTGGTGTGGACTTTGTTCTAAATTTCAGTTCTTTGGTCTGGTAGTCTATCTGGGGACTACTTTCTTGGCTCATCAAGCAGTCAAGTGTGTTAAACAGGAGCTTTAGCAAAACAGGAACCAACTTAATTTAGCAAGTAAATCTCACTCTATTTTTCTAAAGGGACAGGGGATTTTCTCTCTGGTTTTTCTCCAACTCCCTTGGTCAAGGCCTATAGCTAGTACTATAGGATTTTCTACACCAGAAGATTTGGTTTTGGTTTATAATAGAAGCTTAGAAAGCCAATCGGGCAAGATGTTTTCTGACAGATGGAATGGTCCATATAGGATAAGAAAGCAGATAACTGGAGGGTGTTATTTACTGGAGGAATTGGATGGTACTGAGTGGAAGCGGCATGTGGCTGCAGATCAGATCAAAAGATTCTACCCAAGGGGTGTTCCAGTGATACAAGATAACCTCCGTAATGAGGAAAAACTACCAGAATAATACCTCTGGGAAGAGTTTAAACTAAAAAGTTATGTTAAGTTTTGTTTTTCTAAGAGGACTCACAGGAGGTTTTGACACAGTTGTGACGGATAGAGGGCGCTAACTGGAAGTTAGGCGGACTATGGCTGAACAGGAAACTGGCATAAGTGCTTATATGAGGGAGTAGAGGAAAATGAAATCTTATATATATTTTTTCATTGTTAGAGGGGACATGAACAAATAGGTAATTGGATTAAAGGAGATGTGTACCATGTAAACGCAAAAGACACTGGCAATTTAGCTAATAGGTTAACTAACCAGGAGTTGAATAGCAATTTATAGATGGGGCGCTCTACAGTTCAATTCTTATTTTACATGGTATATTGCTGTATCGCAGTAAAGGCGGTAAAGGTTTATGATATAAAAGTTTATTTATGATTTTTTTAGGGTTTACAGTTTTTTAAAGAAAGTAGAGGGAGCAAAGTTAGGCACTCTATAGTATGGAAGACAGGTGTAATAAAATAGCGCCATGTCTAAAAAGATTATTTGAAGGCATAGCATGAAAATTATATGAAGACTATGAACAGGGAGAATGGACAGAGGAGGCTCATAAGGAGTAGCACTAGTGGGCTTTTCGGTATTAGGGTGAAAGCTAATAGAATATCCTTTCCAGTCTTCAGGCATGACGAAGCGATGGGGATTGGCGGGGAATCCAAGAATAGTTGATGAGCTGATTTCGTTCATTAGTTGACCTATCATTTCTATATGGGTATAGCGAGCTTCAAGTTCAGAGTCAGAAAAAGCTGGTGCATTAGAATAGGATAGAGACATTGTGTCATATATAAGACGAAGTCTGGAAAACATTTGCATGGAATAGACAAAGGGAAAAGGAATAGGAACACATCCCAGGGAGATGGATTCATTGAAGCCTGACAAAGAGTCAGTGGGCAAGGAGAGCGTAAGTATAATAAAGGATAATTACTTGCTAATAAGTTTTGTGGGCGCTCTGATGGCGAAGTTATGGTAACCGCGTCAGGAGCAGCTGCAGTGGAGCCTGAGCACGTAGAAGCATTAGAGCTCATAGTGGAAGAAGGTGTTGCGCTAAGCTGAATAGATATTTTGCACCTGGGAAAACTAGGAAGTGATGGTGATTCATAAGTAACATTATTATTAGTGGAGATAGTGGGACTAGTGGTTGTAACTATGGGAGCGCTACTAGTAGAGCTAGGTGGAAAGTGAATATAACCAGTAGGCTGAGTTGTATTCTGGTTAAAAGAGATATTGCAAGTTTTGTGGTATCTGAAGCAATTGTCACAGGCAGGTCTAAAGGAGGCATACCCCCAAGGTTTAGAAAATGTACAATGAAAGTTGTGGTGTTTACAAAACAAGCACGCTTGATCTTTGGTAGTCGTACAATATTGAATCATAATATTTGAATGAAAGAGATCTAGGTTATGAGAAAGACTATTTATAAGATAACAATGGAATCATAGAGGAGTCATCAGTTGCGCCATGTCTGACTTGAGCACTGGATGGTTTCTAAGAAGATTGTAAAAAATTTTTGTCATAATGAATTACCCAAGGAAAGGCAAATTTGTTGCAGTCAAGTGAAAGTCCTATAATTCAAAGATCTGAAGATTAAAAGAGAGCGCATGCATATACAATGCAGGGGAAGTATTTGCTGCTATAGAAAGTAGAAACAATCTCAAGTTGTTATTTTTTGTTGTTTCATCATTCATAAGCACTTAGTAGAAGGGTGCGCTGCTTAGAAAAAGGATGATATTTTTTTTGAAGGCAACTCATCTCACAGTTGTAGAATTCTCACAGGAAAATTAAGGGAAAATAAAAAATAAAAAAAATGGGGGGAAGAAATGAAAGGCTAGTAACAACAAGGAAGGAAAGTGAAGATAACTTACAGTGAAGAAATTATTGCCACGGAGGGCTTTTGAGAATTACAAGGAGTTATGCCATTTTCAGTGCAGCGGCTGCTGTCACCGGACGACCTACGCACAAGGTCGAGGATGTTCCTGAAAGTGAGATGAGAGATTTAGAAACTTCTTCGAAGCACAGAGGAATGATTTGAGGAAGTGATTTGAAGGTCACTCCAAGTAAGAGCTACAGGTTCGAGGTTTGTTCGAGAAGAATTATAAAATAGTTTCAAAGTTAATAGGAATTCTTAAGATCTCAAGAAGGGTTGGAAACTCAATAATCAAAGATTTAGTATTTAGAAATGAATATTGAGAAAATAAAAGAAAGATACAATAACAATGATTTAAGTTTAAAGATTTACCACTATTAATGTAAATACGATTTATAATTTAATTCTAAGGAATATCGAACCAAATACCCAACCCTTTTATATCCTTTGTTCCTCCTCGCATTGACCTCCCTTCCATCGCACCATTCCCATACCATTGACCATTACTAACATACACTTAGACCCTCTTTGCTAAATATCCGTCCATGCTCAATTTACCCCTTTTTAATTAATTAACAAAACTTTAATGAAAACTACTACTGTACTATTACGTTGAACCTAGTGCTGTGCGTCGCTTATTGAAAAGGAGACTAAGGCACCCTATTGGGAGATTGACTAATTTAGATTTAGAGTTTAGGCTAGCGCAGTTAAATAGTAAGTACACAAAGGGGAATCGCAGTTGCTATGGAGAATTGCTTTCTGCGCTTCAAGTATAGATTTAGGACTTGATATTATTGAAATAATGAGTTGCTTTCGCCTCAAGTGTCACGTGGCGCGTGACAGATGCCCGGGTATAAGAATCGCGAACTCCGTTGAGCTTGAGCCATCTTCTCACACTAGTTTCCCTTCTTCTATAATTTTTTCCTCACTTATTAATTTCCCTTTTATAATGAACTGCCCTACTCCCACACCTACACCTCCACACCCTAAAGCGGATGGGGGAATGATTACGCAACGATTTTCACAAACTTGCACGGCTTGTGAAAGCATGGAATACTTCTGTGTCAAAAGTACGGCGACTCAAGGCCCTTGCCAGAAATGCGAGTTTTGCCGTTGGCGACGAGTGGCGTGCGATGCGTTGACGAAGATTGCAGAGATTGAAGAACGGTTTACCAAGACCAAGTTTTGGGTAATCCCTAAAACAAAAGAGGTGGTCGAAGACATTTGGGATGTCTCGGTTGAAGATGAACAATCGGTGGGGGAGAATGATAAGTAGCTCAATAGCGAGATCACAACCTGGGTAACCCAGGCCACGAGTTCGAAGCGGGGTGTTGAGGAAGAGGTCGACGAATTGGTGGAGGAAGATGAAGATGAAGTCCCTGTTCCAGGGCGGGCACCCAAGAAACGACGGGTGGTCATCAAAGACGACGAGGAGGAAAGAGAAGCAGAGGTAGAGGTGGAGCCAAGGTTATTCTTAGAGCCTGACCCCATCTTCGAGGTAAGTTTTCAATTGTTATTTTTTTTTTTTTAAGGATGAGGTTACTGATGAGTTTTGGTTAGACATCAAATACCCTTGAAGACCCAATTGGGGAGCCTGCGCCGCTTTTACCAACTGAGGCAAACCCTCTGGCCACGGGTGTAGTCAAAGAACCTGAAGATACACTGGACCAGGTGTGGTCGAAGAAACCTTGTCAAGGTCGACGAGTAAGGTTCACAGAAGAGTTGTGTGGGGAGGTTGACACAATTATCGACACTGCTTCCTTCAACGTGGCAGAGGAACTCTTGGAGATTGGAGAGGTGGTTCCGGTAGGAGAGGAGGAGGTATTTGAGAAATGTAGGAAGGAGATAAGGGTAGTTTTGGAGAAAATGAAAAGATTGGTTCGAGAAAAAATTAAAAGAAAAAATTTGAAATGAAAAGGAGATGTAAAGAAGTAGAAAAAGTAGAATTGTATTTTAGGTTTATTTTATTTTATTTTACTATATTTTTTTTTTATATTTTAGGTGAATATTATTAATTTTATAAGATTTGGGAGAGAGGAAAAAAAGAAAAAAAAGAAGTTTTAAATAAAATTTTGCTTTTAGAATTTGAAAGAAGAAATTTAAATAAAGAAAGAAAAAGAAGTTGTTTATTTGAAAGAAGTTTAAAGGTTTTTAAAAGAAAAATTTATGTAACAAAAGAGAGAGAAAAAGAAACGGTTGGTGATTGAGATGAGTTTGTTAAATTGAGAATTTAATAAAGAAGAATTTGTTATTTGCGAAAAGTTGTTGATTGATTTTTTGATTTTTTGATTTTTTTTTTTTAATTTTTGTTGAAAAGAGAGGAAGAAGAAAGAAGAAAAAAACAGAAACACAGAATTTAGAATTTAAAGAGAATTTGAAAAGAAGAATCATTTGTTTGAAGAATTTTTATAGGGAGATTTTAGATGTTGAAGTTAAGTTCGAGGAAATGGCCGTGTCATACAAGGTTTGATGATTCGAAGGAAAGGAAGTTTTAAAGCAAGAATAAATTTTAGGAAAGAAAATTTTAAAGAGAATTTTAAATTTAAGAAAAGAATGTATTTAGAGAATTGAAAAAGAAAAGAAAGAAAATATTTAGAGAGATTTAAGAGTTTTTTATTTTATTTTATTATTTATGTTTATTCTATTTATTTTATGTTGTTTTATTTTATTTTATTATTTATATTTATTTTATTTATTTTATTTTTTATTTTATTTTATTTTATTTTATTTTATTTTATTTTATTTTATTTTAATTTTGATTTTATTTTTAGTTGGTTTTGGAGGAAATTTTATAGAAGGAGAAGAAAGAAAAAGAAGAGGAGAAAAAAGAAAATAAGGCTAAGACTTTTAAGAGGTGTTTTAGACTTTTACGAGAAAAAGAAAGAAAGAAAAAGAAAAAGAAAATTTAAAATAAAAGAAATTTTAAGGTTTTGGTTTTAAAGGATATTTCAAATGAAATGATTTTAGGAGTTCAGGGGCGTTAGAAACATTGATGGCTGGTTCCCAGGATGTTTTGTCTGAGTCATTGAGGAAGCCTTCCCATTCCACGAGGTATTGAAGTTTGCCCTTGTGCATTCTTGAATCAAGGATACGACTTACTTCCCACTCTAAATGATCTTCTACTTTGATCGGTTCCGGAGGGGGTTGGTTCTTGCCCGGGTATATTTCTCGAGCCAGTTCCAGGAGAGATACATGGAAAACAGGGTGAATCGCCTGCCATTTAGGAAGTAACTTGAGTCGAAATGCAGTTTTAGAGACTTCAGAGTCGATTTCAAATGGTCCCAAGCGCTTTTCAGCCAGTTTCTTTGATGGTCGTGTTGTTTGAATGTTTTGTGCGTTGAGCCATACTTTGTCGCCTGGTTTAAAGGAAGGAGCAGATTGTTGATGTTTGTCAGCCTGTTCCTTGTATCTTCTAATTGCTGATTCCAAATTTATTTTAGGTTCTTTTTGGAGTCATGATATAGATGAAGATAATGTTCCTCAGGATGTTTAGTTCCTACATGGATTGAGTTGAATCGAGGATGTCGTCCATAAATGGTTTCGAAAGGGAGATTGTCGTGTCGAAGAATGAATCGAGTTATTATAAGCAAATTCGGCCAATGGTAACCATGTGGTCCAATCGTCTTGTTGGTAACTGACATACATTCGAAGATATTGTTCGAGGATTTGGTTAACTCTTTCTGTTTGACCATTAGTTTCTGGGTGATAGGCCGTGGAGAGGTTCCTCGTGATATTGAGTTGTCAACACAGTTGGGTCCAGAATGTGGATACAAACAATGAGCCTCTATCTGAAATAATATCATTTGGTAAGCCGTGTTTGGAAAATACATATTCTAGAAACAATTTTGAAAAATCTTCTGCTGTAGCAGTAGTAGTGGGTTTAATGAAAATAGACATTTTTGAAAATCTATCTACTATTACTAATATAGCATCAAAATCATTAGAAAGAGGAAGTTGAGAAATAAAATCCATCGATAAAGATTCCCAAGGTTTAGAGGGAATAGGAAGTGGTTGAAGCAACCCATGCTTCCGGTGACGGGGAGCCTTATTCTTATTACATTCGTAACAAGCTTTTATATAGGCCTTGATTTCCCTGGTCATACCTGGCCAGAAGAAATCCCTCGCTATTAACTGGTAGGTTTTATCAACCCAAAAATGACCAGCTAATGGAGAATCATGTCGACTGTTGAAAATCCATAATTTTATCTCATTGTTGTTGGGTATGACTACTCTACCTTCGAAGACTAATAGACCTGATTCAATACTAAATCTTTTGGCCCCTTGCTTCGAGAGTATTTTGTCTTTTAACCCTAAACAATATTTGTCCTTCGACTGAAATTCAAGTATGTTGGATAGTGGATTTCGAAAAGATTGAATTGTCATCAAATTAAGTTGATGAGTCGTTAACATTGATTCGTTGAAGATTGATTGCACATTTGCTGGGTTCTTGTCAGCAAATGCGTCCCCCCGCTGTGAGTAAATGTCATCCCAACGTGACAAGATATCTGGGAAAATGCAGTTTTTACCTGGGCAATAGGAAATAGAGAAGGAAAATTCAGACAAAAATTCAGCCCACCTGGCTTGACGCCTGGTTAACACTTTGGAAGACATGAATTATTTTAAAGTATTATGATCTGTTAAAATTTGAAAAGGACTATCTAGGCTGAGAAGAAAAGAACGCCATTTTTAAGACAATGGATAATAGCTAAAAGCTCTTTGTCATGAACTTCATAATTTAATTCTGCGGCTATAAGTTTGCGTGACTCAAAAGCAACAGGATGAAACAAATTTGTTTCAGGATTTAATTGGGAGATGACCCCTGCAATAGCATAATTGCTCGCATCTGTCTCAACTATTGTCGAGGCAGAAGGATCAAAATGTTGAAGAATTGGGGCTGTGGTGAACGCCGTTTTTAGTGCTTCGAATTCCTTTCGTGCTGTAGAAGTAAAAACAAAAAGAATGTCTTTTCTAAGAAGAGAAGTAAGATTGGAAATAGCTTTAGAGTAATCTTTAATAAATCTTCTATAGAAGTTGGCAAAACCCAAAAATCCTTGGAGCGATTTAATTTTTTTGGGCTCAGGCCATTCCAGGATTTTTTGGACTTTTTTGTCATCCATGACTAAACCGTCGGTGAACAACGTAAGACCCAAAAAATCAATTGATTTGAGGTGGAATTCGCATTTATTATGCTTGGCGTAAAGACCATGATCTCGAAGACGATTTAGGACCTGTCGAACATGATGAATATGTTCATCTAGTGTTTTCTAGAATATTAAAATATCATCTAAATAGACGACTACAAATTGTTCAACAACATCTTGAAAGATGTCATTAACTAAAGTTTGAAAAGTTGAAGGTGCGTTACATAATCAAAAAGGCATAACTAAATATTCAAAACTACCAAATCTAGTGCACATTGCAGTCAGTGGTTCATTACCTTCTGCAATGCAAATCAGATTGTAAGTGCCTCTAAGATCAATTTTAGAAAAGAAATCAGCACCATTGAAAAGGGTAAGAAGTAATGACATAGGAGGAACAGGATATGCATTCTTCTTAGTGACTGTGTTGAGCTTTCTATAGTCAACACACAACCTAAGACTACCATCCTTCTTTTTTACAAAGAGGAAAGGGGAGCCGGTTGGAGATTTACTGGCTCTGATGAAACCTTTGGCTACATTCTCTGCAATGTAGTCTCAAAGGACTTGAGATTTGTCCTTTGACAAAGAATAGACAGGACCTATTAACTCTATCTGATGGTCGCAGGGTCGATGAGGTGGTAACTTATTGGCCTTGTGGATTGAGAAAACATCAAGGAAATCATGATAGATTTCCAGTAGAGTTTATTTAATGGCTTCAACGTCGATTTGGTCGTCCTCATCATCTTTAAGAGAATCTGTCGAGGGAAGACCAGAATTGAGAGAGCATAATTTGATTACTTTGAGGCAATTTAAATCCTCTTTGAGTGAAGTTATCAAGCTAGAAGAGTTAGCCAATTTCTCATTTAGAGAAAGATCAGATGCTTGCAAGTCATCTGGCAGAGAGTTGTCCTCTAGAAGGATGTTGTCAGGCGGGTTGTTTAACTCCCTATTGACCTGCATTGAAGAATCATAAATATACTTAGAGCGTGGGGTGATCAATCCCTTAGTCCAATCAATTTCGGGATTCCAATGCGTTAAAAAGTCATGGCCAAGAATGGTATTGTCCATTCTTGGGGCTTCCAAGACTGATAATTCCCACTCGAAGGGGGGAAAGTTCAGAAAGTTAAAAACCCATAAAACTTTCTTACTTACCCAATATTTGGGTTCCTCTGATTCGACCAAATAGATTGGAGTTTGATCGACATCTGTAAATGTTAGTTGAAGCTTCTCCGCAAAAGATAAACTAACAAAAGAAATTGAAGCTACAGAGTCTATAAGACAACTGAAGGGGATATCCTCCTTAAAAAGAATAAATCTCAAGCGGTTTAAGGCAACTCCAGTCCTTAAGACATGGAGGTTCTGTGCACTGGGAGAGATAAGATAGTTTGCTTTGCACACAAGTAAACTATCTACTAGTTTTTTGACTTCGAACTAGTACCTTCTCTTTCCTTCAACTTTACACAGTCTTCCAAATTGTGCTTACCCCCACAATACATACATAACCCATTATCTGCTCTTCTCTTCCTCTCAGCTTCTTTAAGTTCCCCTTTAGGATCCAGTACTTTGCTGATATCGCCTGGGGTCGAGCCTTTTGGTCGAGGTTTATCCTTTCTCTTATTGGGTTTGGATTGAGTTGAGGAGGATTGATTTGGTCGTGGGTGTGAAGAAGGTCCCGATTTAAAATTTAGGCCTTGAGATTTGTTGGCATATCGACGATGTTGAAGTCGTCCTTGATAAACGCTGTCAAGTTCGAGGGTTTGATCCATTAAATTCTGAGCGTGAAGATTTAATTGATCCAGAATCCTCGAAGGAAGTCCTTTCTTGAAATGATACTTAAGGGCAGCATCATTCCAACCTACTCGAGTTTGAAGTGCTGTGAAGTTCGAGATATATTCAGAGGCTTTACCATTATCACTCATGCAAAGAAAATCAAGTTCAATTTCTGCGTTGTCCGTTTCATTAGGGTCCCCAAACAACGTAAAAAGTTGGTCTTCAAACTTTTCCCAATTATTGATAAGTAAGTGGGTTTCTGTCAAAGAAAGCATGAGCCGATAAGGTTCGAACGATCTTTCTGCTTTCCCGGCTAGGAATGAAGAAGCATAAACAAACTTTGATTGGTCACTGTTAAAGGTTCAAGGGTCATTATGGAACAGTAGCTTGCAAGTTTGCAAGGTGGGTTGCAATCTGCCGGGGTGATCTCCATCAAATTTGTCAGGAGATTTCATAGAAGGAGTTTTGAACTTAGATCCCTCTGAAGACGTTGGATTTGAAAGGGTTTTCATGAAAAGTCTCATGAAATCTTCCAGAGAATTAGATGGTCCAGGTTCTGAGGATTGGCCAGAAGGGTGATTGGCAGGGGCGGATGGTGCCTTGTGCATTGTATCCTCTCCTTCTTCTTCATCACTAGAATCCTCAAAATCTTGTGGGATGTCTTCTACAGATTGAACTGAATGTTGCCGTTCCCTAACGTCGAGTGGTTCCAAAGAGTGAGTGTGGGAAACAGACCTTGTGGCTGTTTGCCTGCCCCTAGCGCAAGCTCTAGTAGTAGCACCCGTTGGCGGAGTGCGTTGAACAGGTGCCATTTTAAAACTTTAAAAACACATAAAAGGATGTAGTAGTGCAAAGAATGAGAACTACGGAGAATTGAATTATACTGTCACCGGATGACCTACACTTAAGGTCGAGGATGTTCCTGAAAGTGAGATGAGAGATTTAGAAACTTCTTCGAAGCACAGAGGAATGATTCGAGGAAGTGATTCAAAGGTCTCTCGAAGTAAGAGCTACAGGTTCGAGGTAGGTTCGAGAAGAATTATAAGATAGTTTCAAAGGTAATAGGAATTCTTAATATCTCACGAAGGGTTGGAAACTCAATAATCAAAGATTTAGGATTTAGAAATGAATATTGAGAAAATAAAAGAAAGATACAATAACAATGATTTAACTTAAAGATTTTACCACTATTAAATGTAAATACGTTTTATAATTTAATTCTAAGGAATATCAAACCAAATACCCAACCCTTTTATATCCTTTATTCCTCCTTGCATTGAACTCCCTCTCATTGCACCATTCCCATACCACAGACCATTAATAACATACCCTTAGACCCTCTTCCTTAATATCTGTCCATGCTCAATTTACCCCTTTTAATTAATTAACAAAACTTTTAATGAAAACTACTACTGTACTAATATGTTGATCCTAGCGCTGTGTGTCGCTTATTGAAAATGAGACTAAGGCACTCTATTGGGAGATTGACTAATTTAGATTTAGAGTTTAGGATAGCGCAGTTAAATAGTAAGTACACAAAGGGGAATCGCAGTTGCTATGGAGAATTGCTTTCTGCGCTTCAAGTATAGATTGAGGACTCGATATTATTGATTTAATGAGCTGCTTTTGCCTCAAGTGTCACGTGGCGCATGACAGATGGGTTGGTTCTTCTTTTCAATTTCTAAAAAGAAGTGCCTGCTACTCTTATTTTTAAAGACAGGGCAATAATTTGTAACACCACTATGTGATTAGAAAGTTTATAAGTTGAGAAATGAGTTTTTTTGAAGGATGGCTTATGGTGTATATTGATGATATAATAATCTTCTCTAAAACTTTTGATGAACACATTAATAACTTGAACAGAGTCTTCCAAAAAATGGATGATATAGACATGACATTATCTTTGAAAAAATGTAAATTTGGTTTTCATTCTTTAAAGGTTCTTGGACTTGTTGTTTCAGGATTACAAATATGTGTAGATCAAAATAAATTTGCTGCAATCCAAAATTTGAAAGCACCAACTTCTGTCAGAAAAATCTAAAGTTTTTTGGGAATGTGTGGCTATTAAAGACAATATATTAAAAATTATCAAGTAATTACCATACCTTTGACTAAATTGAAAAGAAAAGATGTGGCTTTTGTATGGAATAATGATACACAAAAAGCTTTTGATACATTGAAAAAATGTTTGATGTCTGCTCCAATTCTTGCTCTTCCAGATTTTAATAAAACTTTTGTCCTCTATACTGATGCAAGTTCTATTGGACTGGGTGCTGCTCTTCATCAAAAACAAATTGTTAATGATAAAAATTCAGAAGTAGTTATTTGTTATATTTTTAGAACATTGAGAAATATTGAACTTAAATATGGTGCTACTCAATTGGAATTTTTCGCAGTTGTATGGGCTCTAGAAAAGCTTCATTATTATCTGGATGACCAAAAATTTGAATGGTTACTGGCTGTAGTGTGGTAAAATCTCTGTTATACTTGAAAACACCAAACAGACATATGTTTAGGTGGCAATTAGCTGTTCAAGAATATAGAGGTAGAATGACAATCATTCATAGATCTGGTAACTTTCACTCTAATGTTGATATGTTATCCAGATTACCTTTACCAAATGATGTTTCCAATCCAGCTTATGTACCTGATGATGACACTGTTCATATACATGGCATATATATTGTGGATATGAACGAGCAGCTATTAAAATTAATTTTAGAATCATATGAAATAGATGCTGACTTAAATAAGTTAATTACAATCTTAAATGATCCAAAAAATGCTTCTATTTGATCATTGATAAAGACACTTCCTCCAAAGTATCAAAAACCTTTAGAAAAAGAAAGTTTTCAATTGAAGATGATTATATTTACTACAGAAGAAAACTTACTAATGTAATTTTTATTCCTCCTTCAATGAAAGAAATAATCTTAAAATTATGTCATGATGACATATTAGCAGGTCATTTTGACTTAGAAAAAACCATAATCAGATTAAAAAATACTGCATGGTGGGCTAATATGTCTGCAGACACAAAATTATATGTTGAATCTTGAGATTCCTGCCAAAAATCTAAAAGATTAACTGGTTAAAGAGCAGGATTAATGCAACATATTGAGGCACCTGATGCCCCATGGCAAATCCATAATATGGATTTTGTCACTGGTCTTCCACTTGAAGTAAAAGACAATTTAAACTCTTGCTGAGTTATAGTGGATAGATTCACAAAAATGTGTAAATTTATTCCTACCCATAAAGATGTTTCCACCAAAGAATTGGCCTTTTTATGATGGTTGCATATGTTTAATATTGTTGGATTTCCAAAAGCCATTATATCTTACAGAGACCCAAAGTTTACATCTGAATTTTGGATGTCCCTAATAAATATATGTGATTGTGAGTTAAAATTATCTACAGCTCATCACCCTAAAACTGATGGTTTAGCTTAAAGGATGATTCAAACTCTGGAAGATATGATCAAAAGGTATTGTGCCTTTGGTCTGGAATACAAAGACAATGACAGATTTACTCATTACTGGGTAAACTTACTTCCTGGTCTTGAATTTGCTTAAAATAGAACTGTTCACTCTGTCACTAAAAAGAAGCCTTTTGAACTCTGGTTGGGCTATGTACCTAATACACCTGCTCAGATACTCAATAATAAATTACCAAAGTTGGAAATACACACTGGTTTTAAGTTTTTTGTTCAAATGCAAAAACTATGTAGAAAACATGCTCAAAGTTGTATTGAAAAATGTACTGAATATGAAAAGAAAATATGGGATAAATCCCATAAAGAGCACAAATTTGAAAAGGGTGATGAAGTACTGATATCCACAGTCCACTTCAATTTACAAGGCAATAACAATTTAAAAGATCCTTTTGTAGGACCATTTGTTGTAAAAAAATGGTAGAAAATAATGCAGTTGAAGCTGAATTGTATTCACCATATGATAGAAAACATCCTGTTTTTCCTATTTCTTTACTTAAGCCTTATCGCTCTAACAGGAACTTAATCCCTAAGAGGAAAGGTAGACCTGAAAAAAACCCTCAAGAAGTTTCAGAAACAGCAGAAATTGATAAAATTCTTAATGATAGAATTATAACTTCTAAAAAAGGTATTGAATATTTATTGAGATATAAAAATAAATCATCTGTACATGATGTATGGACTCCTGGAAATGAAATTTCTAACTTATCCACTCTACTGAAAAAATGTAAAAAGAAAAAATCTTAGCATTTTTTTATTGTTTTTTAAGAGTGAGGGATTGTCAGCCAGGCTAAGTAATAAGCCCAGTAACTGTATGTTACTGAACCCACATAAAGTAAAATGTTATTTTTGAATTCCTATGTATACATAAAATAAGCTTAAAATTGTGCTTTTTTCTGTATTTAATGAGTAATTAAGAATAATGACATATTATGATTAAATAGGGTTTAAATTGGGGTTTCAGGGTTAATGGAAACCCCCAATTTTAGTTTTGTAAAGGGTGTGTGACTCAATACAGGATTTTTATTTTAGTTAAGATAAATTGGTAAAATAAGTGGATTTATTGGGCCCTTACCCATGTAACTTAGTTTCATTGTCATGGGGTTTTCCCCGTGTATGTACCCACTTTTATTAGTTGTTAAGTTTCAGTGTAATTAGTTGAATCAATTGTAATGGCGCTTCAGAGGGCCCCCTAGCCTATAAAAGGGCCATGGATGACCCCCTGTAGCCAAAAAATGACTTTACATATTTCTTTACATGTACTTTAGATAGTTTAATATAAAATTCATATCTTTTGGCATGCATTTATTGTTAGCTGAATTATATTTTTTATATTAGATTTATGGTTGTAATCTGAAATATATGTTAGGAAGTTGATCAATTATATAGAGTTAAAATTAGTTTTGATTAAGGTTTTAAGATAAAATTTTGGTTCATCTTCTTTTTCTTCTTCTTCTTCTTTTTTTCCTTCTTTTAGAGAACTGGCCGATAGTGGGCCTCCCTAATGAGCCAAATACTTTTGATTCCATTCCCATAGGGCTTCCCCCCGAGCTAAATACTATGATTTTATTATCACCATAAGTTCCTCCAAGCTTCCTCCTCAATAGTCTACCAAATAGAACCACTAAATCAAAATCATATCCTTTTATGATTCAGCATCACAACATTCAAATAACTTTCCAACCTTTTAAAATCACCCCTACTTTTATCATAAATCATAATTTTCTAGGAATTATTGACATCTTTATTCTTAACAATCTCCATTAATAACATTTATGTTCTCAATCTTTTTTTAATCCTCAATAACTCCTTTAATGACATCTCCATTGCCTAAAATTATTCGCACCATTTTTATTAATGACTGAGTTGTCCAAATGAGTGAGTACCAGTTTTACTACTGATGAGCCAGTGATAAATTAAAAATGACTAAATTAAAAATCACACTTTATTAAAATTCCCTCCTAATATCCTTGAAATCCAATATTTTAAACAATTTCCAGTTTATAGTCTTTGTGGAACAAAGTTAAAGTAATTTTCTAGTTTAAGGTCATAGGGGACCAATGATTGACATTTTGCTGTTTGTTTCCAGTTTAAGGTCTTAGAGGACCAAATAATTACTATTCATTTCCAGTTTTAGGTCATAGTGGACCAACGATTGTGTCAATTCCAACTGCTTACTACTGTCCTTGAGCCTATTTTCACCACATTTTTCTCCCTTTCTTATTTTCTTATCCAGGTTATCCTTTCCATCCTAATTTTCAAATTTTGAAGATTACTCCTTCCAGCTTCACTTATTCTGGTGACCAACCTGTAATTACTTCTCCTTTGCCCATCAAGAGTGCACCTTTACCTATAACAGGAAAAAATATACCTGCAACAAGGCCTGTTTCAACTTCTTTGAAAAGAAGAGAAAATGCTCTGGCTTTATATATGGCTCATTTTCCCTTCCTGCTAACAGCTTTGCATCCCATTTTAAGCTTTCTACTCCTTCTCCAAAATAATCCACCTCTAAATACCTACTCCTTTCACACCAACAGCCTTTTTAAATATTCCTTCTGACTCTGAATATCTGGGTCCACCTCCTTCTGCTTTTTATGCTGCTCCTTCTCTCCAATCAAGATTCTCTTATGTCATCTGTAGAACTCCCACTGCTCCAAAGCAATGTTGAATCTTTCTAAATCAGTTCTAGATGTTTCTCATTCTTCCTCTTCTTTCTCTCCACCTCCTATAACAGAACCTATTCCTCTTTAATATAAATTTAGTAGCCCTCATTGTCCTTCCTCTACATCAAAAAGACCCAGATCTCCTACTCCTCCAATAATTTGTGGTAAGAGAAGAAATATTTCAACAGTTAATGGATCTCCAAGCCTTTCTCCTTCTAGAGACATCCTAACCTTCCTAAAACCACCTTCATATCACAGTATTAAAAATCCATACTCTTCCCTTCTTGATGAAAATTTTCTGCCAAGCATGCCCTTAAATATTAAGATTGACACAGTTGACTGTAGTAAGCAATTAATATTTTAATTCTTCTTTTAAAATTTATCTCTTAAATTTTATTGATGTTCTGATCTAGATTCTTCTGGATTATGTTATTCTCCATCCCCTTATTTTATCCCTGATCCAGAACCCACTTCAGCTATGGTGAAATGTAATGAAGTCGCTCAACAATTATATTTTATTTTCAATGTTAACTTGGCCTATTAAAAAGATTATCTGCCAAAAGATTAGGCAGAATTTTTTTCAAGAGAGAAAGTTTTTAAATGTGACTTTAAATTGGCAACTTGGCTTGACCATAAACAATGTTGTCAATTTGAAGAGATTGAAAGATTTAATAGAGCCTCTCCTGAAACCTTCACTGTGCCATCTTCATTGAAAGAGAAACTTCCTTAATTCTTCAGGCTCTTACTAGAAATTTTAAAGAAACTAAAAAAATTATATTTAAATACATTTATACTAAAAACAACATACTACTTATTTTATTATTTTATTTTTTGTTATTTATTTTTTTATTTTTTATTTTTATTCATTTATTTATTTTTTATTATTTCTATTCTACTTTATTTTAATTTTTATTTATTTATTTTTTTAATGAGGCTATAAAATTTTTAATTTAAAATTAAAATTTTATATAAAATAATTGTTCTAAAATTTGAAATTTAAAATTAAATATATAAAGATTCCCCCCATAAATTTGATGACCTATACCCCTGAAATCATACCCAAATCCAAGTGCACCTTGATGTGGGATACACAAGAAAATAAATTTAAAAGAAACATAAATGATTTGAAAAATATTTAAAATTCATAATAAATAAAAATAGAAATGATCACTGGGTGGGCTCCCTCAAATTTATAAAGATGATTGGAGACTACCAGGGATCATTATCTCTGAACCAATTAATTTTAATAAATTTGAAATGAAAATAAAATAATATTCTAAAATAAAAAAATTCAAAAATATAATTTCATAAATATAAAATAAAATATGAAAAATCCTTGAGTCCTGCTTCAAATGAGCATAATCATTTGACATTGTGTTGATCCAGTTCATAGTCTTATTGAACTTCCAATATAAAAAAAAAAGCCAGAATTCAACTTGAAACAGGGAAACTATGGCAACAAAAATTGTGGTTCAATTTTTTATAGAGCAGCAAGCCCATCAATTACCCCCAAACTTGCCAATATTAAATTTAGAAGGTTCCCCTGTGAATACATCTACCATAAATAAATACATTCCAACACAATTCATCACCATAAAATTTGAGACATTCAAATTTTATGATTGTTAATTTTAATGATAGATTTATTTTATACTCTATTGTGGAGTAAATCTTCTTTTAAACAATGATAAAGTAGTTTATCCTCATTTTGGAGGAAATCTTCTTAACAATGGTAGGTAGTTTATCCTCATTTTGGAGCTGTTCTTCAGCACATCTTGTACCCCTAGGATAGAGCAGCTTGACTTCACAAGCAGCTACCCACTTTTTCAAAACAACCCCATCCAACTTTTCTAACACATATGAACCACCAGATTCCTGTTCTCTAACTCTGTATGGTCCATTCCACCTATCTGCAAACATTCTTCCCCACTGACTTTCCAAACTCCTATCATACACCAAGACCATATCTTCAATTTCAAATTATTCCTCAACCTATGAGCCAACCTCTTATCCTAATATCTAACTGACTGATTCCTAATATTCATCATTTTTGAATATGACTTTTCTAGAGTTTCTTCTTTCTTTTCTAACTTGATCATTCTTGCACATAATAATTCTTCAGTAGTTTTGACTGTGTCCCAATCTACTCCAAGATATGATTCAGCCATTAAATTATCTGTTAAAACTACTTTCTATCAAAAAACTAGTTTGTATGGTGAATTTCCAGTTGTCCTTTTGGCACTGATTCTGTCAGAAAATAAAACTAATGGTAAATAGGGCCTCCACTTTTTAGAACTTGATCAACATATTTTAACAAAAGCATCCTTGATTACTTGATGCCCTCTTTCTAACATTCCTTCAGCTTTGGACTTTTATGGGGTCACTATCTAACCCTTGATCCAACTTTTGATATAAACTCTCTAAACTCTGTCCCAAATTCAGAACCTTCATCAACTGTTACCAAATTCATCACTCCATACCTATATACCCAATTTTTCATCAAAAAATCTGCCACATTCTTGGAATTCAAATTAATAAGAGATGCTTCCTCTATCCAACAAGATAAATTATCTCTGGCTACAATAAAAAATTTATATCTTCCCTCCTTAATAAAAACAACAGCATCCAAACTAACCCTAAAAAAAAGAGTATTTTCACCAGTTGCATGTCCATGTTACTTTGGCCTTAAATAACTTATCTTTTGACATTCTTCACATGACTGAACCCATTTTTTAACAGTCAACTTCATTCCTGGCCACCAGAATCTATCAGAAATTTGTCTTTAAGTTTCACAGACTCCTCTATGCCCAAGATCTTCATGCAGTGATTTCATAACTATTTCCTGCCCTTTCTTTTGAGTAATAACTACTTAAGGAGTTTTATACCTCCTCCTCATTAATCTTCTACCAGATAGATAAAACACTGGTGACCTCTTTTGATAGCCACCCATTCATCATTATCAAAATTATCCGGCCTTTCAAATTTTAATAAATATTTAACCATTTTAAAATAAAATTCTCTCTGTCCCCAGACATCATCTTGAAAGTCCATTACCGTTATTTCAACAGGAACTTCCCTATCTCCTAGATCACCTGCACATAAATGAGCCAATTATTTTAGTCCTAGACTTTGCCTTTTTGTCATTAAAGATTTTGGACTTTCCATCTTTGAACCTTCCAACCTTTTATCAACCACATTTTCTTCTTTTTCTCTTTTACCCTTTTAAGAATAATCATCTTTATCTTTGTCCAGCCTCATTTTAACTAAATTTTTATAAACACCCAACCTCTCTCACTATGCAATATAGAGGGTGGACTTGCTAGGAAGTCCCCAGCCTGAACTCAAATGGAACTCAGACTGAACTCAAATTAAACCCATACTGAACTCTACTTGAACACCCACCTATAACGGTTCTGCTGAGTGGTTCTCATCCCTGATTTTATGGTTCCTTTTTCAATAGCTCAATGTGTGTTCAATCTGTGGTGAGTTTGGGTCCAAGGTTGTGGACTCACTAGTAAGTCTGCCCCCATATTGTGTGTTGTCTTTAACTGAATTTTCTCAAACTCCAACATATACACCATTCACCAAAATTATACTATACCACACTCATTCAAAATCTTCATCCATATACACAATATCTCCAACCTCTTTTGACCTAATTTATCTACAGCATAATCAAACTCCTCAAGCACATAATTTATCATATTTTTATTATTTTCCAGTTTATCCTCATATTTGAGGTAATCATTATCTCTATCCACAGATATTAATACAGCCAGTTTAACCTCATTAAGGAGGTAAGGAAAGTCTTCAGCACCTTTTGTACTGGCCTTAATCACAGGTATATCTTCATTGAATTCCTTTGAGTCCAAATCCTCTTCAGTAGGTGGCCTTCTTGACAATCCATCTGGCATAGTAAATTTCTTTCCAGGACTTTGAACTGAATAAAAAGAAAAATTCTGAATAAAAGCTACCCATCTAGTCATGGGCACATTTGGTAAATTTGGGGAATTTATCATTTGAATTAAAGATTGAGGATCAACTTGTAATTTGAAGTTTTGTCCCAATAAGATATTTTGAAGTTTCTTTGAGATTTTCTCACACCACAAAGTTCCAATTTTTGTTGAGAATATCTTGATTCAACCTCAGTTAATAGTACAGATTCATACTTGACTTGTCTAATATAACCAGCTTTATACATTTGAGACAGAACTGCCCCAGCAGCAAATCGACTTGAATCCACTGCTAAATTAATCAGGCCTGCACCTTTCCCATATTATAACTTGTGCAGGATAATATCTTCCCCAAATACCTTCTTTAACATAACAAAAGCCTCTTCACACACTTTGTCCCACTCCCAGTCAGAATCCTTCCTATTCAACAATCTCAAAGGAGAAGCCAATGAAGAAAAGCCCTTGATAAACATTCTAACATAAACACACATGCCTAAAAACCCTCTGACTTTTTTTGAATTCTTGGGTCTTTGTCAAGGCTAAATTTTATTTACTTTCTTCTTTGACATAATCCTACCCTCTCTACATACCACATGACCTAAGATTTCTAAAGCTGGAACACAACAAGAAAATTTGAACCTAAAATTTTCAAACAATCCTTTTCTATATTAAACAAAATCCACTCTAAAATAACAGCATAATCCCAGATAAATTTTTGTATCCCTGCATTATCCTTCAATACTTAATTAACATAATCTTTTGAAGGCCCTTTTATTCCACAATCATCAATAAATATACCAGCATATTTTGGAATTTAATCCTGTAGAAACCAAGCCATCTGAGCTTGATAAATGGCAACTTGATTTTTTTCTCCTTGAGGTAATCTTGTTGGCTGTAGTTGTCCAAGTGGTGTATCAAAAGTTTTAAGAGGTCTTGAGTCCGGATGCAACTATCATTTTTTATATTCCCCAATTATATCTTACAAACCATGAAACACTCTCCCTGAAAAAATTTCCACAAATTCCTCAACACTAGGTGGTATTCCTGCATCTATTATCATAACCCTATTTAGTTCTGTCAGCCGGTTGTCTAGAAGGAAGGTGAAGAAGAAGAAAAAGGAGGAGGAAAAAAAAGAAGAAGAAAAAAAGAAATAAAAAGGGAAACTAAGGATGACAAATGGTTAATTAAAGACTTGAAATGGGTGTAATATTATGTGAATTTTCTGTAAGTATTATTATTTCTCTGTTTAACAAAACAATTAGATAATACCAAAAGAAATCTCTTAAAGAAACCTTAAACCTATATTGTAATTCTACTTCTTATAGAGGTAATTATGTAAATAAAAGTTTTAGTGCAATATAGATTGTATTTATTTGTTTAAAAATAAAGTGTAATATATTATTGACAAAGTAAGTGATGCCGCTGAAGGGGAGTACCCAAGACCTTTTTATAGGAAAGGGGCCTCTGAAGTGCCACTAAATTATATATACAAAGTAATAATAAAGTGAAACAAGAAAATAAATGAAAATAAGTGAAACCTGGATATTGAGAGAAAATTATGAAACAAGTAATTAAACCCATGTGTAAGAAACTAATTTTCCTATCCTATAATACCAAACCAGTTAATTAAAATAGTGAGTAACTAAACAAGTTTGTAACATGAGAAAATTTGAGTAATATATCTAAAACATGTATTACAATGAGTTTTAAGTGTTTTTTAATTGAACCAATAAAATCATGCCATTTTTACGCAAAAATTTATGCAATAAATTCAATCCTAGTATAACACATAAATAAATAATTTATTTTAATTATTTCATTAGAGCAATAACTAGTTTGAGTGAGAAAAAGTAACTATTTTAATAAATTACTAATTTAAAATAAGTATTTTAATATATTTTGTTAAGTAATTGTTTTAACTTATTTAATAGTTTTTCTGTCACAATTAAGGGCCAAAAAAGTGCCCAATATTTATGTATTATAACATATGAAAAGTTTTATTTAATATACAAATTTAATTAATTTAATTTTAATTAACTTATAAGTTAATTTTACTATTTTAATTATTATATATGTTTATAAATAATGAATTATTAATTTATTAATATAAAATATATAAATATGTGCAATGATTTATAGAATATAATATATATTATGTTTTATGTAAGTGTATAAATAATTTATTTAATAATAAGATTAATATAAAGTTTCTTTTACTTATTTTTAATAAAATATTTAATAATTTTATTATGCAATAAAATACTTTTTTAAATACATAAATTTAATCCCTCTTATGGTTCCAATAAATTATTATAACATTTTACTGGGCTTCTGAGACAGCCTGGCTGACAAGATATCTTAAGTCATGAACTACCCTAAGCTTTCCATTAGGTTTTTTAATACATAATACGGGACTTGAATAACTTGATGATTATTTTTTGTATAATCCAGTTTGAATTTGTTGTCTAGTGTATTTGATATAATCTTCTTTTAAAGTGGTGGGTATTGTAATTGGCTTCTGTTGCCATGGTTCATTTTAAAAAACTGGAATCTTGTAGGGCTCAAAATAAGAATGCATCAAAAACCTCTCTCCTTTTCTACAAATGCCATATTGTTCTCCCTCTTAACCATAAAATCCAACAAAAAACTTTTTTCTTCACCTAAAAGCCATCGTTCAGGTCCAAAAATAACAACCTCTAATCTCTGGAAAGCAATTCTGGAAGTTACAGAAAATTCAGGTGGGTTCTTGACTAAAGGACTGTCATATGGATCTCTTGATAAAGCTGGTCTTCTCAAAGGCAGATTTAATTCAGCCATAAGAGTTTCATTAATTGGACTAATTTAATTAGCTTCCTTTTTATATTTTTATGTGACAATGTCCAATTTTACTTGAGATACTTGATCCATTATAGTTTTGCAATTATATAACTCATCATAACAATTTTTTCAGCTTCAGAACCAGAATCAGAAATGAAGTAAGTTGAAACATATTTTTATTTTCAATATTTTCATTATTATCATTACCACCCCCTTTTCCTTTTCTAATTTATTATATAATTTTCCAACACCCTTTTCCCTTTCATTTTCCACCATAAAATTACCAGTAAATAAAGTTATCAGTTTAACCTCTTTCTGGAGGAAAGAAATAGAATCATCATAAATATTATTTTTTGTGAATTAATTATACTGATATTTTTTTCTTGATTTTGATGTGATAGTTGCAGTATATCCTCTTGCTGGAGGCCATAAAATAATCCCTCACTAATATCACCATAATCATTCAAATTCCCTTACCAGCTTTTATCCAACATAATACATCCTGTTTTCCCCTTTGAACCATTTTTAAACTTTATAGAATAATTTGATAAAGATAATAAACATATATAAAAATTTAACACATAATGACTTTCCAATGAAATATCAACAGAAAATAATTGAGAATCCACTTGAATTATCTACAAGTGAGCTGACCTATTGCAATGTGGGATCTCCTCTAGAGGAACTATTTCAAAATTAGAGGGATCAGCCCTTTTTACCCCAAAAAATAAGTTTATTCATACTTATCATTATTGAAAAATTCACCAGAAGCTGACCATTAAATTTTCCACTTCTTGGTGCAACTACAAAAATGAAAAACAGTAGTAAGACCAGGCCTTTTTCCCCAGACATCATCTCCTGGAGGTTCTAATCGTAAATTAAGCCTTCTCATATCATCACCAGTAAACTGTAAACTAATTCCCATACCATTCTGATAACTTATCTTAGCTTCAAATTCCATCAAAAAGGGCTCACCAAGAAGCATTTTTACTGATCCTCTGGCCACATAAAAGTGCACTCTTCCAACAGATCCACCAATACATAACTTGACATTCTCTTCTGTAATCATAAGTTCAGCAGCATGCCCACCTATGCCTCTTAAATTACCATCAGTACCAGTTTTAATTTTAAAGTATATTATAGTTTCTTTCTCTAAAGATATTAATTTAATTTGTGACCCAGAATTCACTAGGGCCTTTACCTCTTTGTTGTTTAACATCACCATTAGATACCCTAGAGGAGCCAAAAAATAATTTTCCACTTCCTCTCCAAAATTATCTTAATTTTGAAATATATATTCCACCTCTCCAACCAATAATCTTCTCCTTGTCAGATGATTCTTCTGCCTTTTCTGCAAGGGCCAGACTAATATTAAACAATTCCCCTAAAGATAAAAGAATATGGAGTTGATTCACTCTACCCAAAACTGTCTGCATAGCATTTTCTTGACCAGATACTACTGGACTTTCATATTGAGCTTTTGATTCAATAACCTTGGCCCTGGGCACCTCTTGAGAACCCACATTGTAATCTTCACCCCCCATAATATCATCTTCATCTAAAATAACCCTAGCTGCATCACCAGCTTCTTTCACCAATTTAGATCCATCACTGGTTCTCCTTACCCCTTTCATAGGGGTAGGACCAGAAAAACTTAGTCTGGGAAGAAACACTATTGGTACATCTTCATCTTCATCAGATTCATCTTCCACAGGCATAGGCTCACCACTCAAATCAAATTTTTCAAAACTGGGAGGCCCCATATCAACCATCTCCTTCTTCATTTTATAAATGTTTTCCTTAGTGTAAGTTTTCTTCTCAATCTTTTTAATTTCAGACTTTCCCAGTTTAGCCCTAAGTTGACTCTGAATGCTACTTTTTGCTTTAGTAGCAGCTTCTCTTCTAGCAGCATCCAATTCATATTCACCAATCATACAGTTGACATCCATCCTAGCAATTGTTCCCAACTCTAATACACCAAATGAAGTTGTAAAAGTGGCCTTACTGACCTCCTTTTCTTTACCCTTATCTAAATTTACACCATCAGTACCACCATATTTTTACCACCTTCAGTATTTTCATCATCATAATCAGTTAATTCTTCAAATCTAGCTCTTCTTTCAGCCATCAAATTCCTACTAGGTAAATCTGAAGGTTCTTGCATGTCACTGGGTTTGATGAAAGTTCCATCAGGGAATTTATAAACCTTCCCATCAAATTTTACTCTACCATCCTGCAAGTCCTTGTCCAAAAAATAACAGTCTGCTTCTTTTTGCCCCCTCTTATTACAATAGGATAACACCTTAGGTTTGCCATAACCACCTCTATAACCATTTCCACTATTACCATTACCATTACTACCTCCGTTTCCATTTCCATAAAAATGGTTTCCATTTCCATAAAATCCATAGTTACTCCTCCCATAACTCCTAGATTGATAAGAAGAAGAAGTTGAAGTTGAAGCAACAGGTACTCTGTTGGCCTTTGGAGTTTCTTGAACAAATAATTTGAGCTGCTCATTTAAGTCAGATAAAAAATACACCATTTTATTATCAACATTACCCTCAACCTTAGAAACAGGCTTACCTAACTGAGCCTTCTTTGCCTCTTGATCCTTGACCATAATTTTATTATTTTCAGCCAAAAATTCACTAAAATTTCTAACATATTGAGTGCAAGAATCCTGATACTTTTCCAAAGCCATTAATTTTAAATATGCCTGAATGCTTTCTTTGATGACCTCTAGAGAAGGCAGTTTCTGCTCTCCAATTGGTAAATACTTCATCAAATTTTTTCTAAAAATCTCCTTCAACACATCCATTCTGATGTCCCAGCTGAATGATGACCAAAATAAATCCTTAGTCTGATTTTCATGGCCTATTTCTTCCACCAAAATCAAATAATCCACCACTTCATCAAACTGCCTACATAACTTTTTGATGTCCACCATAGTTGAAAATCCATCCTTTTCTTGCCAATCACTGACAATCTTGTTAAGATCCACCATAGTATACCTAACTCCCCATCTATAAACCATCTCTTTTGAAAATTTCAACCAGTCCCACTTTTTATAACCATCCATAGCAATGACCTCCATTTCCACCTCTCTGTCAGCAATAATGAACCTAATTTGCTTCACCATTTTTTATTTTTTTTTATTTCTTAAAATCTCACCCAACTAGGGGAATGAAGGACAAGGACAAGCAATAACTAGGTACAATAGTGATTGAGACAAATGGAGGATGACCAGGGCAATTTAAGGTAGAAACAATTTGCGGCTATTGAGGTAGAGGGACATTGTTAAGGAATCTGTTAGAGTCATTTGCTTCACCATGTTCAAAGGTGAAGCCCCATCAACAGCAGAAGAAGCTTCATAACAATTTAAAACGCATTAAACTTGGACCCATCCCAAGAAACAATCCTAACCAAAGAATTTACAGGAAGAGAAACGTCAGATTCAGCAGCAGAAGACATCCCAAAATTATAAGATAAAACTGTTAAAAATTATATAAGTTTTTGTTTAATAAGCCTCTTTCAGATTAAAATGGTCTATATAACAAGTAAAATTGATTAAAAGCTAGAGAATTTGAACCCCACATTGGGCGCCACCATTGTAGAAAGACTCTTACAGTTTCCTTGCTGTAAGCTGAATCCAAGGGAGTTGGATAAACCAAAGAGAACCCTGTCCCTTAAAGTAAATAAAGATTTTACAATTAACTAAGCTATGATGTCTACTTAATATGAAATTAACAATAAGCTAAATGTTATTAATGGTTTTGAGATGAAGAATTGGTGTTCTTTATAATAAGGGTGAGAAACACAACAGTGAAGCTGTATTTAGAAAAGTTATATAAATGATTGAATAATATGTTTTTATGAAGATTTTATTTTTTATAAAATTTAGTTGTTAAAATCAAATCCCTGATTATGAGACCTTTAAAATGGTACCCTATAAGTTAATATTTGTGATGATAAGTGAATTTAGTAAAATGTTATGTAAAAGTGTTATATTTATAATGGTATTACAGTTTTATAGTTTATTATAAAAATAATAATATTTGTTGTTAATAATTGTTGTTGTGGTTGGTGATTAAGTTGTTCTCTTTTCTCTGTATGTCTATCTAATTTCAAGTCTACTGGCTTTATATGCATAGTTTGTCACATGTCCTTCTTTTCCTAACCAGAGAATTCCGGAGCTCATCCAGAGATCACCAGAGTTTTTACAGAGATTGTCTGGAGAATTCCGGAGCTTGTACAGACTTACAGACTCAATTAGAACATTTAAAATACTAAAAAAAAATCTTGGAAAATTATAGTAGATGGAGGTACTTCTCTAGTATAATCCATTCTAATTTTAGTAGTATTCTCAGACCTATTCATCTAGTAAAAAATTTTCAAAGATAAGTAAATTATGAAATATCAAAAATAACCAAAAATACTTTATAAAAAAAATTTAAAATTTTAGAAAAAAAGTAAAAATTCTACAAAAGTTCCTAAAGGCTCTTGAGACTCCTAAATTTAATTTCCATTCACCTTTAGATCTATACTTGCATCTCCTGACTGTTAATTATTTGTTTAATCTTTAATTGTAAAATTAACCCCTTTTAACCACTTTTAATACTCATTCTTTTAAATATAACCTTTTTAAAATTAGATTGGCTTTTCCAATCTCAATAATGATCCCTTAAAAAACTTTTATAATAAACTTAAGTGCCCTACTAACCTTTAGACTGCCACAATGCTAGCCTTGGACTGGAATGACTATTCTACTAAGCAGTGAGAATAACTAGACCAACTAAGTTGGGGTTACCAACAGTGAAGTGGGACTGACTATGCTGATATAGCAGTGAGATTAGGAAGTAACTGGATTACTATATAATTTTTCAAATGAGGAGCACTCCACATTTCTTGCTCCATATGATCCCCTTATGCAATACCCACTCCTCTGCCTCTTTAAAATTCATAGCGCCCATAGCGCTCTTCCTCCTTGCCTCTCAACCAAATCCAAACAAGAACTGTCCATTTGCATCACTTTGTAGTTTAAGGTCCTCATAGCTGTCAGTTTTATCACTATTTTCACCATAATAAGAGCTAAAATTAAGAAAAATTATCTCTTTATTATCATCTATTCATTCCTCTTTCATAGCTTGACACAATTCTTGTTTCTGGTTTCTTTAATGGGTAATATATCTTGGCTCAGACTTGAAGTTCCTGTGTTTTTGCATATTAAGATTAAGAACATCTTCATGCCAATTGTGAATCACACCCAGAACAACATGCTTATTTTCACTCCAGTAGCCTAGTCAATTGATATCAGAACATCAAATACCATTTTCCTTGGGCACTTTTCCTGCAGTGTTTTGTATTTTGGAATCTTTAGACTTTTTCCAATTTTGATGACATGTTTTTTCAATCTTGGTTGTCCAAATTCTAAAGATGAAATTTGATCAAGTTTAGTCATGCACCAAGTGAGAAATTGAGTTGCAGAATGTGATGCAAAACTAGCAGCCTTCATTTTTGCAAGAATATTTCCAATTGCACACAGAAGTCTAACTTGCATCATACACCTTCAGGTCTCTGAAATTTTGGTATTAAAATTCCACTTTCAAGTTCAATCAACTCTTCAACAAAGTGTTTAAAATATCATTTATATCTTCTTGATCTTGAGTGTTTGGTCCTGGTGTGATTCCAGCAAGACATATGTGACTAATTTTTTTTTGGATATCAGATGGAAAATTGAGACAACTGAAAGATATTAATCCCATTGATTCAATTTTTCCAGAACCTTTATTTTCCTTTGGGTGAAAGCAATCAATAAAAATAGAAAGAGATAATTTCAGGGTGTCAGAGTAATTATTCCATTTCATGCTCTTAAATGCTTTACCATTCTGCACATCAGTTATGAACTTACTGTTGCTATTGACATTTTACCTCCAGTTTTTTAAAGCCCCCTCAAAATTTGAGCTCTCTAGAAGCTATTAAAGCCAATTTGATATTTTCTAAACTGGAAAAACTAGATGAGGAACATTATATTTGTTTGAAATATTTGATACCTTTGGTTTTGGATGATATTCCAGGATCCTTAAAATTTGGAATATCCTTTTAAGATAATAAAGTGACTCATTTAATGGAGTTGAAACATGAAACATTTTGTAAGTAAAAAGTGGTGAAATGACAGAATTTTCAGGATATAGCTGAAAAAAAATTTGGAAATTTATGATAGCAGCAAAGTTGAAATTTAACTTGGCTTTTTTTAGATTAATTTGGTGGTCAAGTGAAATTTTTTCAAGTTCTGAGATGGGAATTGAAGCATTTTGAGAATCCTTAATAGCATTGACAATCATTCTGGCTGCACTGATGCACTTTTCTCTACTGAGATTGCAGCCAAAATAGAGCCAAGTATTTATGATTGATATAGGCACTGTTTTAACTTAAATAAAGATTTAAAGATAAGCTAAAAATTTTAAGAATATTTATTGAGAGAGAAAAAATTACATGTTGGATCATTATTATCATCAAGACACATGTCACTAAATTCAGAGGGTGCACTTTTTGGATGAGGTGGATCCAAAGAGGATGGCTCATTGGATGAAGAATTTGAAGCTTCTCAAAGTTAGGACAAATCAAAGTAAGATTTATCCACCTGGAAATTCCTTCTTTATGTTCTTGAAGCTAAATATTTTCCTTGTCCCTCACCCTCCAAACTCAAACAGATATTCTGGATGCAAACTGAACACTCACAAAGCTCCATTGAGATAATATTTTAAGAAAAATTCAAATAAAAATTTATATTACTAAAACTTTTATTGATGAGAGTAAGTAAAGTAACAATGGAAAAAACTGGTGCAAAAGGAAAGAGACAAGCAAGATAAAAAAATTACCTCTTGCACAGGTATTGTCACACCACTATGAGCTTTTGTTGCACCAATACAGGCACATGTCACTTGCATGTTGCATCATTTGATTTAGTTCAGCAATCAATTCACACCTGATGCAACACTTGTTACATCATTTTGATGCAACTCAGGTTTTCCTGCTGTGTTATCTGATATAGATCTCTTACATGAATTGGTAGACTGGTATTGATCTAGCTGGCCTGTGTATTGTCTTCAATGAACCACTAAAACACTTTTGTTGATTTTCAATTGATCTATGCAATCCTTTACTTTCCATTTATGACTTGAAGCATACATTTTTCATCTAGTTTGAATCTCTGTGGCCTTTGTATTGCCTAATATATATTTTTGATTGCTAATACACATTTTCAGGCACTTATAATTTTTATTGTTTAAACACATTGTAAGAATAGAAGTCACCTATTGGTACTTGTGTCTCATAATTCATATTTTATCACTCCAAGGTGGTTGTAGAGCTGAATTTATTAGCTTTACATAGTACTTCTTAGTAATTTATATTTTTTGTAACAAAAAGACATATTATGAGTAAGCTAGGAGAGGGAGTTGAAAAATGATGGAATCACTAAGTGTGTGAAAGAAATTTATTCAGAAAGTCATCAAGCAAAAGGGTAATATGAAGCAAGGATATTGTGTGAATAAATACATGAGAGGGATAGGGATGGAGGAAGAAAGTTACCAAATCAAAAAAGAGAGGAAGGGATGAAAAACCTACAAGAAAATACTAATTATTCTTAAAAAGGGAGCAGAAGATGGGGTGAGAGACAATGAGAAATGGTGATTAAAAGGACTGGGAAATAAAAAAAAGAAGAGCCTGTGCAAGTTCACTCCTAGGGTCAAAAAACTGAACCAGACATCTGGTTGATCATTTTTCCTCTGTTTTCTTGTGTAATATTTGCACAATTTTTGTGCCCCAAGACAAAACAAACATTTGTTGCAGTCTATTGTTAGGGTTTTTTGTTAATTTTGGTGTGCTTAACCATAAATATAACAAAAAGGTACAACAAGTCATTATTTATTTTTAACAAAAATAAATATTTTTCAAACATTTCCTTTCGGAAATTGACTTTATTTCATGTTTTCTTTTGAATGGGCCAGGTCTTATTTTGCTACAACCACTAGTTTCTAATGTCAAATTTTAAATTTTCTACAAAATTTAATAATACAAAAGAATTACTGTATATTTTTATTTTTTTGATATGATATTATGAATCTAGGCCTCCAATTTAATCCTATTAAAAAATCTTATGTCATTTGAGTAAGTATTATTAGCAAAATAGTAAGTGGTGTATACATATTTCTACCCATTTCACAATAGCAAAAATGGGCATTCTTCAGCCCAAAAAAACCTGAAATAATCTTTTCCAAGACTAGAAATATGATAGTAGGCTCATATTTTTTCAAAATATCCCATAATAACTCCATTTTTGTGGCTACTCTCCCCTTTCATTTTTCAAATGCATGAATAAAAATGAGCATCCACAGAAGACATATTCCAACCAGTAGATAGGAACTAGGAAAATAAGTTATTGGTTGAGCAACAAATGATAGTTTATTTGCTACCAAATTGGTAATATGTTTGAATGGTGTATATGTTAATATTTGAGACCCCCTATTATGAATCTAGTGCATTGAATTAATAATATTTAAAAGTTTCAGGCCATATGGATCATGATTTTGTGATCAACTAAATGTTTGAAAAATTATGAAGACTTATTTCTGGGGACTGTAAATACATACTCTTAGAAAATTCAAAAGAACTTGGTTACTTTCACACTATTTTAATCAGGTTATGTATGTTTTTTATACTTTATGGAAGATTGTACCACTGTTAGATATATGTCATATCTTTGTCACAGTAGAAATGAATGGGGAAAAAAAATTATATAACCATCTTTTTTTCGTCACAAAAGCAGATTTTCGATGTATATTCTGCCTTTTAAATATATGACTACTACTTTGATTCAGGTACCGGTAACACTTCGAACATTAGTTTTGACAAATCCATGTGCCCCTTGTAAACCACAGAGTTGAAATCAAATGGTTTTGAGGGCTTAAAGATTACATCAAAAACAGGTATCCCTTTGTCATTTACAAGTCGTCCCCTTTTTTTCTGATTTTCATTGTTTTTACCTACACTTAACACTTTTGTAGCATACTCAGTTTCTTCAAATTTGATTGCAAGTGTTACACCATCAACTTCAGCATTCCCATTAATGACTTCAACAGGATTACTGAGAACCATTTGATTAATAAGAAAGAGGAAGAAAGGGCATAGCAGAGACCATTTGTGAAAAGACAGTTTAGATTTTAAAGTCATGATTTGAGTGAGTTTAATATTGTATTCTCTTTTTTGCGCGTTAAAGGAGACTGGACAAGTGAACAATCCGTGTAGTTTACCTTTCAAAAAAAATTATTTGAAATGGTGATGGTGACTGTCAGTTGGATTGTTTCGTTATATAATTGCGCTTTATAATTTCGAATTGCAGCACACTTACCAATCACAAAAAAACCCACCAAAAAAGAAAAACTAAGATTGATACCTTCTTTCTAAATTTTAAACACCAAAGGCCTAAGAAATATGATGTATAACTAAAATTTCGGTAAGTGGATTATTAGGAATATTTCATTGATGTAAATGTTTGAGATTATTCTGTCAGTGGATACTGTCAACTTGCTAGCGAAGTAGGACGACTCACTTTTGAATGTTTCCTTGCTCAATGACCGCTCTTTTGTTTCTTTGAGGTGGAACCTATATATAACTCCAGAATATTGATTCTAATATGAGGGCTGGTTTATAAGCTCAATGTAAGTCTAGGATACTCAGAATTTATCACCTTTGAAGTTCAATAAAATCAAAAACGCTGTTTTTTTTTCGAAAGTATGTATTTTTATTGAGAACCTAATTACAAAATAATTAAAGATAGCGAGAGAGCTTTAGATAGTATTTTACAATTCACAAAGGTAAAAACGGATGATGAAAAAGAAGATGTTTTCATATTCCTATATATATTCTTTCCACTACCCAGCCTTCCAAAGTAACTCATTATTATCCACGACTATTTTCCCTCGAAAAATGCTAACGGAGTTCCAAGACTTCTAGAAAATACTGGCCAACTATCTATCAGATACTTTAATGCATTACCATATCATTGAAAATGTTTAAACTATTAGCTGGTTAACCAAGGCTTTAGAATGGAAGAAATAATTTAAAATCATAACCCACCAAATGAAAGAGCTTCAGGAGAATATATGATGATGACAAGGCTGCTTGAGTGCTATGTAAGAGCAAGTACTATCATCCGTTAATTAACATATTTTAGTCCAGTTTTTCCAAGAAATGAAGCTAGACTAATCTAAAAGTTTATTAAATTAACGAACGATTGTACATACTCAAATGATAAATGTGTAATAGCACCATATGTGGTTGAGGACTAAACGATGAGACTACCGAGAGCTTGTTCTGACCCGATAATTATACCGGTCCTCTTGTGCTGTGTTGGCTGCTGTACTCCATTTCACCTATATCTCTATACTCTTCCCGCTATTCACTCTCGAGACTCTCCCCTTCTGCCTCCTCCCACTTGTCCTCCTTTACATTGCCTTTAGTTTCATCTCCCATATGACCATTACCACCAGTCTATTTTTAGTTTCACCCTCAAGTGGCGCGCGAATTTACAAAATAAATAAATAGCCTATTTTTCTTCCCCTCCCTTCTTGTCCCTTACTGGGTGAGATTGTAAGAAGAAGAAAGAAGTATAATCCGATATCTCGTGAATACAAGAAATACGAAACAAAGAAAACCATAGGGGAATCGTTCTAACATACATTAGATGAGAAAAAATAAACCAAGTATAATCAAACCAATGAAATGAGCCTAAAACACTATTATGAGGGCAAAAATGAATTGAGATGAAGCATAACATACCTGTTACTAGTGCCATATTATTTCATGCTCTTCTGCTGAGTGAAATCACAAGTAATAAAGACTAAATTCACCTCTGCTCAACCTCGTCTCTTAGCAAATTTGAACTAAAATCAATTATTTTGGTGAGCGATAGTAGATAGATAATAGGGGGTATCAAAGTTGAAAATTTTCCATTTCAAAATACCTCTATTTCCCACCAAGTCAACCATAATTATTTTTTAAAATATGCCATATTGTACCTCAAAAACACCTTTTTACTGAGAACTAATATCAATTTTGTAGCTTTCTTTTTTTTTGTGAAATATCTTTTAAATAATTACGAATTTCTAAAATTGATACCACCTAATATGTGCACTAAAAATGTATAATTCATTTTATTGAAAAGAATACAGCCTAGGTCAAGCCAAAAAGTTAAAAAGCGGTGTGATACAGCCAAGTCACAAAATCATGCGAGGTTTTTGACAAAAAAAATCAAAGTTTCTCTCACCAAAAAAAGATTAGCACATTCAAAATGATGGAGATAGATTGGGGGTACTCTCTGTGGAGTAGGCAATTATATTTTTGGGAGAGCAACTTGAGTTTTTTTTTTGTTAAAAATTCCGCATGCTTTTTTTTGTGTTCAGACCATATAAAATCGCACGTATCAACCCGGTATCTTTTATTTATTTTTCTTTTCGTTTCTTTTCATTTCCTTTATTTTATTTTTCTTTCTTTTCTTTTCTTTTGTTTTTTGCTTTTTTCTTTATCTCTCTCTTTTTTTTTCTTTTTCCAGATCTATACAAAGTAGATTTTGTTGAGTTTCCACAACGCATGCTTCCTAACTCACAAGCACTACGCACCAAGTAAGATATCCCTGATGGGGATATCCAGCGCGAATTAGGGATATTTTAGGGAGGGACATAAGGTCAGAAAAATAAGTGCGAGAAACGTAAGTGTAAAAAAAATCATTTGCGACCATGAGAATTTTTTTTTTCTCAGAAAAAAATTGTGAAAAAACAGAAAAAAATAAAATATAAAATAAAAAATCAATTTTTCGGAAAAAAAAAATTTAAAAAAAAAATTCCCATGGTTACAAAATATTTTTCTTACACTTATTCTTCTCACATATTTTTTTTGCACATATTTTCCTTACACATATTTTTCTCGCACATATTTTTCTGACACATATTTTTCTATCCTTATGTCCCTCCCTACAATATCCCCAACTCGCGCTGGATATCCCCATCAGGGATATCTCACTTGGTGCGTAGTGAAGGATACTGCTGATACATTATCTATTTCCATATCATAATTCCTATCGCATACCTATATCAATAATGTGTATTATCTACTGCAATGTTAGGTTAGAGTAATAGGTTATACAATGTGATAACAATTATTATACATATATATATATTTATTTCTCCCCAATGTTATATACTAATTGATTGTTATCTCATTAATATCAATTACCATTTCGCTGATTGAATACGCATTACTTGTGGCACTTCGTTACTGTCACTAATAGGTTGGCTCATAAGCGTTCGCCAACTTCCGCTGGCTTTGTAACTTACGAAGTCTTTATTATATTGCAAAAGGTTGGCTCATAAGCATTCGCCAACTTCCGCTGACTTTGTAACTTACGAAGTCTTTATTATATTGCAAAAGTTCACAGATTTCAATCCATGTTCCCTTCATCCACAATGGGTAAAATTGAATCATATACATGTTTCAGGTTTTCTATATCCTGAAACAACTTCAAGATTCTAAAAACCACCAAAACTTTTCGACAGTTATTCCGAGACATTTGATGAATGAATGTATTAAGAAAACATATGCAAACCCTCATGAATAGCCTTAGGGATAGTACTACTGAAAGAATTAAAAAAAGAGTAATGTGCTAGCAAGTATACTCGCTGGACAGATTGTAATAACAATTCACCAGTAGTCCGAATAATAGCCAGGAATGAGACATTTGATGATTTACCTATAACAAGCTTATCAGCTACGAAAATATCAGCCGAGAATGACTCAGAGTTTTAGATTAAGTGTGGTTACAAGCTTTACCGCCTGTATTCACTAAGTCAACATTCAATTTTATAGCGCGACACTTTTCTATTTGATGAACAATCTAACCAACCAAACAAAGACATTTAAGAGAGAAAAAAAAGGGAAAAAGGAAAATCAACGGGATCGTGAAATAAATCCCAGCGAAATTCTCATTTCAAGTAGTAGCGCCAAAAGTTTCAGATATTTAGTGAGAAGATAAACCGTTCTAATGATCCTTAATTGATGACCGAAATCAATGCATTCAAATCACTAAATCAGCACTCATTGACTAAATGAAAAATTCTATCAATCACTTAGCCAGCATTCTTCTTGGATGATTTATCTATTCACGTTGCGGACTTTCGTTTCATAATAACAGCGTGGAACTCTTAACGGATCAAGTCGTGATCTTCCTAAATGAAAGATAACTCAATTATTTTAAATTTTAAATCCATTTGACAATCATCTTACTTTTCTAGATAAATATTTTGGTTAACTAGATTAAAGTCTAAAAGATCTATCATTGAATCAGACACGCCTACAGCTAACACTACAATAAATGATCGTTTCGTCTTGGGGCGCAACAATGGCGCAACGATTACGCAACAGTTAAGTAACATTTATTTTTGGCACTTGAAGGTCTTGGGTTGGTCTTAAGTGCAAAAAAAAATTGTTTCGTAATTGTTGCGTAATTGTTGCGCCCCATAGCGAAACAAACATGTACTGTAGTGTAAGTCCCAAAAGCTTTCGGATTTTTTGACAAAAAAAAAGTTCATCTAGAAAAAAAAATTTGCCTACCTTTTTAGGCTTCCACATGACACTTTTTGGCAGTTCCAACAGCTGTTTTCACATGCCATCTTGCCCCCTTGCTTCTGGAATCTTCCTCACTTTCCGGTTCCCCCATCCCCCTGTTTCTCGCTTCCTTGCTTCACTGATTCCTCGCAACCTCGCAACCTCGCTTCCTTGCATCCTCGCTTCTCCCATTTCCTCACTCCACCACTGCTTACTTTCCTCGTTTTTTTCTTCCCCTCTTCTACTTATTTTCCTTGTTTCCTTGTTTCCCCTTATTCTCTTTCTCTTTCTCTTTTTTTTTCCTTCTTTTCTTTTTTTTTGTCTTTGATCCTTTTTTTTTTTGCTTTTGGACTTTTATTATTCTTTCTACTGTCAGTGTTTTTTTTTCTTTTATGGTTTAATTTTGCTAACATTTTTCTATTTAATTTTGGTTTCTTTTTTATTCTCTTTTCTCCTTTTACTTTTTTTAAATTTATTTTATTTTTTCTCATTTCTCATTTCGTGTTTTTTGTTCTATTTTTTCTCTTTTCTCATTTTACTTGGCTTTTATTTATTTGTTTTTTTTAAATTTTTTTTCTTACTTTACATTTTATTTTTTATTTATTTTTTGTTTTATTTCATGCAGGAAATGGTGTTTATCAAATATGAGTGATGCTTCAAATTTCAGGCAGTAACAGCTGCTCTAAAAGGCATGAGCCTGGATAAAATTAACAATATGTATGGTTGTAGCATAAGTGAAGATTCCATGGCTTGTTGGGTTTGACTTTATAGAGCTACAAAGGCTGTAGTTTCAAACTGTCAGCCTAGGTATCTCCAGGAATGAGTAATTCTTATGTTTAAAATAAGATAACCTTAATTAAATTAAGCTTATAACTTAAAATATAGTTAAAACACTTATATATATGGTTATAATACATATATATATGGTTGTAATACATATATATATAATTATTACACTATTATTTAACTTATAGTAGTTTAAATAGCTTATCCATAGCCTAATAATACTTATTAAAGTGTTAATGGAGTAATAGTATACTTAACATAAGTGATATTAAGTATTTATAGACATACATAAGCTTATATGCATACATAAACCTCATATTGAGTGAAATATTTAGTTATATTAAGGGGTATCAATGTTAAAAAACTGAAAATATTTAAAATTTATTTTAAAGCACAAAAATAAAGTAACAAACTTGAGTTTAATAATACATTTAAAGGTGTTTTGGGGGATAGATATGACATATATGAGGAAATAGTAATTACTGATTTGGTAGAAAAAAGAGGTATTTTGAAATGGCATATTTCTAACATTGATAACCCCTATTATGTATATTTAGGTCTATAAGTAGGTTTTGACCTCTTAATTGCCTATAACCTTTATTTTTCTGCTTATTTTAGGTCATATGGACGTATCCAGTGGACTCACAATGCCTACACATGCATATACACCTATTTCAGGTGCATATATCCAGTTTGGACAACTTAATCTGCTTCCTTGGATGGATTTTCATCGATTTATGGGTTGGGATATCAATACTGGGTTAATATGGATGCTTGGGGATGTTATTGGGAGCTTGGACAGTTAATTTAGTTCCTTTATATGCTTTGGGTTTCATTTTATACTCTTTGGATGAGTTTGTCACGCGCCACGTGACACTCGAGGCAAAATCAACTCATTAAATCAATAATATCGAGTCCTAAATCTATACTCGAAGCGCAGAAAGCAATTCTCCATAGCAACTGCGATTTTCCTTTGTGTACTTACTATTTAACTGCGCTAGCCTAAACTCTAAATCTAAATTAGTCAATCTCCCAATAGGGTACCTTAGTCCTTTTCAATAAGCGATGCACAGCGCTAGGTTCAACGAAATAGTACAGTAGTAGTTTTTCATTAAAGTTTTGTTAATTAATTAAAAAGGGGTAAATTGAGCATGGACGGATATTTAGTGAAGAGGGTCTAAGTGTATGTTAGTAATGGTCAATGGAATGGGAATGGTGCGATGGAAGGGAGGTCAATGCGAGGAGGAACAAAGGATATAAAAGGAGTTGGGTATTTGGTTCGGTATTCCTTAGAATTAAATTATAAAATTGTATTTACATTAATAGCAGTAAATCCTTAAAAGCTAAAATCTTTGTTATTGTATCTTTCTTTTATTTTCTCAATATTCATTTCTAAATCCTAAATCATTGATTATTGAGTTTCCAACCCTTCGTGAGATTTTAAGAATTACTATCACCTTTGAAACTAGTTTATAATTCTTCTCGAACGAACCTCAAACCTATAGCCATTACTTCGAGTGACCTTCGAATCATTTCCTCCAATCATTCCTCTGTGCTTTGAAGAAGTTTCTAAAATCCCTCATCTCACTTTCAGGAACATCCTCGACCTTGTGCGTAGGTCGTCCGGTGACAGTATAATTTAATTCTCCGTAGTTCTCATTCTTTGCACTACTACGTCCTTTTAGGTGTTTCTAAAATTTTAAATGGCACCTGTTCAACGCACTCCTCCTACGGGCGCCACTACTAGAGCTCGCACTAGAGGCAGGCCAATAGCCACAAGGTCTGTTTCTTGCACTCACTCTTTGAAACCACTCGACCTTAGGGAACGGCAACATTCAGTTCAATATGTAGAAGACATTCCACAGGATTTTGAGGATTCTAGTGATGAAGAAGAAGGAGAGGATACAATGCACAAGGCACCATCCGCCCCTGCCAATCACCCTTCTGGCCAATCCTCAGAACCTGGACCATCTAATTCTCTGGAAGATTTCATGAGACTTTTCATGAAAACCCTTTCAAATCCAACGTCTTCAGAGGGATCTAAGTTCAAAACTCCTTCTATGAAATCTCCTGACAAATTCGACGGAGATCACCCTGACAGATTGCGACCCTTCTTGCAAACCTGCAAACTACTGTTCCATAATGACCCTTGAACCTTTAACAGCGACCGATCAAAGGTTGTTTACGCTTCTTCATTCCTAGCCGGGAAAGCAGCAAGATGGTTTGAACCTTATCTACTCATGCTTTCTTCGACAGAAATCCACTTACTTATCAATAATTGGGAAAAGTTCAAGGACCAACTATTTACGTTGTTTGGGGACCCTAATGAAACGGACAACACGGAAATTGAACTTGATTTTCTTTGCATGAGTGATAATGGTAAAGCTTCTGAATATATCTCGAACTTCAGAGCACTTCAAACTCGAGTAGGTTGGAATGATGCTGCCCTTAAGTATAATTTCAAGAAAGGACTTCCTTCGAGGATTCTAGATCAATTAAATCTTCACGGTCAGAAGATGACTACTTTAATGGACTTAATGGATTGAACCCTCGAACTTGACGGCATTTATCAAGGACGACTTCAACATTGTCGATATGCCAACAAATCTCAAGGCCAAATTTTAAATCGGGACCTTCTTCACACCCATGACCAAATCAATCCTCCTCGACTCAATCCAAACCCAATAAGGGAAAGGATAAACCTCGACCAAAAGGCTCGACCCCAGGCGATATCAGCAAAGTACTGGATCCTAAAGGGGAACTTAAAGAAGCTGAGAGGAAGAGACGAGCAGATAATAGGTTATGTATGTATTGTGGGGGTAAGCACAAGTTGGAAGACTGTGTAAAGTTGAAGGAAAGAGAAGGTACTAGTTCGAAGTCAAAAAACTAGTAGATAGTTTACTTGTGTGCAAAGCAAACTATCTTATCTCTCCCAGTGCACAGAACCTCCATGTCTTAAGGACTGGAGTTGCCTTAAACCTCTTGAGATTCATTCTTTTTATGGAGGATATCCCCTTCAGTTGTCTTATAGACTCTGGAGCTTCAATTTCTTTTGTTAGTTTATCTTTTTCCGAGAAGCTTCAACTAACATTTACAGATATTGATCGAACTCCCATCTATTTGGTCAAATCAGAGGAACCCAAATATTGGGTAAGTAAGAAAGTTTTATGTGTTTTCAACTTTCCGAACTTTCCCCCCTTCGAGTGGGAATTATCAGTCTTGGACGCCCCAAGGATGGACGATACCATTCTTGGCCATGACTTTTTAACGCATTGGAATCCCGAAATTGATTGGACTAGGGGATTGATCACCCCACGCTCTAAGTATATTTCTGATTCTTCAATGCAGGTCAATAGGGAGTTAAACAACTTGCCTGACAACGTCCTGCTAGAGGACAAGTCTCTGCCAGATGACTTGCAAGAATCTGATCCTTCTTTAAATGAGCAATTGGCTAACCCTTCTAGCTTGATGACTTCACTCGAAGAGGATTTAAATTGCCTCGAAGTAATCAAATTCTGCTCTCTCAATACAGGTATCCCCTCGACAGATTCTCTCGAAGATGAAGAGGACGACCAAATCAACTCTACCGGAAATCTACCACAATTTACTCGAAGTTTTCTAAATCCGTAAGGCCGATAAGTTACCACCTCATAGACCCTACGATCATCAAATATAGTTAATAGGCCCAGTACCTCCGGCAGGTCCTGTCTATTCTTTATCGAAGGACGAATCTCAAGTTCTTCGAGACTACATTGCAGAGAATGTAGCCAAAGGTTTCATCAGAGCCAGTAAATCTCCAACCGTCTCCCCTGTCCTCTTTGTAAAAAAGAAAGACGGTAGTCTTAGGTTGTGTGTTGACTATAGAAAGCTCAACACAGTCACTAAGAAGAATGCATATCCTGTTCCTCCTATATCATTACTTCTTACCCTTTTCAATGGTTCTAATTTCTTTTCTAAAATTGATCTTAGAGGCGCTTACAATCTTATTCGCATTGCGGAAGGTCATGAACCACTGACTGGAATGCGCACTAGATTTGGTAGTTTTGAATATTTAGTTATGCCTTTTGGATTATGTAACGCACCTTCAACTATTCAAACTTTTGTTAATGATATCTTTCAAGATGTTGTTGAACAATTTGTAGTCGTCTATTTAGATGATATTTTAATATTCTCGAAAACACTGGATGAACATATTTATCATGTTTGACAGGTCCTAAATCGTCTTCAAGATCATGGTCTCTACGCCAAGCATAATAAATGCGAATTCCACCTCAAATCAATTGATTTTTTGGGTTTTACGTTGTCCACTGATGGTTTAGTCATGGATGACAAAAAAGTCCAGAAAATCCTGAAATGGCCTGAGCCCAAAAACATTAAATCACTCCAAGGATTTTTGGGTTTTGCACACTTCTATAAAAGATCTATTAAAGATTACTCTAAAACTATTTCCAATCTTACTTCTCTTCTTAGAAAAGATATTCCTTTTGTTTTACTTCTACAGCACGAAAGGAATTCGAAGCACTAAAACGGCGTTCACCACAGCCCCAATTCTTCAACATTTTGATCCTTCTGCCTCGACAATAGTTGAGACAGATGCGAGCAATTATGCTATTGCAGGGGTCATCTCCCAATTAAATCCTGAAACAAATTTGTTTCATCCTGTTGCTTTTGAGTCACGCAAACTCATAGCTGCAGAATTAAATTATGAAATTCATGACAAAGAGCTTTTAGCTATTATCCATTGTCATAAAAAATGGTGTTCTTTTCTTCTCAGCCTAAATAGTCCTTTTCAAATTTTAACAGATCATAATGCTTTGAAATACTTCATGTCTTCTAAAGTGTTAACCAGGCGTCAAGCCAGGTGGGCTGAATTTTTGTCTGAAATTTTCTTTCTCTATTTCCAATCGCCCAGGAAAAAACTGCATTGTCCCAGATATCTTGTCACGTTGGGACGACGTTTACCCACAGCGGGGGGACGCATTTGCTGACAAGAACCCAGCAAATGTGCAATCAATCTTCAACGAATCAATGTTAACGACTCATTAACTTAATTCAATGACAATTCAACCTTTTCGAAATCCACTATCCAACATCCTCGAAGCTCAGTCGAAGGACGATTATTGTTTAGGGTTCAAAGACAAAATACTCTCGAAGAAAGGGGCTAAAAGATTTAATATTGAATCAGGTCTATTAGTCTTTGAAGGTAGAGTAGTCATACCCGACAACAATGAGATAAAATTATGGATTTTCAACAGTCGACATAATTTTCCATTAGCTGGTCATTTTGGGGTTGATAAAACCTACCAGTTAATAGCGAGGGATTTCTTCTGGCCAGGTATGACCAGGGAAATCAAGGCCTATATAAAAGCTTGTTACGAATGTAATAGGAATAAGGCTCCCCGTCACCGGAAGCATGGGTTGCTTCAACCACTTCCTATTCCCTCTAAACCTTGGGAATCTTTATCGATGGATTTCATTTCTCAACTTCCTATTTCTAATGATTTTGATGCTATATTAGTAATAGTAGATAGATTCTCAAAAATGTCTATTTTTATTAAAACCACTACCACTGCTACAGCAGAAGATTTGTCAAAATTGTTTCTAGAATATGCATTTTCTAAACACGGCTTACCGAATGATATTATTTCAGATAGAGGCTCATTGTTTGTATCCACATTCTGGACCCAACTGTGTCGACAACTCAATATCACGAGGAATCTCTCCACGGCCTATCACCCTGAAACCGATGGTCAAACAGAAAGAGTTAACCAAATCCTCGAACAATATCTTCGAATGTATGTCAGTTACCAACAAGACGATTGGACCAAATGGTTACCATTGGCCGAATTTGCTTATAATAACTCGACTCATTCTTCGACACGACAATCTCCCTTTGAAACCATTTATGGACGAAATCCTTGATTCAACTCAATCCATGTAGGAACTAATCATCCTGTGGAACATTATCTTTGAACTATATCACGACTCCAAGAAGAACTTAAAACAAATTTGGAATCAGCGATTCGAAGATACAAGGAACAGGCCGACAAACATCAACAATCTGCTCCTTCTTTTAAACCAGGCGACAAAGTATGGCTCGACGCACGAAACATTCGAACAACAAGACCATCAAAGAAACTGGCTGAAAAGCGCTTGGGACCATTCGAAATCGACTCTGAAGTCTCTAAAACTGCATTTCGACTCAAGTTACCTCCTAAATGGAAGGTGATTCACCCTGTTTTCCATGTATCTCTCCTGGAACTGGCTCGAGAAATATACCTGGGCAAGAACTAATCCCCTCCAGAACCGGTCGAAGTAGAAGATCACCTAGAGTGGGAAGTAAGTCGTATCCTTGATTCAAGAATACACAAGGGGAAACTTCAATACCTCGTGAAATGGGAAGGCTTCCTCAATGACTCAGACAAAACATCGTGGGAACCAGCCATCAATGTTTCTAACGCTCCTGAACTCCTAAAATCTTTTCATTTGAAATATCCTTTAAAACAAAAACCTTAAAATTTTTTTATTTAAAATTTTCTTTTCTTTTTCTTTATTTCTTTAAAATCTAAAACACCTCTTAAATTTCTTAGCCTTGTTTTCTTTTTTCTCTCTTCTTTTTTCTTTCTTCTCCTTCTATAAAATTTCCTCCAAAAACCAACTAAAAATAAAATCAAAATTAAAATTAAATAAAATAAAATAAAATAAAATCAAAATTAAAATTAAATAAAATAAAGTAAAATAAAATAAAATAAAAATAAAATAAATAATAAAATAAAATAAAATAAATAGAATGAACATAAATAATAAAATAAAATAAAAAACTCTTAAATCTCTCCAAATATTTTCTTTCCTTTCTTTTTCAATTCTTTAAATACATTCTTTTCTTAAATTTAAAATTCTCTTCAAAAATTTCTCTTCCAAAAATTTATTCTCTCTCTTAAAAACTTTCTTTCCTTCAAATCATCAAATCTTGTACAACACGACCATTTCCTCGAACTTAACTTCAACCTCTAAATCTCCCTATAATAATTCTTCGAAACAAATAATTCTTCTTTTCAAATTCTCTTAAATTCTAAATTCTGTTTTTTTTTTTTCTTTCTTCTTCCTCTCTTTTCAACTAAAATTTCTTAAAAAAAAAAAAAAAAATTTTAAAATCCTCAATTTAACAAACTCATCTCAATCACAAAACCATTTCTTTTTTTCTCTCTCTTTTCTTACATAAAAATTTTCCTTTTAAAACACTAAAACTTCCTTCAATTAAACAACCTTTTTCTTTCTTTAAAATTCTTCTTTCAAATTCTAAAATTTTTTATTTCAAAAACTTCTTTTTTTTTTTCTCTTTTTCTCTCTCTCTCAAATCTTATAAAATTAATAACATTCACCTACAATAAAAAAAATAATAATAATAAAATAAAATAAAAATAAAATAAAACTAAAAATACAATTTTTTTTTTCTACTTCTTTACATCTCCTTTTCATTTCAAATCTTTTCTTTTAACTTCTCTTGAACCAATCTTTTCATTTTCTCCAAAACTACCCTTATTTCCTTCCTGCATTTCTCAAATACCTCCTCCTCTCCTACCGGAACCACCTCTCCCTGTCACCGGACGACCTACGCACAAGGTCGAGGATGTTCCTGTAAGTGAGATGAGGGATTTTAGAAACTTCTTCAAAGCACAGAGGAATAGTTCGAGGAAATGATTTGAAGGTCACTCGAAGTAATAGCTATAGATTCAAGGTTTGTTTGAGAAGAACTATAAACTAGTTCCAAGGTAATAATACTTCTTAAAATCTCAAGAAGGGTTGGAAACTCAATAATCAAAGATTTAGGATTTAGAAATGAATATTGAGAAAGTAAAAGAAAGATACAATAACAATGATTTAACTTTTAAGGATTTACCACTATTAATGTAAATACGATATTATAATTTAATTCTAAGGAATATCGAACCAAATACCCAACTCCTTTTATATCCTTTGTTCCTCCTCACATTGACCTCCCTTCCATCGCACAATTCCCATTCCATTGACCATTACTAACAAACACTTAGACCCTCTTCACTAAATATCCGTCCATGCTCAATTTACCCCTTTTTAATTAATTAACAAAAATTTAATGAAAAACTACTACTGTACTATTTTGTTGAACCTAGCGCTGTGCGTCGCTTATTGAAAAGGACTAAGGTACCCCATTGGGAGGTTGACTAATTTAGATTTAGAGTTTAGGCTAGCGCAGTTAAATAGTAAGTACACAAAGGAAAATCGCAGTTGCTATGGAGAATTGCTTTCTGCGCTTCGAGTATAGATTTAGGACTCGATATTATTGATTTAATGAGTTGATTTCGCCTTGAGTGTCACGTGGCGCGTGACAGATGCCCGGGTATAAAAAACGCAAACTCCGTTGATCTTGAGCCATCTTCCCACACTAATTTCCCTTGTCTAATACTTTTTTCCCTCACCTCTTAATTACTTATTTTATAATGAACTGCCCTACTCCCACTCCCACGCCTCCACACCCTAAAGCGGATGGGGGAATAATCACACGACAGTTTTCACAGACTTGCACGGCTTGTGAAAGCATGGAATATTTCTGTGTCGAAAGTACGGCGACTGAAGGCCCTCGCCAGAAATGCGAGTTTTGCCGTTGGCGGCGAGTGGTGTGCAATGCGTTGATGAAGAACGCGGAAATCGAAAAACGATTTACAAAAACTAAGTTTTGGGTAGTTCCGAAGACCAAAGAGGTGGTCGAAGAAATTTGGGATGTCTCGATCGAAGATGAACAATCGGTGGGGGAAAATGATAAGGAGTTGAACAACGAGATCTCAACCTGGGTAACCCAGGCCACGAGTTCGAAGCGAGGTGTCGAGGAAGAGGTCGACGAATTGGTGGAGGAGGATGAAGATGAAGTCCCTGTTCCAGGGCGGGAACCCAAGGAACGACGGGTGGTCATCGAGGACGATAAGGAAGAGAGAGAGGTAGAGGTTGAAGTGGCGCCCAGGTTATTTCTAGAGCCTGACCCCATCTTCAAGGTAAGTTTTATTTGTTTGTTTTAAGGATGAAGTTACTGATGAGATTTTTTTTTTTTTTTTTTTAGACATCGAATAACCTTAAAGAGCCGATTGCGGAGCCTGCGCCGGTTATACCAACTGAGGTAAACCCTCCAGCCACAGAAGTAGTTGAAGAGCCTGAAGACACCCTTGACCAGGTGTGGTCGAAGAAACCTCGTCAAGGTCAACGAGTAAGGTTCGCGGAAGAACTATGTGGGGAGGTCGACGCTATTATTGACGCTGCTTCCTTCGACGTGGCAGAGGAGCTATTGGAGATGGGAGAGGTGGTTCCGGTAGGAGAGGAGGAGGTATTTGAGAAATGCAGGAAGGAAATAAGGGTAGTTTTGGAGAAAATGAAAAGATTGGTTCGAGAGAAGTTAAAAGAAAAGATTTGAAAAGAAAAGGAGATGTAAAGAAGTAGAGAAAAAAAATTGTATTTTAATTTAATTTTATTTTTATTTTATTTTATTATTAGTATTATTTTTTTTATTGTAGGTGAATGTTGTTAATTTTATAAGATTTGAGAGAGAGAGAAAAAGAAGAGAAAAAAAAGAAAAAAAAAAGTTTTAAATAAAAAATTTTAGAATTTGAAAGAAGAATTTTAAAGAAAGAAAAAAGGTTGTTTTTAATTGAAGGAAGTTTTAGTGTTTTTTTTTAAAAAAGGAAAATGTTTATGTAAGAAAAGAGAGAGAAAAAGAAACGGTTTTGTGATTGAGATGAGTTTGTTAAATTGAGGATTTTAAATTTTTTTTTTTTTTTTTTTTTAAGAAATTTTAGTTGAAAAGAGAGGAAGAAGAAAGAAAATAAAAAAAAACAGAATTTAGAATTTAAGAGAATTGAAAAGAAGATTTATTTGTTTCGAAGAATTATTATAGGGAGATTTAGAGGTTGAAGTTAAGTTTGAGGAAATGGTCGTGTTGTACAAGATTTGATGATTTGAAGGAAAGAAAGTTTTTTTTTTAAAGAGAGAATAAATTTTTTGGAAGAGAAATTTTTAAAGAGAATTTTAAATTTAAGAAAAGAATGTATTTAAAGAATTGAAAAGAAAAGAAAGAAAATATTTAGAGAGATTTATTTTTATTTTATTATTTATGTTTTATTCTATTTATTTTATTTTATTTTATTTTATTTTATTTTATTTTATTTAATTTTAATTTTGATTTTATTTCATTTTATTTTATTGTATTTAATTTTTGATTTTAATTTTAGTTGGTTTTGGAGGAAATTTTATAGAAAGAAAAGAAGAGAGAAAGAAGAAAACAAGGCTAAAAAATTTAAGAGGTGTTTTAGATTTTAAAGAAAGAAAGAAAAAGAAAAGAAAATTTTAAATAAAGAAATTTTAAGGTTTTGCTTTTAAAGGATATTTCAAATTAAAAGATTTTAGGAGTTCAGGAGCATTAGAAACATTGATGGCTGGTTCCCAGGATGTTTTGTCTGAGTCATTGAGGAAGCCTTCCCATTCCACGAGGTATTGAAGTTTCCCCTTGCGTATTCTTGAATCAAGGATACGACTTACTTCCCACTCTAGATGATCTTCTACTTTGACCGGTTCCGGAGGGGGTTGGTTCTTGCCCGGGTATATTTCTCGAGCCAGTTCCAGGAGAGATACATGGAAAACAGGGTGAATCGCCTGCCATTTAGGAGGTAACTTGAGTCAAAATGCAGTTTTAGAGACTTCAGAGTCGATTTCGAATGGTCGCAAGCGCTTTTCAGCCAGTTTCTTTGATGGTCTTATTGTTCGAATGTTTTGTGCATCGAGCCATACTTTGTCGCCTGGTTTAAAGGAAGGAGCAGATTGTCGATGTTTGTCGGCCTGTTCCTTGTATCTTCGAATCACTGATTCCAAATTTGTTTTAAGTTCTTCTTGGATTTGTGATATAGTTCGAAGATAATGTTCCGCAGGATGATTAGTTCCTACATGGATTGAGTTGAATCGAGGATGTCGTCCATAAATGGTTTCGAAGGGAGATTGTCGTGTCGAAGAATGAGTCGAGTTATTATAAGCAAATTCGGCCAATGGTAACCATGTGGTCCAATCGTCTTGTTGGTAACTGACATACATTCGAAGATATTGTTCGAGGATTTGGTTAACTCTTTCTGTTTGACCATCGGTTTCAGGGTGATAGGCCGTGGAGAGATTCCTCGTGATATTGAGTTGTCGACACAGTTGGGTCCAGAATGTGGATACAAACAATGAGCCTCTATCTGAAATAATATCATTCGGTAAGCCGTGTTTAGAAAATGCATATTCTAGAAACAATTTTGACAAATCTTCTGCTGTAGCAGTAGTAGTGGTTTTAATAAAAATAGACATTTTTGAGAATCTATCTACTATTACTAATATAGCATCAAAATCATTAGAAATAGGAAGTTGAGAAATGAAATCCATCGATAAAGATTCCCAAGGTTTAGAGGGAATAGGAAGTGGTTGAAGAAACCCATGCTTCCGGTGACGGGGAGCCTTATTCCTATTACATTCGTAACAAGCTTTTATATAGGCCTTGATTTCCCTGGTCATACCTGGCCAGAAGAAATCCCTCGCTATTAACTGGTAGGTTTTATCAACCCCAAAATGACCAGCTAATGGAGAATCATGTCAACTGTTGAAAATCCATAATTTTATCTCATTGTTGTCGGGTATGACTACTCTACCTTCAAAGACTAATAGACCTGATTCAATACTAAATCTTTTGGCCCCTTGCTTCAAGAGTATTTTGTCTTTTAACCCTAAACAATAATCATCCTTTGACTGAGCTTCGAGGATGTTGGATAGTGGGTTTTGAAAAGATTGAGTTGTCATCAAATTAAGTTGATGAGTCGTTAACATTGATTCGTTGAAGATTGATTGCACATTTGCTGGGTTCTTGTCAGCAAATGCATCCCCCCGCTGTGGGTAAACATCGTCCCAACATGACAAGATATCTGGGACAATGCAGTTTTTTCCTGGGCAATAGGAAATAGAGAAAGAAAATTCAGACAAAAATTCAGCCCACCTGGCTTGACGCCTGGTTAACACTTTAGAAGACATGAAGTATTTCAAAGCATTATGATCTGTTAAAATTTGAAAAGGACTATCTAGGCTGAGAAGAAAAGAACACCAATTTTTTAAGACAATGGATAATAGCTAAAAGCTCTTTGTCATGAATTTCATAATTTAATTCTGCAGCTATGAGTTTGCGTGACTCAAAAGCAACAGGATGAAACAAATTTGTTTCAGGATTTAATTGGGAGATGACCCCTGCAATAGCATAATCGCTCGCATCTGTCTCAACTATTGTCGAGGCAGAAGGATCAAAATGTCGAAGAATCGGGGCTGTGGTGAACGCTGTTTTTAGTGCTTCGAATTCCTTTCGTGCTGTAGAAGTAAAAACAAAAGGAATATCTTTTCTAAGAAGAGAAGTAAGATTGGAAATAGTTTTAGAGTAATCTTTAATAAATCTTCTATAGAAGTTTGCAAAACCCAAAAATCCTTGGAGTGATTTAATGTTTTTTTGCTCAGGCCATTCCAGGATTTTCTGGACTCTTTTGTCATCCATGACTAAACCGTCAGTGGACAACGTAAAACCCAAAAAATCAATTGATTTGAGGTGGAATTCACATTTATTATGCTTGGCGTAGAGACCATGATCTCAAAGACGATTTAGGACCTGTCAAACATGATGAATATGTTCATCCAGTGTTTTTGAGAATATTAAAATATCATCTAAATAGACGACTACAAATTGTTCAACAAAATCCTGAAAGATATCATTAACAAAAGTTTGAAAAGTTGAAGGTGCGTTACATAATCCAAAAGGCATAACTAAATATTCAAAACTACCAAATCTAGTGCACATTGCAGTCAGTGGTTCATGACCTTCTGCAATGCGAATAAGATTGTAAGCGCCTCTAAGATCAATTTTAGAAAAGAAATTAGCACCATTGAAAAGGGTAAGAAGTAATGACATAGGAGGAACAGGATATGCATTCTTCTTTGTGACTGTGTTGAGCTTTCTATAGTCAACACACAACCTAAGACTACCGTCCTTCTTTTTTACAAAGAGGACAGGAGAGCCGGTTGGAGAATACTGGCTCTTATGAAACCTTTGGCTACATTCTCTGCAATGTAGTCTCAAAGAACTTGAGTTTTGTCCTTTGATAAAGAATAGACAGGACCTGCCGGAGGTACTGGGCCTATTAACTCTATTTGATGGTCGTAGGGTTGATGAGGTGGTAACTTATCGGCCTTGCGGATTGAGAAAACATCGAGGAAATCGTGGTAGATTTCCGGTAGAGTTGATTTGATGGCTTCAACGTTTATTTGGTCGTCCTCTTCATCTTCGAGAGAATCTGTTGAGGGGATACCTGTATTGAGAGAGCAGAATTCGATTACTTTGAGGCAATTTAAATCCTCTTCGAGTGGAGTCATCGAGCTAGAAGGGTTAGCCAATTGCTCATTTAAAGAAGGATCAGATGCTTGCAAGTCATCTGGCAGAGACTTGTCCTCTAGCAGGACGTTGTCAGGCGGGTTGTTTAACTCCCTATTGACCTGCATTGAAGAATCAGAAATATACTTAGAGCGTGGGGTGATCAATCCCCTAGTCCAATCGATTTCGGGATTCCAATGCGTTAAAAAGTCATGGCCAAGAATGGTATCGTCCATCCTTGGGGCGTCCAAGACTGACAATTCCCACTTGAAGGGGGGAAAATTCGGAAAGTTGAAAACCCATAAAACTTTCTTACTTACCCAATATTTGGGTTCCTCTGATTTGACCAAATAGATGGGAGTTCGATCAATATCTGTAAATGTTAGTTGAAGCTTCTCGGCAAAAGATAAACTAACAAAAGAAATTGAAGCTCCAGAGTCTATAAGACAACTGAAGGGGATATCCTCCTTAAAAAGAATGAATCTCAAGCGGTTTAAGGCAACTCCAGTCCTTAAGACATGGAGGTTCTGTGCACTGGGAGAGATAAGATAGTTTGCTTTGCACACAAGTAAACTATCTACTAGTTTTTTGACTTCGAACTAGTACCTTCTCTTTCCTTCAACTTTACACAGTCTTCCAACTTGTGCTTACCCCCACAATACATACATAACCCATTATATGCTCGTCTCTTCCTCTCAGCTTCTTTAAGTTCCCCTTTAGGATCCAGTACTTTGCTGATATCGCCTGGGGTCGAGCCTTTTGGTCGAGGTTTATCCTTTCCCTTATTGGGTTTGGATTGAGTTGAGGAGGATTGATTTGGTCGTGGGTGTGAAGAAGGTCCCGATTTAAAATTTAGGCCTTGAGATTTTTTGGCATATCAACAATGTTGAAGTCGTCCTTGATAAACGCCGTCAAGTTTGAGGGTTCGATCCATTAAGTCCGTTAAAGTAGTCATCTTCTGACCGTGAAGATTTAATTGATCTAGAATCCTCAAAGGAAGTCCTTTCTTGAAATGATACTTAAGGGCAGCATCATTCCAACCTACTCGAGTTTGAAGTGCTCTGAAGTTCGAGATATATTCAGAAGCTTTACCATTATCACTCATGCGAAGAAAATCAAGTTCAATTTCCGCGTTGTCCGTTTCATTAGGGTCCCCAAACAACGTAAAAAGTTGGTCCTCGAATTTTTCCCAATTATTGATAAGTAAGTGGGTTTCTGTCGAAGAAAGCATGAGTAGATAAGGTTCAAACCATCTTGCTGCTTTCCCGGCTAGGAATGAAGAAGCGTAAACAACCTTTGATCGGTCACTGTTAAAAGTTCGAGGGTCATTATGGAACAGTAGCTTGCAAGTTTGCAAGAAGGGTTGCAATCTGCCGGGGTGATCTCCATCGAATTTGTCAGGAGATTTCATAGAAGGAGTTTTGAACTTAGATCCCTCTGAAGACGTTGGATTTGAAAGGGTTTTCATAAAAAGTCTCATGAAATCTTCCAGAGAGTTAGACGGTCCCGGTTCTGAGGATTGGCCAGAAGGGTGATTGGCAGGGGCTGATGGTGCCTCATGCATTGTATCCTCTCCTTCTTCTTCATCACTAGAATCCTCGAAATCTTGTGGAATGTCTTCTAAAGATTGAACTGAATGTTGCCGTTCCCTAAGGTCGAGTGGTTCCAAAGAGTGAGTGCGAGAAACAGACCTTGTGGCTGTTGGCCTGCCTCTAGCGCGAGCTCTAGTAGTAGCGCCCATAGGAGGAGTACATTGAACAGGTGCCATTTAAAATTTTAGGAACACCTAAAAGGATGTAGTAGTGCAAAGAATGAGAACTACAGAGAATTAAATTATACTGTCACCAGACGACCTACGCACAAGGTCGAGGATGTTCCTGTAAGTGAGATGAGGGATTTTAGAAACTTCTTCGAAGCACAGAGGAATAGTTCGAGGAAATGATTCGAAGGTCACTCGAAGTAATAGCTATAGATTCGAGGTTCGTTCGAGAAGAACTATAAACTAGTTCCAAGGTAATAATACTTCTTAAAATCTCACGAAGGGTTGGAAACTCAATAATCAAAGATTTAGGATTTAGAAATGAATATTGAGAAAGTAAGAGAAAGATACAATAACAATGATTTAACTTTTAAGGATTTACCACTATTAATGTAAATACGATATTATAATTTAATTCTAAGGAATATTGAACCAAATACCCAACTCCTTTTATATCCTTTGTTCCTCCTCGCATTGACCTCCCTTCCATCGCACCATTCCCATTCCATTGACCATTACTAACAAACACTTATACCCTCTTCACTAAATATCCATCCATGCTCAATTTACCCCTTTTTAATTAATTAACAAAACTTTAATAAAAAACTACTACTGTACTATTTTGTTGAACCTAGCGCTGTGCGTCGCTTATTGAAAAGGACTAAGGTACCCCATTGGGAGATTGACTAATTTAGATTTAGAGTTTAGGCTAGCGCAGTTAAATAGTAAGTACACAAAGGAAAATCGCAGTTGCTATGGAGAATTGCTTTCTGCGCTTCGAGTATAGATTTAGGACTTGATATTATTGATTTAATGAGTTGATTTTGCCTCGAGTGTCACATGGCGCGTGACACTCCCATCTCCATGAGCTCCTCTGCCACGTCAAAGGAAGCAGCGTCGATAATTGTGTCGACCTCCCCACATAGTTCTTCCGCGAACCTTACTTGTCGACCTTGACGAGTTTTCTTCGACCACACCTGGTCCAGGGTGTCTTGGGGCTCTTCAACTACTTCCGTGGCCGGAGGGTTTGCCTCAGTTGGTATAACCGGCGCAGGCTCCGCAATCGGCTCTTCAAGGTTATTCGATGTCTAAAACAAAACTCATCAGTAACTTCATCCTTAAAATAAACAAATAAAACTTACCTCAAAGATGGGGTCAAGCTCTAGAAATAACCTTGGCGTCACTTTGACCTCTACCTCTCTCTCTTCCTCATCATCCTCGATGACCACCCGTCGTTTCTTGGGTGCCCGCCCTGGAGCAGGGACTTCATCTTCATCCTCCTCCACCAACTCGTCGACCTCGCTTCGAACTCGTGGCCTGGGTTACCCAGGTTGAGATCTCGTTGTTTAACTCCTTATCATTTTCCCCCACCAATTGTTCATCTTCGATCAAGACATCCCAAATGTCTTCGACCACCTCTTTGGTTTTCGGAACTACCCAAAACTTAGTCTTGGTAAATCGCTTTTCGATTTCCGCGTTCTTTGTCAACGCATCGCAAGCCACTCGCGGCCAACGGCAAAACTCGCATTTCTGGCGGGGGCCGACGTACTTTCGACACAGAAATACTCCATGCTTTCACAAGCCGTGAAAGTCTGTGAAAACTGTCGTGTGATTATTCCCCCATCCGCTTTAGGGTGTGGAGGCGTAGGTGTGGGAGTGGGGCAGTTCATTATAAAAATAAGTAATTAAGAGGTGAGGGAAAAAAGTATTAGACAAGGGAAATTAGTGTGGGAAGATGGCTCAAGCTCAACGGAGTTTGCGTTTTTTATACCCGGGCATCTGTCACACGCCACGTGACACTCGAGGCAAAATCAACTCATTAAATCAATAATATCGAGTCCTAAATCTATACTCGAAGCGCAGAAAGCAATTCTCCATAGCAACTGCGATTTTCCTTTGTGTACTTACTATTTAACTGTGCTAGCCTAAACTCTAAATCTAAATTAGTCAACCTCCCAATGGGGTACCTTAGTCCTTTTCAATAAGAGACTCACAGCGCTAGGTTCAACGAAATAGTACAGTAGTAGTTTTTCATTAAAGTTTTGTTAATTAATTAAAAAGGGGTAAATTGAGCATGGACGGATATTTAGTGAAGAGGGTCTAAGTGTATGTTAGTAATGGTCAATGGAATGGGAATGGTGCGATGGAAGGGAGGTCAATGCGAGGACGAACAAAGGATATAAAAGGAGTTGGGTATTTGGTTCGTTATTCCTTAGAATTAAATTATAAAATTGTATTTACATTAATAGCGGTAAATCCTTAAAAGCTAAAATCATTGTTATTGTATCTTTCTTTTATTTTCTCAATATTCATTTCTAAATCCTAAATCTTTGATTATTGAGTTTCCAACCCTTCGTGAGATTTTAAGAATTACTATCACCTTTGAAACTAGTTTATAATTCTTCTTGAACGAACCTCGAACCTATAGCCATTACTTCGAGTGACCTTCGAATCATTTCCTCCAATCATTCCTCTGTGCTTCGAAGAAGTTTCTAACATCCCTCATCTCACTTTCAGGAACATCCTCGACCTTTTGCGTAGGTCGTCCGGTGACAGAGTTATTTTTACCTGTTTTTTTATGGTATCCGCTTTTATCTGTTTATCCTATTTATGGTATGCGTTTGTGGTATCATTAATTGTGATGGATGGTCATTACTGGAGGTCTGGGTGTTAAAACTGCTTGAAGTGGACACCATGGGGAGGTGATGGGCCCTCACAGTGCTGTAATTGCCTGGGATAGCAGTGACATCATCTGGATTGAAGGTCTGTTCACTCCAGTGGATTTTGGTATAAGTAAGGGAGGATTTGACGGTTTATTGGACATCACTTACTTACTACACATTGAAAAAACACTAATACACAATTATAATCATATATAAATATATTATAAAGCAGTTATAAATTGATGTTATCTTTATACACGCTATAACTATATTTTATTGATCTATTTTCCACCACTAGCACACATAAAAATCCAAGTATTGTGAGTTTGTATTGAGAATAACTATTTTATTAGTCTTCTTCTGAGGTTTAATCACTAAATCATTTATCAATAAGTAGTTGGACCATTAATATTTACTATTAAATCATACTTAGATACTAGCACACACTGACACAAACCCTCAAACATACTTCCAGCATGGGCAAAACCTGATTTTTGATGGTTAACAATGACAGTTTCTTGAAGAGAACCCCCACTCTTACCCTGAGTTTTATGTTGCTGATCTTCAACAAGCTCTTTATGACAGCTATCAAGCAAAAGTTTCTTTAAGAATTTTTAAAAGGGAAATTCATAATTGTCTTCTATATTCAAAAAAGAACACCCAAAAGGTTAATCCACAACAATTCCACACAACACATCTTTATTATATTAGTTACATTTCCAACTTTGAAGCAAGCTGGATGGTTTTTTGTGGTGAGTGTTTGAGTTTGATTTTTTTGTTTATTATTTCTTTTTTAAATTGAATTTTTTTTATTTTGTTGACATTACTTTCTTCAGATAAATCAGGTATTGCCTGTGGTGGTCTTATGTGCACTTGTGGATGGTCTCCAATTGGTCTTAGAACACCTTGGGTTCCACACTCCTGTTCAATATATCATTTGAATCTTCTAGCTGCTGTTTCACTCAAAGGTTTGATTGCTTTCATTTTGAAACCCAAGACAATATCACATTTTTATTTTGAGTATTACCTTAAAAATATTTTAGTAAGAAATTTTTTTGTTATATATAAAATTGAATATTTAATTGTTTAACTTCCCAGCTACCAATGATCAACCCATTCCCAGGGCCTAACAGTATTTTGATCATAGAAAATACTTTTATACATCACTGAGGACAAGTTTAAGATATTGTTTAGCAAGCTGCTTTTCTGTTAATTTATTAATCTTCTTATTCCACTGATTTAAACCCAATCAAAAAAGGTTATGGTGTGCTCAAGTCCAATATGAGAAGTTACGCAATGTTTGGAAAAAATTAAAATGATTCAGATATAATAGAAAAATTTTAAACTTCATATTCACTTCCCCTTTATTTAAAACTCTTCAAAGGTTGTGGGTATATTAATGAATAACTTTTTTTTTGTAAATCAAAAAAACATGTACTTTAATTTTTTTTGTTGTTAAAAAATACATGTATACTTGTATTATTTATATTTAATAAAAATTTTAGGTAATAAATTAATTTGAGATAAGATCTTTTTCAGAGTGAGAATCTTATGATTCTGCTAAGTTTTAAAGTACAGATTTTTGGGAAAAGCTTGCTGTGTTTTTACCTTCCACTCCCCGCCAAAAACATGAGATTAAACCACTTTTGGCGGGGATGAGGGGCAAAAAAAAGTGCAAGGTTTTCCAAAGCAGCTTTTTTTAGTTTTTATTGAGTAAAAAATAATTTTTACATTCAACTCAGGTTTCTTACATTTCTGGGTTTTGTTAGGACACTCAAAAAATGGTGCACTTATATTAATTGTGCTTTAAGTGTGCTTGTCTTTTTATGCAAAAGTCTCACTGTTGGTTTTACACATACATAATATTTTCAAGTTCTTCATTTCTTTAAATGTATTTCCAAATACATATATTTTTCATATTTTATAAGTATATAATTTTTTTAAATTTTTGTAAAGTAATACAGACCATGTTTCACAGTAATACAGACAATGTTTCACAGTAATACAGACCATGTTTCACAGTAATACAGACCATGTTTCACAGTAATACAGACCATGTTTCACAGTAATACAGACCATTTTTCACAGTAATACAGACCATGTTTCACAGTAATACAGACCATGTTTAACATTTATAAAACAAGTAAAATCAAATAAGAAAAATATTAATCTATCTCTTGATGACCCAAATCATCATCACCTAAATCATCTCCTCTCTCTGCTTGTCTAATTGCTGAGTACTTAATAGCAGATCACAGCATACAAATTGCTGAAGCTTGAGGAATACTGCCTTGCATTAGTTTCTCAAGTGGTATATTTTTGAAAAGACTCCAGTGAGTCACCCCAAATATATCCAAGCTATTTTGAATTTCAGTTTTATCAAGATTGACTTTCACAAATCTTAGGGAATCTGACATTGAGGAATAATTGTCATCATCATCTTGAGAGCCAATAATCCCATGTGTATTCATAAAATTATTTTGTGGCAAAACTTGGATGTGCATTGGACAGCTGTGGTGAAAACTCCTTCTCTGGTTTTGTGCACAACATACATCAGTATGAGAACATAAACAAGTACTAGTTCTAGCTTCTTGGTGGTGTTGGGGACAGGAGCTTGTAGGAGAATGATGATCGTGGCGCTGGTAACAAGGGCTCACTGACATTTTATAGTGGCACCTGCAAGAGTGGCAATGATGAAGCCTTGGGGAACTTGGAAAAGATGTGTGACCTGATGTATATGGTGAAGAATGACATTCCTCTTATCTAGTCCTCCCATAATGTTTACATTCCACTCTTTGGGTGATTCTCCAATTTTTTTTTCTTAAAATTACAGATATGGGCTTTGAAATCTTGACAAAAATCTAACCTTGTGGTTGAAAGCACAAATGGGGTTTTTGGTGGAATAATTTTGGTTATCTGGTCCAGATTTTCTGCCTAAAAAATATACAAATTATTTAAAAAAATAAAAACTATGATAATATTTCAAGCAAAAACACTTACCATAGCTCTTTCCCATTGTGCTGCCTGTTATACTGTGAGTAAGAAATACTCCTTTGTGTTCTCGGGGTTCAAACAACAGCGCACATCACTCTTACCAGTCAGGTCAGGTTGGTATTGGTGTTTATCCAATATAAGTCAGAGGTTTGCATGATATGTCTTTGAGCTCTCTGCACCCATTTTAGGATTTTCTTCACCTCCAGAATTCCTATTTTTCTCTAAAATATTTATAAAAGAATTGTGCTAATAAAAATATCAGATTTAAATAAAAAATAAAAAAAATAATTTTAAAAAACTTACCTTTGCTACTGCTTTTGTATCCTTTTGAAATAGTTTTAATATAATTTTACAATTTGGCAGAAATGACTTGGCTGCTTGAATTGACTGCTCAAAAACACCTGGAATATCCAAATCCCTCTTGTGTGATGATGCAAAATCGGATTTCTGAAAAGTAGAAATATACCATTTTAATTTTTTTCTTCAGTAGATTGCCTGACAAACTCAGCCAATTTCTTGCTTTTGCCATAATGGATTGCCATGAACACCTCTTGTTTAAAATCAATGAGTTCATCATGCAATGTTGGCCACTAAAAATTTATTTTATTGGGTACTGAAGTGACTTTTGATTCTGGGGGAGGTTTCTTTTGCTTCTTCCTGCTGACATGTAAGTGCTTGTTTGGAATATATACCAAATACACCACATGAATAGTGACACTTTTTTGGTGAGCTTGAGTTACAGGTGGCTACTGGATGCTACGTCAAGTATTAGGAACATGATATAAAAGACTGTTTTAAGTATTGGTTGACTGGGTTCCTGCATTAATCTGTCAGGCTGAAATCAAGTACAAAGACATGAAAAAGCTTGAATAGTCTGATTTCTAGAAGATTTCAATGGTCCTTTATGAATAATTTAGTACAAATCCAATAAGTATTAAAATATAACTCAATATAAAGGTCTTAGTAATTTTAACCTCACTAATTATAAATGGGTTACAATCTTATAGTTGGTGAAAAAATAGATGTAATAATTTAGATACTATTCATTGAATATATAATTACTATTGATGTGTATTGCAATTGTATTGGTTATATATTTGACTGTAATGATAAAAAATGTAGAAAAGAAGACAAAAAAACCCCTCTTTTTATACCCAATAGCTTCTCAGATGAACCCATTGATTTACCAGCCCTATACACAGCTAATGACGCCTCATTCTAGCTAGTAAACTTTCCAACAACATAAAGAGTGACCAATAACATAATTAGGATGATATCACACAACAAAATCCTGTAGTAATATGAATAATCCATCAAAAATAAAGAATAAGAAAAAAAGAGGGTATATGCGTGTAATACCTTAAAATAAAAGACTAAAAAGAAAAATAATAACACTAAATATTAAAAAATATTAAGGTGGATTAACAGTAGAAATAATGGGACTAATTATAACAATAAACTATGTGAAATCCTCATTCAAAAATAACCAATATTGACTGAGAAACCACTGATTATCCCAAAATAGGGTGTGAGATGTGGGATAACTACATGAAGTACTTGGAAGGCACTTGAATGGGTAAATACTTGACTAATTTAGGAAAATCTAATAGTGTGGGTGAATTAAAGGTGCCAAGCTTGAGGTTACTAATGAAACTAGTGCATATAATAAGGTCAATGCACTTATAAATAAGTTAGGACACTAAATAAGCGCCTGATGTCTATATTAGTGTGTTTCCCCACTGTGGGCATAGAATTTGACATAGTTATAGATTGAAAAAGCTAAATTTTTCTAAAAATGAAGCTATTCACATGGAAAAAATTCAGGGAGTATGTGGCCAGTACACAAAAGCCATTTCTGGCATAAAAACACAAAAATTGAAAAGTGTTATTTTTATGCATTTGATAAGCCAAATATATAGTCCCAACTAAGACGTATTGATATGTCAAAGTGCATTTTTAATATTAATAAATTTAATTTGCATATATT